>JAYRBT010000156.1:15895273-15949008 GCA_036023395.1 Myiotriccus ornatus
GGACGGTGCCCGGGGAGAGGGCCGGGGGACGGTGCCCGGGGAGAGGGTCGGGGGTCGGTGCCGGGGGAGAGGGTCGGGGGTCGGTGCCCGGGGAAAGGGTCGGGGGACGGTGCCGGGGGAGAGGGTCGGGGGACGGTGCCCGGGGCAACGCGGGGGAGGGCAGTGGCTGTGGCCTTGGGGTGGTCAGTGGCTGTGGCAACCTGTGGCCGGTGCCCACGCCAGCGGGAGGGGCCGTGGCCGAGGCTGGGTTAGGCCGAGCTGGGCTCCCTCCTTCCCCTCAGAGGATGCTCCGGGAGGCCGGAGCGTCCCGGGGGGGGTCGCGGTGGGGGCTGCAGAGGGATGGGGGTGAGGGAGGGGCGTTGGTGCGGGTGGGGAGCAGGGTGAGGGGTGCTGGTGCCACACAGCCGTGTGGCAGTGCCAGCTGAGGGGGCTGTGCAGCGCCGGGCTCGCTGTCACTCGGAACTCGCCTTCCAGCCTGCTAGTTCTGCTCTCGGTCCCGGCACTCTTCCTGGTAGAACTCCTTCGGGACAAAATGAAAATAACCAAACACGTAGAGTAGAGAAGGTGCTGAGGAAACTGAGAAAAAGCTGTTGCTGTGCTCGAAAATCCGGTTACAAAGGAGTGTGTCTGGGTCTGCTTCCTGAACCACTCACAGGGTGCTCAGGAGATTCAGGGTGCAACAAGCGGGATTCCAGAGGGTTTAGGGCTTTCTGCAGGTCTTGCATGTCGGTCAAGTTCGTGTCAATCTGACCACAGGGGATTTGTTTTGAAGCATCTCAGTGCTTGGTCACCATCACGCAGAGCATCTTCGTGGGGGTTCTGATGTGCTTGGGGTTGTTCTTTCGTACTGAGGGGTTACATTTCACCTGAGGGTGTGGATTCCATGTGTCAGTGCCCTGTGTGTGCTTCAGAGAGGTCTTGGCACAGCCAGCCAGAGGTTTGCTGCACAGGGAAGTGACAAACACACCTGCAGGAAACCAGGGATGATTCTAACATGTAAAGGAAGTGAGAGCTCAAGAGGGAATATGAGTTGAAAATCGTTCTGTTTTATTGTATCAGGAAAGATAGGCTACAGCAATCCAGGGATAGAGATGCATACTCTACCAAATCCAGGAAATTGTAGCAGAATTTCACATTTTCTCGGTAAAAGGTTGATGTCTCCAGCATACTGAGGAAAAAAATGCCACTTTTCGTGGTTGTATTTCACCCAGAGCTGTGCAGTTTGGCACTGCTGGTAGCTCTTGTGCTTAGTTTGGTAGTTTACCAAAACTTCTTGGGTTTTCCTACCCTGCTGGGTAGAAAGGCTGCAGAAGAACCCACTGTTTGTGAAATAGGAAGATAAGTATTGTTATGATCCTCTCAAATATGTACCCAACCTTGCAGGGGACCGTGGCTTGTAATCATGACCGATTACGTTGGCATGCACCATACAAGTAAGGAAAAAAAAATGCACAAAGTAAACTCAGGAGAAAACTGTTGGTTGTGTTTTTCCATCTTTCTGGTTGTGTTAGTTTTTTGGATCACAGCGCTGTCTTCAAATTTTATCAGGTCATTTTTAAATTGAAAGGAGCTTGTGTTAATTTTTTCCCCTTGTGATTTTTTTTCTCTAAAACCTGTTTGTCGGGAAAACAAATGTTTCTTTTTTTGCAGGGAACCAGCTCTCTGGTGCTCTTCAGCTGTTGGAGGTTGATCACTTTTCTTGCCTAGTGAAGGACTGGATCTCGTGACAAATGAGGAAAATTCTCTGGTCTCAGCTGGGGGACTGAAAAGATGAAGCGAAGACAGAGCTCAAGGACCCTGAAACGGCCTCTGGAGATTGACCATAAAAGCCAAACTGATCTCTCTGCGTGGCGAAAAAGAGGGAGAACTGACCCTGAAAAAAGTTCCCAGAGTCATAAGTCTCCTGGAGATCAGAAAAATTATGTCAGTCAGAAAAACGATGTCAGTGGGAAAAATGACACCCAGGAAGTCTCTCTGGAGAAAGCTTTGAGCTACTTTGAGAAAGGTAAGAGCACTTTTAAGGTTGGCTCTCTAAGACTGAAAACATAGTAATTACATTCTTAATAAAAAGAATGATGATAATATATAGGTAATCTATTTTACATCTGGTTTCTCTCTTTAATGCCTGAGCTATGTCATATTTTTTTAATGTATTAAAAGCTTTTGGTTACTACTATGTAAAAAAAAAAAGGAATATCATAGAATCATGGAATGGTTTGGGTTGGAAGGGACCAACCCCCTGCCATGGGCAGGGACATCTTCCCCTATCCCAGGTTGCTCAGGGCCCTGTCCAGCCTGGCCTTGGACACTTCCAGGGAAGGGTCATCCACAGCTTCTCTGGGAAACCTGTGCCAGGGCCTCACCACCCTCACAGTAAACAATTGTTTCTTAATACCTAATCTAAATCTACCTTCTGTCACTTTGTATCTATTCCCCCTTGTCCTGTCACTACATGCTCTTGTAAAAAGTCCCTCTGCATGTCTCTTCATAAAAATAATAATTTTAAGACAATTTAATTTTACTTCTGTTTTCCCTCTTTAATCCCTGAGCTATGTAGATGTTTCTTTAATGTCTTAAAAATTCTTCCCTTTTTTGTTACTGTGTGAAGAATATGGGTAGGGGCAGTTCAGAGAAGCCTAAAGTTCATTTTCAGTTGAGAAGTTGTCACATCCCGTGTTTGTCCCATTTGTTTTTCCCAGTTCAAGGCCGTGTTTCCCTGAGAAACAACAGAGCTCTGCAGGAACACTTGGCTGCTGTGGAAAGCACTGCCCTGCAACACGGGCTGCCCCCCGAGGGGTTTGAGATACTGCTGAACGTGGTGCTCAGTGGCAAATTTGGTAAAAAACCTTTATATACTGCTGGTGTGTCCTCTGTGAATGTCTCCTTCCCCTCTAATCAAACCTGCTGGAAATAATGTGTTTGTGGTGGCTGTATTGTTGGGTACTGTAGTTTAAAATTAATTTTTCTGGCGTGCCTTGGTGTAAAAAACTTGCTTCAGGGGAGTGGTGCCCGGTTAAATATTATAGCTTGTTACAGATTTGGTTTTAAGTTTTTTTCCTGTGTTCATAATTGCAGGTTTCTGAAAGGCTTGAAGTGTGCCCTCACCAAGCATTGTGTTTTTGTTTTGAAGTAATTGTTTGTGTAGGTTTCATTTCCCGAAGATCAAAACAATCAAACAAACTGACAGTTGTATTAATGAAAGTTGATAAAATTAAATTGTCATCCCCACAGTCAATTCAGCAGTCAGTGCAGCCCTCGTGCTGCTTTCTTGGAAATGTTGTTCACCATTTATACTTCTAAATAATGAAATATTTATTGGAAAAACCCCTAAACTTCTACCTCCCTCCAGCACAAGAGGAGCACACAGAATTATCTCCCCATTATGCAAGTAGTTTAGTGCTTTTCTTCATTTAAAATGATCAGCTCACCTCCATCTTTGGCTGACTGTCCATACCCTTTTTTCTTAATGAAATGGCTGTTTAATGTTAACAGAATCTGTGTTACTTTTGGTTGTCCTATCAGGAGTCTAAAGACTATTTCAGTACTAAAATACTCAATATTTTTTTTCTTTTGTTAAGCTGGGAGAAATATTTCTCATCATTTTTTGAGGTATTGATAAATCCTTACTAGATTCTTGTACGCTGTTACTTTGAGCAACGAAGCTCTGAATAATTTTTTCCAGAGGGAATTTTGATCTAAGCTGCAAAATCATATCCAGGAACCTGGCACAGGAGCACCATCTTATTTGAAATTGTTTGTTTTTCAGCTGACACAGTGAATACTCGCTTACTGAAGAGCCTGATCCCAGCCTCAGTAATACCAGAAAATTCTGTGGTTACAGCTGTGTCTCAGCTCTGTGCCAGCAGATGCTCAGGCAACATCCAGGTAACTTAGTAAGTGCTGACAGTAGTTGTTGCTTCTGCACCAACAGGAATGATAAGGCCAGGTTATTTTCAGGAAGCAAAAATCCCGAGGGTTTAATGCACGTGGTCTTACACAAGATACTGTCATTTACCAAGAATGGCAGAGACATCCATTGCTGGGACAGCAGTGGGAACCAAGAAACATTTTAGAAGTGTGAGTGGAAAGTTGCACAGTTCCTGCTTGTCTTGAATCTGTGAAGCCCTCAGGAATGGTTTCTCCACCACCATTTCTGTGAAGTTCTGCTGTGTGGGGCATTCTTCGACTTCAGCAAGGTATCCCTTAGGTTGTGTGAACCTTGGTCATGACGACGTGGCTTAACGTTACCACAAGAGTCATCTTGGTGTTCCCATAGTCTGCTCAAAGGTTTGCATCATAGAACTTATTTCCACTGTAGAATCACTGAGGTTAGAAAAGATTTTTAAGACCACAGAGTCCAAGCGTGTGTTGCCAAGTCCACCATGAAATCGTGGTTCTAAATGCCACACCTGAACATCTTTTAAATTCCTCCAGGGATGGTGGTTCAGCCACTTCCTTTGGTATCCTGTGCCAGTGCTTGGCAACCCTTTTGGTGAAGAAATTTTTCCTAATACCCAATCTAAGCCTCCCCTGGCACAACTCGATGCTGTTTCTTATCATGTCACTTGTTGCTTGGGAGAAGAGACTGACTCCTGCCTGACTTCACTTAATGTAATAACAGCTTTTTTCTTGTCTGCAGTTGCTTTTTTTAAGGTGGCTGATCACAGTGTTTGACTTCATTGATCACAAGGAACAAATTAATGCCCTCTATGGTTTCTTCTTCTCCTTCCTGCAAGATGAGAAGCTGGTAAGGAGAGCTGAAGAGCAGATGGAATTGACAAAATAAACCCAAGTGTTCATTAGTATATTAATGCTGGAATTAGTCTGGTTGGTTAGAGAGAATTTTCTGATGGCTAGAATTTTTCTTTTTTGTTTTTTTTTTTTTTTCAATTTGCATCATAAGGTTGCTGGGTAGTTTAGATCCCTAAATTAGGGAATTGCTGTAGGATTGCTGTGGTCTGGCTGTTTAAACATGTTTCCAAGAATTGCTATTCTGTGTCACACAGATGTTGAGGATATATTCTGTCTAAATTCCCAGGATTAACTATGGTGCTGCACCCTGTAGGATTGTCAGACATCAGCAGGTAAAGTCTCCTGCTCCTGGGAAGGAACTGGCTTGTGTACCTTGGGCAAAATGAAAAAAAAAACCCAACACTTTTAAAGCAGTGCTTATTTAAGGGTGAGAAACAAAATGCTGTTCTATTTAATTGAGTTGAAATGTAGCTTAAATGAGAACAAGCATTCTGGACATTCCTGCTATATGGTAACTGTAAAATCGAGGTACTGGAATTTTGAAATGTTTGGATTCAGTGCACATTGAAATGATCTTGGCAGTCATGTTAGATATGACATTGTTAATATTCTTTCAGTTTAGGATATTTTGTTGTTAAGTTCCCCAAATTCTGAGTTGTATTGTTTGTAAAGTTTTTAATGGTTGTAGGTTAACTTTAGTTATAAACTTTTCATAAAACTGGATTTAAGTTCCTACTGTTTAAAATAGCATTTTGAGGCATGATGGGTCAGTTGGGAAGTGCACCAGAGTTGGAGTGAAACTAATTTAAAACCCTTTTACAGCCTCAGCTGTAATTAGAAGCTCTAAAAAAGTACATTGGTTCAAAAGTGCCTTTCTTTTTGAAAATGTAATTGTACTTTTACCTCTGACTCTTGAAATTCCTAGACCGTGTTCCAAAAGATCCAGGCTTATCAAATAGCTTGCTTGCTGTCAGATAAAGTTCCCAAATGAAAGGGACAAAAGAGACTGTAAAAACCAGGCTGCTTCCTAAGGGAAGTGAGGTGTGCTCTGCCCTCAGGGGGCTGCAGGGGTGGCTTGAGGCAGCCAGTGCAGTGACACAACAATCTCCTGTGAAGCCTCTGTGATTTCTGTGTGTCCTCCAGCAGCAGGAGGGTTCATTACTGCCTTTGCTTTGCAGTGTCCCTACATCTGCCACATGCTCTACCTGCTGACCAGGAAAGAAAATGGTGAGTCTCTCAGCTACAAGAGCTGGAATCTCATTTTGTTTCTGATTCTGTTTGCTGGTACTGCCTTTCCTTCCGATGCAGCCACTGTGTTGATAAGCCAGTGCAGTGCTTTTAAGGCAAGGAGGCATGAGGGATGGTTCAGGCAAAAATTTGTGTAGCACTTTCTGAGCTGGAACCCTGTCTGTTAGCCTAGAAATAAGAGTGATTGGTTCTGCTTGCTTTGTCATGACATCGTGATAAAAGTGATACTGCAGTTTTGCTCAAATGCCTGATACAGTGTTTTCTTAAATCCTTTATGTTACTGATTGTATTTCCAGTCAAGCCTTTTCGGGTTAGGAGACTGCTTGACCTCCAAGCAAAAATGGTGAGTTTATTTCAATTCTTGTAGAGTTTGAACTGTGGTTAATAATGCACTTTGTAAGACTAATGCCCTTACAGGGTGGAGAAGAGTGGCTGGACTTGGAATTGTAGGTTGTAGTCTTTGTAACATCAAAGCTTGTCTCTCTTGCATGTGCATCCCTAATTTTCGTGTGTGTTTTGTGACCTCTTGCAATGATATCCACAAAGCTCTTTGTTTTAGAGCCAGGTGTGGTGAAATCTCTGAAGCAAAGGGCAGCTTCATTTATCTATTACAGTCTTCAATTTTGCATTCATCTTCTTTTTGCAAATTACTGAAAAATAAAAGATTGTAGAGGTCTTGCTCTTTTTTGTAAGAAAAAACAGTTTGTGTAACATGTTTTTTAGACAGAAAGACCTTTTCATAGTTTTGATTGCTAAATTACTTCTTTTTTTAGTTATGACTACAGAAAGCTCTTTCTTCAATACCCTTCCTATGGTGTTTCATTGACACAATTTCTGTTCTTTCATTTTCAGTTATTCATCTATGATTACTCACTGATATTTAGCTTTTACTAATCACTGGGGTTTTTTTGCTTCTAAAATACAATATTCAGTTTCTGTATTAAAAACATACTCCATGTTTTCCCTCTTGTTCTGCCATTTGACAGGGAATGCAGCCTCACCTGCAGGCTCTGCTGTCACTTTACAAACTCTTCAGTCCAGAACTGGTGACCATAACTCTTCCTACAAAAACGAAGGTAAGGAATTAGATTTAGTCTATTTGGAACCAGCACTTATGATAGTGTTTGTACTGAGCTTTGCAGTTAAGCTGGAGCATGATTTAGTGGTGAAGATTAATTCTGTTTCCTCTTCACTGAGTAAAATCAGTATAATGGATACTTGAGATTTTATCTGTGAATTGATGATTGATATGAATGAAGATTGTAAGACAGAAGTGTTGGAGATCCCTTTTGAAAAAGGACATAATTTCAGAAAGAAATAAAAACCCAACTGTTGAACTGTAATCAAAAAATGATGAAACTGAGGAGTGATAAAGAGTTCTGTGCTGTGAAAATCTGTCAAGCACATTGTCTGTCTCTACATCACTGTGGTGATGTTTGTCAGAATAGAAACTTATCTTTCTGTTGCTTTGTCTTAGTTTGGCTTCTGGCACAGATGTCTGATTTCTGTTTCCAGACTTACTTCAAGAGTTCGGAGGGCCCCTGGAAAGCAGCAATGAGTGCAGTAAGGCAAAGAAACCAGGGAAGCTCTCCCCTGGCCCAGGCACCGTTCTTAGGCACAGCTCAACCTCAGTCACGAAAGAGGGTATGTTATGGGCCTAAGGCAGACCATAGAAGATGCCAAGCAGCCTTTTCCATTATGAATATTGGTAAATTAATGGGAGTCTGGCTTTATTTCAGCACTGGGAAGGGTGGAGTACCTGTACAGAAATGCAGCATTCCCACTATAACGAAAGCCTGGATATGTTTTTTGTGAAACAGGGTCTTTGTGGGGACACTGTTCACGAGTGCACTCAAGTGCACTGGGAGCAGAGTCATTGCTGTGCATTTTCTACAGAAATGGAATACCCAGTTGGTTTTACCTGCAAGCAGTGCAAGGACTTCAGGAGAGGACATGGAAAACTACTGTGACTTGTTCAGTACAGATGAGACTTTTCCAGTGGAGCAGCTGCAGACCTTTCCTCAGCTCCTACAAAATATCCACCATCTAGAGGTGAGTTTCAGGAAGGTCTTGGTAAGCTGAATGAATGCTTTGAGAGATCAAAGGGTATTTATTCCTTTATGCCCTGTTTATATGTGAATAATGTGTGGGCTACCTGGTTCTAACAGAGCATCTGGCCCTAACTGAGGGTGATGAGTTCTAGAGATGGTCTTGTTGCTGATAAAAGGATTGGACAGCTCTGATAGAATGAGATTCTCTGGCAGTTTGCTGATGGAAGTACTGAACAATTCTTTTTCTTTCCTTTGGTTTCTCTTGCAGTTTCCTGCCCAGATGGGTTCCGTGCTAACAAACCCTTTATTACTTCACTACATGAATTGCATCAGAGATGAATCTATTTACCTGAGGCTCTACTATTGGATGGGCCAGATGCTCCAGGAAGGTAGGAAACTTAGTATTATCTTGCCATGCTGGGGAGGTGAAGGATGTCTGAGGATGTCTCATTTTTCAGTAACGGTACTTTGATATTGAGATTTGTAGTGATAATCATATGATGTTAAAGCAAATACTGGAAGAGAGCTGATTTTGGTTTCCCATTGTGTTTGTTCTTGCTGTGCTTGTATTCAAATACAATATTCTCTCCTGTTTAGAATGCACCTGGTGTGTGGTTGATAACACAAGTGAAACAGAATTCAAGAGCTTCCTGGAAACTATCTACAAGGGAGAATGTTTTTTGCAGGTAAGTGCATGTTTTGTGCAAACTAAGGGTTTCACAAAGTCTTCCCTTAAACAACTTCTGAGACTTACCTGTTTCCTGTAATATTTCTGAGGAGTGACAGTATCTCAAGTAATAAAAATACCTATACCTATGGAAAGTCAATATTCTGGAAATGGCCTTGTTTTCTGCAGGAAAAATAATTTGATGATTTGAATATCCTGGCAAATGAGGGGTCAGCCTCTTTCTTCCTTCAGGGTGAAGTGAGCATGGCAAAGTGCAGGCAGACAAGATGAGTTTTTGAATGCTCCTCTTGTGCTTTGTAGGAGGGATTTCCTGCCTGTGAGGAGTTCCTGTACAAGAGCCTTCCTTTCTGGGATGGCTCCTGCTGCCGACCAGAAGTGCTCAAACTTGTGAGTTGGATCTCCCTCAGCAGTTCCTCTGGTATGTGTTGCAGATCCTTTGGGTGAGGTTGGACAGTGGGATATCTTGGGAGGGGGGCTAGGATTTGTTCACCAGTATCATACTGCTTTCTCATTTGTTTCAGAAATTAGGTCATATCTCTATGGTCCCCTGGCACAGCTCTTTTTCACATCATCCCTTTACTTTAAGGTAATTTGAGTGGATACAATGGCTGTTTACTTCTGGTTGATACTGCTCTCTGCACTTGTGTTAGGTGTAGCAGACTGAGGGATTGTGTAGGAAAGTTCTTTTGGGGAAGTCTGTGCCCAAATGAGGGTAAAATATATACTTACAGCTTAACTTTGGGAGTATGAGTGCCTTAAAGATATCTTCCTTTTCTGACCCGGGGCATTGGAAATAAAAAGAACTGACAGTACACAAGATAATTGTTTCTTCTGTCATAATTTTAACTCAGTATTTGAAACTTGCATTCTCCAGGGAAAGCTATGTAACACATAAATTCAGCTCCAGGGCATGTGCAATTATCTCCCTGCTCCTGTTGGTCCGGAGAAACTCTTGGTACCTTTCCTTGTATATGTCAGTTCTCATGGTGCTTTTTGTTTAATATTATTTATTTACATAAATTGTTATCAGCCTGATTTCTTTTTGACTCTTGTAGTGCAGTGTCCTTGAGAGCCTGAAGTTGCTGCTGGAGAACTGGTTAAATTGCAGCGTGATTCATATGGACCCAGAGTTTCATACTTTGTAAGTTTGTCATAAAAAAAATGCAAACATGTTGTTTGCATTGCTCACCAGTGCATTTAGTTATATGTTCTAGCCCTGTCACCCAGCGTGAAGACCAGCTAGAAGGTTAATAATACTGTTATGATTCTGCTATATTGTAACCTGCCTTGTCAGTCCAAAGTATTTCTGTTGACATTGAGAATTGAAATGCCCAGAATTCAGAATCCTAAGGCTGACAGCTGGGTCACGTTTGTGATGGTGTTGATAACAATGTTACTGGCTGTGTTGAAGAACAAGTGTCTGTTGCTGAGTGGTGGGTGGGGCAAAAGCATAAACTTCGGTTTCTTTGTACCACTTCTCCCTGTTGCCCTTTGCAGAGAGATGTGTGTACTAATGCTGTGTGGTGTCACTGCTGCAGGAATACCACCCTTTCTGGCGTGGTGAACGTGGTGGCTGACCTGATCCACTTTGTTGGGCGGCTGTCTACTGTTGGACTGCGTTTGGAACAGAATTCCACGTTACTGCTCTTCTTCATTCTGGATTTCTATGAGACCGTGTGTATCCCAATCACTTGGGCTTTCTTTTGACATTCTCTAAGGCTGTTTGCATTTTTGTAAGCCAGAGCATAAAAACATCTTCCTCATTATAGTTTACAGAAATTTTGTGATTAGAAGCAAGAATATTCCAAATAATTGGTAGATCTACAGGTGAAGCTGCTGCTGTTTCATCCATAGGCAGAGCTAAATGTGCTGCTAAAACACAGTTGCTCTCAAGTCAGATGGGAACTGTGGAAGGGAAAGTAACTGTAGGGCATAACATGCTTTTTTAATGATGGCTTAAAGAAAACAACGTTCAGTTCAACTTCAAACTAAGCAGCATCAAATAGCCCTAAGTCTGTTCTCCAGCTTCCTCATGTCCTCTCTGTAGATGTGTTTACTGTGAGCTCCAGCTGTGCTGTAAGAACAGCAACAGCTCCTACAATTTAGGTAAAACTGTGAATAGTTGAAAAAAAAGTGGTAGTTCTGGAATCTACTTGATTGCAGTAGATCTAACTAAATTGTCCTTTAAAAATGCACAGAACTAGTAGGCAACAACTCTTGCATAAGACAGTATGTTTAAAATAAGTAAATACTTACTTTATGGGATAATACAGAGAATCATGTACCCTCTGATATACAGTTAAACTGGTGTTGTAGCAGGCAACTAGGACTTGAATTTTTTCTTATGTATTCAGAACTCTGGATATTTCTACAGCTGAGATAGTAAGTGGAGAGGCTAGATTTCTCAAAATGTGAGTAATTCAGTTAAATAAAAATACCTTACATGGCAAGGAAGTAAAGGTGAAGGTATGGCAAAGAACCTCTAGTGAAAAACCCTGTTGTGGGATTAGGGAAAGGAGTCTGAAAAGAATTGTGCCTAATTTAACAGAGTGTAAAAAGTATCCATCTTCTGGATGGTGAGCTGTCACTGCTTACTTTTTTATGGTCTGAGCTGTGGTAACTAGCTGTGCATATTCTTAGACCTCTACTCCTCTGAGAATGATGCACACTTTCCTGAAGAGCATTCCTTTGGGAATAGTTACCATGGCTAAGCTGTAGAGGACAGTAATGTGTTCCATTACAGCAATATTGCTTTCAGTGTGATTATAGCTGAAGATCTTGTTAAATCTGCATAAATTTAAAGATGTCTTCTTTTGCTTGAAACTCAACATTAAATTCTAAACATGAGTCTGATAATAAATCCACGTTGTGTGGCCATATCATCTTTTTAGAGCCAAGCTTAAATGTGTGTTCCTGCAGTTCCAGCAAGGTCAAAGAGATTGTTTCCCACTTGGAAGAGTTGTATGGTCTGTTAGGCTTGCTGGTGTCAGGCTAGGAACAAGGTCAGGTCTAGTGCAATCCCAGCTCTGTGTGTTGGAACGGCCTAAAAGGTGAGGAAAAAAAGGCTACTGCTTTTTTACTGGGATCTGAGTAGATTGGACTCAGCCAGTAACCATGACAGAGTAGTTGCTGCAGAGACTGAGAGATGAACTCACATGTCTCATATGGAGAAGGAAACAGAACAGCTTCACCCTGGCCTTCCCTCCCAGATGAGGTTGATGGATTTGGCTGGAATGCAGTGTCATGCTCTCTGTTGCTCTTGCACCCTTCAGGGTTTGTAACAACCGTTACTTTGGCAGTAACAGTCAGCCCAGATGTGCTTCATTCCTGCAGGTGTGTGACATGTACCTCAAGTACAACCTGCCTTTGTTGATATTGCCTCCTGCTGGCGTTTTCTACCCAGCACTGCTCAGCACGGATTCTGTCACCTTGAATCAGCTCTGCTACATTATGTACAGGTACTACAGCGAGTGTTGGGCTGCAGGGTCTCCTTGTCTTCTCTTTCAGTCTTCTGGAAATTAAATTACTTTAGTGTAAAATCTGAAGGCTACTTTTTATTGCCATGCAAGGCAAGGGTGAAAGTTCCACTCGTGCCCAGCTTTCATGATATATTATAGGTGTAGTAACTACTCTTTTTTTTCCCAATCTGTTGCCCAAAATAGCAGGATTCTGACCTCTTTCCCAGAATTATTTCCATGTCTTTATGTGGTGAGGAAGAAGTTCCCATATTGTTTTGAGAGAACTTAAGTCAGCCACCTGGAATCACGAATAGTAACTACAATTTCTTACTCCTGTGCTTTGGCCACTAAACTTGAGCTTTTCCTTACAAATTCCGTCACGTAGGAAGCACTTCTGCCACCTCCAAACTCTGTGGGAATTTGGGACTGCCTTGTGCTGCTGGCAAGTCCAAAGACAGCACTGCTTAGTGCTCTGCAGGATCCACCAAGGCTGTGGTTCTTGGCCTTGTTACTTCCAGTGGCTGCATCTGAGGAGAAGAGTAGCCAGTAGCTGACAGCTGGTGCAGGGCTCTCCATGTGGCTTTTCCTCTAAGGAATCTGCAGGGTAATTAACATGACAGGATGGTCTTGAGGAAATAAGAGGAGCTATTGCTTACTATGTAGAACAACTGTCAAGTTGCATTACTTCCAGTGGGTTCTGTTTCTCTGCTTAGTGAATGAAAGTCTGCCTTCTTAAAAACACACTGCATTTTTCTGCTGATCTTAAGGCTGAATGTCCATTCTTGCATGTTGCCTTTATGAAGGCAAACCAGTCATGTCTGAATCACTTAAAGAGATTAATGTTATCAGATGTGTCTCTCCTCTGCCTGGAAAGGGTGGGTCTATGCCAACTGATAAAGTCTCTGAATTCTTTTTAATGTCTCTCTTTTTTACCAATAAAGTTTGATGATCTCTCTCGTGGCAGGAATAAGTTTTTTTAATACGTCCCTCCAGCTTTTTTCAATAGTGGCATGTAAAAATTTACAGGCCCCTAACTTTCTCTTACGTTTTGTTTTGGTGTTTTTTCTTTTTAGGTATCGAACCAACTTGGTGGCTGCAAAAGAAAATGAGGAGAGTAAAAAGGTATTGTGGACACATCTGTTGTGTGCTAGAGCAGAGCTTAGCAAGGAACTGGGTTGAATGGAGGGGAGGTGAATTAGTGGCATTCTCTTAAGGACTGAGGGAACACACAGCTGCTTTGAGGATGCTGTTCACTGATTTGTTTTGTCCCTCAGAAAATACTGCAGTTCAAGTTCAGTAACGAGACTTACAAAGAGTACAACCAGTACATCACAGCTATGGTGGGCTGCCTGTGGACATCCAATGTGTTCCAGAAGGATACTCATCCCCAGGGTCTTCGTATGGATGAGGAGCTGCTGAACAAAACTCTAGTGAAGGATTTTAAAACCAGCTTTAACATTGTCTACCACCCAGCCATGCTGGGCTATTCTGTCAACTTCCTGAAGCAGGTAATGCTGTAGGCCGAGATTTGGGCCTTTCGAGGCACCACAGGTTCTGTCTTGACAGCTTCTCTAGAGCAGTGTCTCCTGGTGTCCTGGTTGACTTTAGAGCCAACTGAGCTTTCCAAAGCATTCTGTGTTTGTGTCAGACCAGTGGCACAATCTGAATAGTCTGTGTGGTATGAAAGCATGAGTGTAACAGTTTTGGAGGTGAATTTGTGCTTAGGGTCATTTTGAAGACGGAACTAAAATAGCTAATCAGTGAAATAAGTGACAGTTCAGTAAAAGCTTCCCAATAGTGCATCCTGCCCCACAAAATAGGGAGTGTGACCTAAATATTTAAACTGCAGAAAGTCAAGAAATACGTAGTTAAGTTGTACACACTGTTCATGGTTGAACTCTTCAGCAGTGCTTTCTGGCTCTTGTGGTAGCTTTTAAGAATGCCTTATTAAATCAGAAATGCAAGCAGCTACTTCAGGTACTGAGGTAAGATAATATATGATCTTGTATTGTGTGGTGTGAGTTCTGCCAGCCTTGAATTAAGGGTGCCATCGTGTGTTCAGTGCAGCTGCTGAGGAGTGGGGGGAGCAGCCTGCCAGAGCTGTTGTTGTTCTGAGATGTGTGCCCTGCTCCAAGAAATCAGGTTTTGTAGGCTGTCCAGGGGGTGCATAAAGATGCCATTTTGTCATGAGAAGCACTGACAAGCTCAAGGCCTGTGTAGGTGTGACTCCTGGAATGAAGCAAAGGACATCTGAGGGTAGAGTTGAAGCAAAGAATGCTGGTTAGGAACACAGCTTCTTTTCCTTGGTCTTTCTCATATCCTTTGTCCACCTAATTTTCATTCTGAGGCTTCCTAGAATCATAGAATATCCTGTGTTGGAAGGGGCCCGCAAGGATCATCAAGTCCAACTCCTGGCCCTGCACAGAACAGCCCCAAAAATCCCACTGTGGGCCTGAGAGTATTTTCCAGTTGCTCCTGGAGCTCTGGCAGCCCTGGGGCTGTGCCCACTGCCCTGGGGAGCCTGTTCAGTGCCAACCACCCTCTGGGGGAAGAACCTTTCCCTGAGATCCAACCTAAACCCCCCTGACAGAGCTTCCTGATTCTTCTTTGGAGGTTTTGTACACTAAAAAAAAACAAACCCACAAACAACCATAAAGCCAAACAAAAAAACCCAAACAAAACACCCCAAAAGAAAATCCCCTAAAAAAACCCACAAACCACCAACCTCCAACCCCCAAAACCACCTGGTGGAGAAATTTTGCGTTTTTCTTGCTGCAAAACTAAGGAATATTTTGCCCAGCAATGGTCACAAGTGTGTTTTAAGGCAAGAGAAAATATTATTTAGGGGCAGGGTCACATCTCCCACCAGAGGGCACTGCTCTGCAGCAGACTCGGGGAACACAAGCAGTAATCTCAGTGTCAGTAGGTTCTCTTCTCTTGCTCTTTCTCGTTGTTGGGAACTATCTTGTTAATGTTTTGAAGGGGAAGCTTTTGCCCTGGTGAGAGACAGCGGTTAAAGATACCTATGAATATTCCCTGTTGCTGTCCAGTAGTGCTGCAGCACAGGGCAAGAGGGTCTGGATGTTACCTTGCCACTTATGGGCACACTCTGATGCTGGCAGTCCCTTCTGAACCATGATTAAAAATCTCTGAACTCCTTTGCACAGAGGCCCAGCAATGCTGGACATACTTTTTATCTGACCTGATATTATTTTATTCCTTCCCCTCAAGATTTGTCCAGAGGCTACCACCTTGGACTTCAAATTAATTAAGGTAAGATTTCTTGTTTTAGTGAAGTGAAAGCAGGCAATTTTCAGCAGTGGCAGTTGGTTTCCTTTCCTGCATCACAGGGTACTTCAAACCTGATCTGGGGGAATTACTACCGGTGATGGAAGGAATGGCTTTAATATCCATATTCATTTAGTTCCTGACATCTTCCCTGTTGATCCAGCAGACTTTTCAGAACTGGGATTTGTAAACCTTTTCAGTATTAAGCAAAAAGATCATGGTTTGTCATGGTGAAACTAAGAATGTGTGTAGTATAAGTTTGGGCATTTGGGAGCAGGACATGCCCCTGTTCAGCTGTGGGTATTTCCAGGTGTTGTCAAACAACTCGTGGATGTTGCCAGACTGTGGAAGGCAGTGTTTGCAGAGCTTTTCAAACTGGCCTGAGGAAGAGACAAAGCTTTGTCCTGCACATCTGACTCTCCTTTCTGGTTTTATAGGGGAAGAGGTGGGACTGGTATCTGGAATATCTCTACACACAAGGTCTGGAGGGCCTGAAGGTCTTCATTGAGAGCAGCATCAATCGTGTTTCCCAGGCCTCCCGCAGGAAAGCGGAGAATGTGGAAGGGTGACCCTGGGACTCTCTGGAGCTTTTCTGTCCTCTGGAACAGATCAGCAGAATCTAAAGGACTGTGCCACTAGTTCCTTCCTGAGGGGAAAGAAACAGAGCAATTACTCTTGTAGTGACTTTTATTCTATGAAAGTGAAGACACAGAAGGAATGCTTAGGCTGCCTTGGTTCACTAACACTGAACCCTCTCGTCTCTGCTGAGCTCCTTGGTGTGAAATTGGTGAGCTGTGTGTTATGTACCACCCACATTTTTCATCCTGATTCCTCTCTGTTGGAGTATCTGCTTTGAGAATCAAACATTTTCCATCTCAAAACTGCAGTAAGCAGTGCTGCTTCATTTATAAGTAATGTTGATCTCTGACCTGATTTGCCTTCCTCAGGATCAGGTATCAGGAAACAACTCAATCAGCCTTTCAGGGATACTGTTTACATGTTGGATTGGAGCAATGTGTGATTCCCAATTCCCTGTTGTACCATGTGTGTAGTGTCTTCTGGCAGGCTGAACAAACTGACCTTCCAGAAGTTCATTTTCATTTTGAAGCTTCCAGAATGGACTTTTTGCCAGCATTGCTTATAATGATGTTCTAATGCAGCTGGAAAATTCAGTGCTCAGTTGATGGTTTATTGATGATTTGAGGACTTGAACAATAACAATATTGCCACCAGTTCACCATTTTCCACTGGTAAGTGCAAATGGAGCTTTCCTTTTTGTGGTTTTAGCTCTGTAGGTGTTGTGTATTATACATATATGTATTTATAATTTATAGTATGTAAAATATTTCCAACATGCCATTCTGAATAAACTCTGCTGCAAAAAGTATCATCTCCTGTCATTTCATTTTAACACTGAGTAGTGGTTGGGAGAGGCTGTACTGAGGTTTCCAGAATTTGAGTGTAGGTTATTTTACTGTGGTAAAACAAGGTTGAACCACTTGAAAGTCGGGTCAGAGTATACTGAGCTGTGAATCTGTAGTGAAGGAATCAGTCCTGACAGTGACCCCAGAGCCACTAAAGATGTGTTTGGTTCCTTCATCCTCTCAAATTCAGACTGTGGTTGAGTACCACAGTTCTCAGCTCAAACTGGTGGTCTGTTAATGTGCCCTTTCTCATCCATCTGTGTTATTCCAGATAGTGTAAGTGCTGCCTGCTAATTTTGGTCAAAAGATATCCTGATTATATTTTCTCAGCAGGGGAAGCTCCACATATTACAAATTTCTCCCAGTGGAAGGAATGTTTCAAGACGTGGCCTTAACATATAATGAGTTCTATAATTTTCCTATGAAGCTGCCTTCAGAAAGGTGTTGGAAATGCTATTTCCACTTATGCTGGAAAGCCTGTGCACTGCATTCCCCAAGGACAGCTGAATCCTTAAGCTTTTGTCCTTAAGATGCTGACCAGACTCGTGCTTCCACACTGTTGCACTGGGATTCTCGATAGGAATAAGGCTGGAGGGGTTGACAGCCCTAGAAAACATGAGATGAAGACATGGATCCACTTAGAGATCTGTGTATGGCAGGCTCAGTCAGGGGGAAGGGAGCAGGTACAGAACATCCCAAGGAAGCATTAGCCAGGAACACAAGGCTTCATGTTGCCTGGGTGCTGTTTGAAGTTTGCGGAAGGAGCAGAGCTCTGGCATTCCTGTCAGACTGGCAGGTGCTGCCAGAGGCTTCATTTCACTTGTGAGAGATGCTTAGATTCTTAAGAGTGTGTGTGATGTATGTAAATGTATTTAAAGGAGCTTACAGCAGAATCCTTCAGGATATATACTGAGTATTAGGTAGTTATTGGTCCCTTATCCCCCGAGATAAGTTTTCCCTTGAAGTTGGTGTTTGGTTGAGAAAACACAGAATCACGTCATGGCAGACTCCTGTGGCATCACAGATCTTTTATATACCCTGTGTTACGAAAGTATTTAAGCAGACTGTGCACAGTTTTGCCATTCAAGTGCACAGGCTGGACACTTTCAGAGCTGCAGAGTTACAATAATATTTTCCTGCTTGCTCTTTGCATTCTAATCGTCGTGGTGAACCTGGTAGACCATTTCCTATCACAGACGTGTGCTCAAGGTCTTGGCTGACCACAGCATCTGCTCAGAGGACAAAAATGGAGATGGTCAAGACCCATCCATTCCCTGGTAAGTGACAAATAGTGAGTCTTCCTGCCTCTTCCTGCCCATTGTAAGGTGCCAGGGTATGTGGACACTGAAATTGCATCAGAATTGTGTTGTGGTACTATTTGATAGCAAGAACGCGGGCTGAGAAGTTAATTTAAGGCTCACATTCGTGTTGTCAACCAGCACCCCACAGATACTGAGGTTTGGGTTAGGCCTGCAGGCTCCCTCTGAAGGGGTGCTATTCCACACAGTCCACTAGAAGGAAAGTGCATGGTTTCACGTGACTTGGGTCTGCTAGAACGTGTGTTTTCCTGTCTAGAGGATGCTGTTTTGAGATCCAAATTTCTGCCGTTGGCTGGGAATGCTGGTTTGTGTCCTGTCTCCCCCTGAGGAGTTGTTCAGAAGCTCCAGTTCCTGTCTGTCCTTCCCTGCCAGGAGGCTTCTACAGGCTTTTGGTGTGGGGGTTTGGAATACTGCAAGCAGGCTGTGGCAGTGGCTGTTCCAGGTGAACTGCATCCCGTGGCATTACTAGTAGCCTGTTCAGATGCTTTCAAAAAGTGAGGCCCTTTCCCTTTGGAAAAATCTGAGTGAATTCAGGGTATTAGATAGGATTTCAAGGTACAGGGCCAGAATCCTGCCTGGGCTAAGCAGGCACAGCTCCACTAATTTCTAATGGATCTCTGAGTTGCACCAGCTGAACATCTGGTCCCCAGTTCACACAACCAAAGCCATTAACCCCTGCCTGTCAGCCACACTGGCCTGAACATTATGCATCTGAAAATGCCAATGCCTTGGGCTGCAGTTAATCTGAATTCTTTTTTTCTGAAGCCATGTTTGTTTTGGATTTCTGTTAATCATTATTTTATTTTGGGATGAGGGACTCATTTGTGCATCTTATGCATCAGACTCTGTTGCCCTTTCAGAGGGAGCTTGCTCTGAAAGAGTTAATAATTTCAACCTGTTTTCAGCTGGAATGAAGAAACTGGTTCCTCTGTATCCCTGCTTTCTATTCTTTTGTTGGCCTACTTCCCTCTGCTTGCATTTTGCATTCCTAATGCCATGAATAAATCAGGACCCAAGGATTTAGAAGGTGCTATAGCTGTAACCACTCAGAAAATTGAATCTGTGAGGCTTGTACTGCAGCTCTAACAACCACCAATATGTGTGCTCCTGAACTCTCTTAATAACATTTAGCTGGTACCAAAATAACACTCACTTTTTGCCTTTTTTATGTAATGTTGAAGATTTTTGTGCCTCTACCCAGTGTCTCCTCACTTGGTTCCCTTTGTCTTTTAGTCAGAGCTCAGTTATAAGCCCTCCAGGGCAGGGTAATCTCCTCCTGGCTGCTGTGACAAAATGGCTTATCACAAATCTTTGCACACAGGAGACAAGAATAAGGGAAACGGAGGGATCTGACCTGGCGAAGGATTCGTGTTCTCTACAGAGTCACAGCACAGCGAAACTCCTGGCTGGCTGTTGTCCTAGATCCTCTGAAAACTTGTCATTAATAATACACACCGGACTGATTTTATTTGTAGCTCTGTGGCTCCTGAGAGAATGTGTGAGGGAGCTCTTCATCTGCTCTTTAGTCAGAGGATGCATCCAGTCTGGGTGGAAAACAGCAGATATTAGTAACAAGCTGGCTCTGGATGAGAAATATCTTAAAAGAACAAAGTCCTCAGGTATTTTCTTCCAGGAAGGATGATTTATGTTGTACTGATGGATTTCCCTCACGGCTCTGCTTTTTAAAAGAAAAGGAATTATTATGGTCTGATGGAGGTTTGATTTCACCAAACCTTGTTTTCGACTGAGAATGCCTTTTATGTCTTTCTTAGCATTTGGTGACGTGGTTTTCAGCACAGGATTCCTGAGAACTTTATTTATCTGTTAGACCTGTCCAAGTAACTCCCAAGTGATTATAGTTGCCAAGGGAGGTGTTGAGTTACATAAATAATGTTTGGTAAGGTGTGCATCTTGTGAGGATGCCTCTCTGCCTCTCAGTTTCCTGTTTTGTAGGAGTAAAAAGTCTGCATAACAGAGGGTAAGAATTTTTTTTTAAAATGCCATAATCTCCACTTTCAGACTTGCTACGGTTTTGTACAAATGTGGAAACTGAAACAGTTGATCTTCAAAACCAAAAAAAAAAAAGCTGCAGGTACTTACAGGGACTCTAAATACTGTTTTAACCTTGACAGCACTTAGAAATCTGTAGGCTCAGACACGATCCCTTTCTGCAGCTTAATGAGTGAACATGCACCAGGCAAGCTGTGGTACCTGCCAGAAATGTGACACAGAAAGGGCTGTTCCAGTCCAGGCTGTAGGTGATGGGATATTTCAGTCACTAATGTGGCTGAGCTCCTGAGCTTCAGGCACTGGGTTTGGGCTGCAAATTGCCTCAGATGCTTTGAAAAATTTCATTCTCTGCCTGAATCATTTGGGCTCTTCCTTTAAAGAACTCAGGGATAAGCTTCTTGTGCATAGGTGTATTTTTATATGCAGCTGTATCCCCGTGCAGATTGACTTGCTCTCCTCCGGTGCCTGTGCTGGCTGTGAGTGCTGAGGGTGATCTCTGCAGGAGGAGGGTGCTCTCTGCAGGTTTTCTCCCAGCCCTGTCTCGGGAGTCTCCAGGCCTGCACCGTTGCCATCACTGTCTGTTGGACACGGATCACTAAGCGGTTTCCTTTCTCTTAGGGCACCTCTGTTCTGTGTCGAAGGGAATCTTCAGCAGCTCCTGCTTTCTGCTCCTTTGTGTGCACAGCCCAGTAAATAAGGAAGGGGATGGAAAGCACGTTGTAAATGTGTTGGCAGCTTTTGAAGAACCAAACGGGCCCTGAAAGCTGCCTGTCTGCCTTACCCTTCTCCTGCCTGGTTGCGCTTTCTTTTCTACCATTTTCTCCTTCTTTTCTTTCTCCACTTCTCCCCCAAATTCTTTAACACCCTTTTCACACCCACTCCTTCCTTTTGGTGCTTGCTGCTCTGAAAAGAGTTCCTCTCTCCCCTAGAGCCCCCATTTCTCATGCAGGGGGGAACTGTTTCAGTGCCTGTGCAGGAGCAAATGAAGAGGGGGATTCATTCTGTTTTAGAGTGCATGTCAGTTGTCTGCTTGTATCAGTTCTCTGCCCATTCTTCTCTCTAACTCCAGGTACCATGCATTTAGAAAGTATCCTGCTGTTTTCCTAAATGCTTTCAGCAGGGTAGAATCTGTTCTGGGAAGATTTTAGTGCTTTTTGATGCCAGCAAAGGAGGGGCAGTTTTTTATTTTACATCAGTTATTTAAACAAGCAAACAAACAAACAGGAACAATATCCAGTCAGCTATTCTTAAGTTAATTTAGGGCCCTAGTTCTAGTTTTGTTCCTGCCTGTTGAAGAGAGGCTCTTTGTGCTGTGCTCACAGCCCTGCTGGCCTGTCTAATGTACTGGAATTGATGGGCAGGTCTGTCCCTTTGTGCAAGATCTGTTCCTTTTGGCTTCCCCTTCACAGGTGGGCACAGCATAAGCACTGAGATCGGTGATCCTGCACCAAAACAAGAGTTTTCTGCTGCTTGGGTATGAACAGCTGTGGGAGAGCCCTGTCTGTTAGTTCAGTTAAGGGACCCAGACAGGGGAGCCCTGTGGCTCAGCAAAACAGGGATTTGCAGGCTCTTGGGGAGGAACAGGATTTCTTGAAGCCATAAGGGACCCTGTCTTGGCTCAGAAGCCTTTCACCAAACTCTTCTCCAGCAGCTGGATCCACAAGAACACTGTGGGTGTGTGGCTCTAGAGAAAGTGCTCTTCCTTTCGGTCTCTTCCTGTATTCTCCTTTTAGCAAGGATTTGCTTCCGTAGATATTCTCAGTCAATGTTTAACTCTTTTCTTTGGTGTAGGTATTTGGGGTTTGGAGGCTGTCAGGATATCAATGACTTTTTTCTGCATGTAGGAACTTCACAACCTCCAACAGCTTCTCCACCACTAGTTTGGGAAATAAGGCTCCACCTGCTTCTCTGTTGGGAATTCCAGGTGGGTTCTTCATCAGAGGTTGCTCGACAAAACGCTGCTGTGCTCTGTGCAAGGCAAAAATCAGTTGGATACAGTTCTGTGATTGTGCTCTGACCTACTGCCTTCCTTGCTGCTGCTCCTCCTGCTCCCTGAAGCCTTTCTTCACTTTGCATTCCCCGTGTGTGCTCCTGGCACTGCTCCATAGGAGGCATTTCTGAGAACTTACTCCACACTGGGAAATTGTAATCTACCCTGCCCAGCCTGCATTCTGTGTTCCTGGTGAAGCATCATGTTCTAAAGTGCTTCAGTTGGGATAAATTGGTAAACTTGAGCTTTACTTACAAAGGGAAAGAAGGTACCAAAGTTTCCAAGGGATGGTAACAACATTTCCTCTTCTGTCCGAGAGGGAAAGTGATCCTCCTGTTTCAGGAGATGGGATGTTTCGAAGGAAGGAAGAGAGAGTGTGCATTTTGGGACCAATTCCCTGGGACAAGGGCTATTCCAGAAGAGAAAGCTTAATAGGTGGGAACTTACTGGAAGCAAAAAAAATATGGAAGTAATAGCCTTTAACTGTATTGAAACCTGAGGTATTGTGTTGGAAATGGGAACGCCAGAATTTTAGTTGATGTTTTTACTGGTTGGTGATGCAAAATATCTAGTGTTATGGATGTTCCAGCTTACAAATGATTAATAAAGACTTTGCATATAAAGAATATAATAGAGAGCTTAGGGTGAGACCAGACACAACCCTTACTTTGAGATTTTTAAAATTTTCAAACTAAGAACACTGTCAGTATATCTATGTATGTATGTCACAGCCTTATAAAACCTGGCTTTAATTTTTATGTTTATACCCTGGTTTATGTTTTTATGTTTGTACACAGGGTGCATATTGATTATATCCTTAGAACTGTACTGGGGGACTTGGGGAGGCGTTCCCAGCCGTGCAAGCAACTCTCTCACCAGAGATTCTGGTTTGTCTCACAATTTAAGCTAAACTGACACAAGAGATTTTGTTTTCTCCTGCTGCATTTTGCTACCCTTAAACCATCAATAATTTAGGATGCATGTACTGCAAAGCACCTTGTTTTTGTGGCTCGTGCTGCCTGGTAATGTCTCTGTGCTCGTGTCTGTCCTGTGTGCATGTGTAACTCGGCTTGATATGTTTATCCATGTTGTCATGTCCCTTTTGGATGTTGGTGGTGACAGATACATCCTGCCTTGGATTTGGCTGTGTCTCTCTGGATAATGGTGTCTTTAGAGTTGCTCTTCCACCACTCTGTTATTTTCCCCTTGCTCTCCTTACTTAACCCAGGACTTATTATTTGTGTGTTTGTATGTATGAACAAAAATAGCCCAGCAGAGTCTCTGCTCATTTTTGTCTTCCTATCCATATCTATTTTTTTGATCTAAATACAGCCTCTCAGGCTGAGTTTTGTTGCATCAGTACAGCTGCTGTGGAAGCAGCAGCTACTGAAGTGGCTTTTAAAAGCAGAAGGTGTGTGGAGTGGGTACATATTCTTGGGTTGGTACTCGAAGTATTCAGTGTTGCTCCTTTGGGGACAAACTATACAGAGTTTGCTATTTAAAAACCTCCTTTCAGTGCAGTTACATGAGTTCTCTGTACATCTTGCCTCACTGTGTGCTCGTGGGCTCTGCTCCTGACTCCTGGTTCACCCACCCAGGATGAAGGAAGAAGTTCCTCAGGTTCAGCCACCCACCTGCTGCAGGTACCGGCTGGTACCACCAAGAGGAGCTCACTGGTTTCTTGAGGACTCTCTCAGATGTATTTTACTGAAGACCAACTATATTTTGACTGCCTTCTCCAGGTTTAAATTTGTGACCTAGAAAAGCTTTTTGATCCGTTCACATCCGCCTCCCAGCGATGGTGTGGCATCAGAAAGTTTTGCTCTTAGGGTGCCAAAACTGGCTCAGAGTGCCCCTCACACCACGCTGGGCACAGCTCTGGGCAACTGAGGCAGGTTGGGCTCTGTCACTCTGTGCTGCAGAGTTTCCTGACCCCTATTCTTCAGCCCATGGGAAACCTTTCGCTGCTGCAAAGAGTTTGCCAGTTGTGATTTCCAGTGCTGAGAGAGAGGTGGCTTGGCCAGAAGTGATTTTCAGGAATGTAGAGCGTTTGTGAAGCTGTTGTATGTCCATTCACTGGCTCTGAAGGAGCCAATGAACCTACATTTCAGGGTTCACCTGAGGTGGGGAATGGAAAATGGACAACGTTTGTAAACAGCTCTGATATTTCTGTATAACATGAATGTATGAGTAGAAAATTAACAGCCTTCATCTGTCAACTCCAGGGAAAAAAGCACTAAGGCTCATTAAATGTTGCTCTGACAAGAACCAGGAAAATAGTGTTTCCCAAGTTTTAATTTTCCCATGGAGAGGCTGAGACAGCCTCGTGTTTAAAACACAAGGCTAGGATCAGATTGGAATCCTCTTTCTGACCAAGTAATTTAATTCTGTTTCTTCTTGTGTTATATGAGAATAACATCAGTCACAATTTGAGTAGCTTGAAATCCTTGGGTGGAATGATCTGAAGAACTGTGAGCTGTTGTTTATGGACCAAAATCCCAACTCTGTGTCTGCTTGTGTCCTCAGCCAATTTACCAGCTCAAGTCCTTCTGTTTCTTGTGAGCTGAGACAAGATACCCTGACATTTTAAAGATCTCCCCACCCCAGCTTGGAGAATTGGCTCTTCCTTTACTAATTTTTCTTTTCTAAGAAGAATAGGAAGCATAAAATGAAGTAGTTATGCTATTTTTTTTTTCTCCCCAACTTTGATTTCAAAATGGGCTATTTTGAAGTTATTAAATCTTATGCCAGATACCCAAATTGTGGTTAAGAGAGGAGGTGAATGTGTCTGGCATTTTCCAGCACACGCAGGGCCATATCCAACCTAAAATGAGAGCCGCCAGCCCTGCGAGGCGGTGGGAGATGTCGGCAAGCAGCGGGCAGCGTGTCTGAGCCCAGCAGCCTGTGTCAGGTCTCCAGAGGTCAGACCACGGCGCTTTTTGTGCTTGCACATCTCCCCTCCTCCCTTTTCTTTCTCCCTCTCCGTGTGTATTTTGTCTCCTCCTCCCGTGCGTGTCTGTCTTTGCATCCCCACTCTTCTCCCTCCCCTCCCTCCGGATCGATCGCTGGCCGAGATCTCCAAAGGGCCGGGCGCTCGGTTGGGATCGTCCTTGCTCCTCCCGCGTTTTGCCGAGTCAAGGGTATCTCTTTGGAGGCTCGGGGAGATGCTGTTCCTGGTGATGTGATTGCATAGCAACACAGCAGCCGGGGCGGCGGAGGAGGAGAGGCAGACGCGTGCAGCAGTGCTCAACCTCAGCATGAATCCCTGTCGCCGGGGCTCCTCTGCTGATTCACACAGACAGCCCCTCTCCCCGCTCCCGAAGCCCGCTGGCCGCTGCCCCTGCGCCTCAGACCTGGTGGACTCGGAAGGTAGGCCACGACAACAATTTGTTTCGCTCTCCGATCCTGGCTGGGCTGGGAAAGGGGGAAAATATGGACAGATGGTGAACCTCGGAAATACGCTCCTTGGGCGGGCGTGCGAGTGCATCCCACCACAGCAGCACTGCCCGCGTCTGTGCGGGCGAGGAAACTTGCAGAGAAGAAGAGAAGGGTGTCAGGGCTGGAGCAAGAGAGGTGGCCAAGACCATTTCCACAAGGGAGAGGCTGGGGACCAGTGAGCGATGCGGCTTCCCAGGGCAAACAATAGTAGCCGGCATCCCGGCTCTGGTGCTCTGCACACTGGAGGCTTATTTACCCTGGCAGTGCTTCCGCCTGAGCTGAAGGACCGCTCCAGGCAGGGGGCATGGTGGCCTTCCAGCATCTTCCTGGGAGGGTTAGACAGCAGGACAAGGCAAATATTTCTTGAGTGGTAGGCAAGGATCAGACTCCAGTCCCAGCTCTGCCCTTTTCATTCATTACCTTACACAGTCCAGCCTTGCTCCTTTATGTGTCCACCCTCCCCTCCCGCAGCTTCTCCCCAGTCCCTTTCACTCGTTGTTCCTCCTCCTCCTCCCCTCTCAAGGTCTTCTATTGCCACCACTGACCTTCCCTTTGATGCAGGCAGCCCTGACCGACTGCAGAACCACCTGCAGGACGCACCGGACCTTTCTTGCTCCCCAGGGCTCAGCACTCTGCTTCCCTCTCCGTGCCAGACAGGGGAGCCTGGGCTGTGGCTTGTCAAGACTTAGTGCCACAGATGATTGTGGGTCCCCAGTCCAGCCTGTTCCCTTTGGTCTTCCCTCTGGCCCAGCATCCCAGCTGTAGAGCTCCACTGGTGGAAATGCCAGCACTGTATTTGTGGGGTCTCAATGCTGAGATTGCCCATGTGCAGTGACAGGGGTGTGGAGCAATTACTCCCACACTTCTAAACGCCACGCTGTCTCTGGGAGAAACCAATGTTTGTCTGGATTTTGGTTTTTAGTGTTGGGGGGGAAAAAGTCTCATCAAATTTTTGTCAGTCTGTTTTCCTTCTGCCCCAATCCAAGGCCCTTCCCACCTTCCTTCCTGCTGCTGTCACTGGTCTGTCTGGACCCCTGAGAGTTATTGCTTGAGTATTCTCTGTAATGGCCTTTCCTGTCTGACCACAGTACCCTTGCTGAGGAGGCTGTGTGAAGTCCCGGCCACCAGGTTCAGCTGTGCCAGGAGGGTTCCTGTTTTCCTGGCATCCGTGTGTAGCTCCTGTGCCTGCCGTGGCTCTGGTGCCATCTCACATCCTCCCCTGCCAGTTCCCTGTGCTGGAAGGTGCCCCCTCTGCTGCTGGGGCAGTTGTCCAGGCAGGGCTCTGGAGATGGCACTCTGGACAGGGACTAGACTGTAGCCCTGCAATTCCAGACTATCTCATTTCGCAGCACTGTGTCCGGGAACGTGGGTGCCTGGAGAGCTGGGATGGGGAGGTGTTGGAGTGGGTGCTGTGATGTGATGCTGTGTTTTCAGGTCCTCTTTGTTAACTGAGGAAGCTGAGAGGAGGGCCTTGTCTCTGCGTTAATACCTGGGGGAGATCAATTCTGCTCACCAAAATTGGCCAGGACTGTGGCTGTGAGCGGGGTTGCTCAGGCTGGAGTGGCTCTTTGCAAAACTAAACAAAGTGAGATAGGGAAGGGATTAAATGAGCGGGCTCAAACAGAAGCCCTGAGTTCTGGAGACACAGGGTGAGTTTCTCAATATAATCATGTTTTGAGAAATATATTCAAGGCTTCCACTTTAGCCTGCATGCCTATAATAAAAACATAAAATAAGTCTCATGAAGCAAGATATACTGACCAGAAAATATTCAGTCTTAAAACCTCCTCATTTTCACAGGTGTATAAAGGTGAAACTGATCTTTTCAGAATTGAGACAAAGTAGCTCCATCCCATTTTCCCTTGTTGTTTCCCTCAGCACAAGAATAAGGTCACCCTGATACATCTCAAGAAGGGAAAGGAAAGGTGACTTCACGGGGCACACAACCTGCCCACAAAATCCATGGCCTCAGAAGGCCAGAGAACCCCGTGCTGTGACTGGGAGTTTATCATAAAGACAACCCTGGGGGAAAGGTGAAAGGTTCAATTTAGAGAAACTGGTACCAGTGTTACTCTGAGAAGGAGGAACAAAGTGCCAGGGGAGGCAGAACCAGTGCAGCATCCCCTGAGCCGGCCCCGAGCGGGGGGTGTGCTGCTGTTATCAGTGACCCAGCGGGGCCATGGGGGGTGTGCTGTCCACAGTGCACCAAGACTTGGTTCCTGCCTCCAGTAGCGGGGAAGGGAATGTTCAGGTGCTTAGAGGAGAAAGACAGGACTCGAGATTTTGAGTGGGTTTAAGCTGGCAGGTTTCAGGGTTACAGGAGCCACGTTTCTGAAGAAGTGGGTTCAATTTTTATGGCTGGTGCAACCTTCTTCAAGTCATTAGGCAAGTTCTTGCCTTCTCCCCATCCTTTCTGGGAGGATGCTCCTTCCCCTTTTCCTGCTCCCTTTGTCTGTCAGGTCAGACAACAATTTTTCTTGCCAGTACAGCAGGGCTGTGGGCTCACAGCCGGGTCCTCTGGGTGCTTGAGTCATTATCCTTTAATAAAAGGAGGAGAAGAGATGGGAAGAATTCCTAGGAAAACTGAGCTTTGGAGAGAGCAACTTAAAACCCAGCTGGGACTCCGAAATGATGTGTGAAAGAAATTTAGATTTCAGTCTTCCTAAATAAATTCCCCTAAGTTATTTTTAAGCAGAGAG
This sequence comes from Myiotriccus ornatus, assembly GCA_036023395.1. Classification (NCBI taxonomy): domain Eukaryota; kingdom Metazoa; phylum Chordata; class Aves; order Passeriformes; family Tyrannidae; genus Myiotriccus; species Myiotriccus ornatus. The sequence goes on from JAYRBT010000156.1 coordinate 15,923,639, forward strand.
AGGGGTAGTCAGTTCTGCATGGCCGTGTTGTGGGCATACACCCACACTCACCTGGTTAGGTGGAGGCATCATCCTCACAGTTTCCTAGTGCAAAAGGAACTGCTGAAATTTTTCAGCCTGAGATTTTGTGTGAATGTGCATGTTCTGTTGCTTGGGAAGATGGAGAGTGAGTGAGCCAGCAGAGGAGATGTTGCTTCTTTATTAAGACGTGTGGCACCTGTTTATGCCTTGAATTAAAATAATGTTTTGGCTATGAGTTCAAAGGCTAAGTTTTCATTTAAGAAAGCAGCTCATTAAATGGCAGAGTCCCCACTTCACCCACCCGCAGATTAAGGCATCTTCTGTGACATTCACTATCAGACGCAGCAATGATTTTATGTTACTTCTTAAGGACAGGTGATTAATTCAAGGACCCATCATTCTAATTAATAAAGGGGACCTGGTCCTTTGGCACCTGGGATTTTTAGCCCTTGGATGATGGGGTTGAAAATGCTTGGCTATGTGAAAGAGAGCTGATAGTCATTTTCCCCTTTTGTTGTACACAGGAGCACAAAAGAACCAGGAGAATGTTGGGATGACTTTTTTTAGGGAGTGTGTTTGGCTATCTATTCCTGGTTTGTAAAGAGATGGAGACCAAGGACCCACGCTCTAAGAGGAAGTTGTGTGGTTTGTACGTTGATCCCAGTGGGAGAAACATTTCTCTTCCTTCTCTCTCACCAAACCCTGACCAGTGGGGCTTTGGGAAGCAGGTCCTCTGGCCCTTGATCTCAGGCTTAAACTATTTACTTACATGTGCAGAAAAACAACTTTTGCTGAAACAGGATGTGCTATTGAGCAGTCGAGGGAGTCCTGCTGTCTGACAGCCTGGGAATGCTCCCTTTGTTGGCATCTGCATGGGAGCTGAACTCTGAAATATCCACAAGCCTCCCACCTTTCCCCTGAAAGGACACTGAGCATGCTGAGCTGAAATGTTATTGCTTCTCTTGTACAGTAAGTTAAACAACAAAATCATTAACATTTCCAGCAGCAGGGAACATGTTTGTATTTCCGTTTCCCCCATGGGATACAGGCTGAGCTGCCTTGCCTCAAAATTTTCCCATATTTTTTTCCTTATAGGCCAAGATCTGAAGTGGAAAGTTTCAGCCCGGAAAGAATGTTTTGGAGGAAATTAGCAATTCAAAGCATAAGCCTTGTGATCAAGAGACCTCTTGACTTATATCCTGTATTTGCTGCTGTTATACGAGGTAGAGAGCCAGAAATTCAACATCTGACATTAGACTCTACCTTCTGTGCCAGGTCCCTAACCCTGGGGTTCCCTTAAGCTGCAGCGTGAATTCCCCTGATGTTTGGGAGAGTTTGGATACGGGTTTGTACCAGGAGGATTTTGAACAAATGCAGCAAAGTTCCAGAATTAGGCTGTGCAGCACAGGCACTGGTGGCAGGCTGTCACCTTCCTGTGGGCTGGGCTGGAGAGGAGATGCTGCAGCAGATGGGACACGGCCTCTCCAGCCAGTCAGGGCTGCTGAAAAGCAGGCAGAGAACAGAGCAGGTTGTGTGGTAGAGCTGAAGCAGAACTTGTTGAGCAAAAGCCATTCCAGCTGCCTTTGCCAGACTGCCTGCAAAGCAGGGAGTGAGGCAGACTCTCCAGTGCTGAATCTGTAACAGGTACAGTTCCCGTAGGAAGAGGAAAAAGGCAATTATTTTGGTTTTAATACACCCTAATGCCCAAGCATTCAACTGTTGAAATGCAATGTCGGGATTTTGGGCTTTCTTATTTTTCAACCAAGGGACCGTGTTCTCAGCTAGGCTAAATGGTGGTGGCTTGGTTACTAAAATGTTTGGAAGCCCTAACACAGCACTGTGAAACATCTAATGCTTCGTTTCTTAAGGTGTGCTGAGAGCAGAGACAAGTGTTGGGTGCTTTTCATGTGGGAGGATGCAAAAGAGTATCATGTAATGAGGCTCTACCTGATCCTTCTGAGGACCAATCTGACCACCTTGGGGCCTGGAGTGGGATCTCCAGTGAGAATCAGGTGAGACACACCAGTGGAAAAGGTTGCACTCATTGCCCTCTCTGCTGTGTGAGTGCAGTGCCCCACTGCCTGCCCCGTGGTGACTCTGAAACTGCTTCTTGCAGCGTCCTCCTGTGGAAATTCTCACCTGCTTCTGCTCACCTGGGCCTTGATGTTTGTTCTTCTCGCACAGAAATGTGTCCAGGAGACCAACCTCACTTTATAACCGACCACATTGTCCCCTGAGTCCTCTGAAGGAGGATTTCCAACTCCTTCTCAAGTAGAGGCTTGTACTGGGCTACAACAGGACGATAGTTTTAGCTGTCAACACCTAAATCTGTTTTGATTGATGTCCCTTGGCTTGTCGTGTGCTGGGTCTCCAGCACCAAACCAGAGTGCAGAGGGTGAATGGGGGTGAGGGGGAGGCCAAGTGGGTCACAGGTGTGCTTCTTGACAGACATAGGCACCAGCAGCAGGCATTTAGCCAGGAAGCACCCGCGGAATATCTGCTCCACATGCTGCAGTGCCCAGACACAGCGCTGTACTGAAGCACTAGAGCAGAAGTGCAAGATTTGAAGCTATTTTGTGTCTTGACAGAAAAGCAGAGCAGATCAAGAGCATTTCTGCTCTCCTGGTTCCTGTAATAGCAGGGAATTTGGCAAGGGGTTGTATGAAGCTGTTGGTTTGCTTGCAGACTTGCCTCTCCTTCTGCTTGTCTCTCTCTCCCACTGAATGTCCTCCTCTGTCCTGGCTGCTGTGCAGCTCAGTTAGTTCCACATTATTGTGGCTCCTCCACCTCTGGGGTTTGTCTTTGCAGAGAGGCAAAGAGCAGCTGGAGCACTGCCATCAAACCTGCAGTGGTGTTTCTGTGTCAGCAAGGCACAGCACAGGACGTGATGAGGTGGGTGGCCTTTGCTGGGTACTCAGCTCAAGTCTTGTTCTGTGACTGCTGTCTTGGACCAGCTTTAGTTCCCTTGTGCCCTGGCTCTGTGTCCCAATGTCCTGCCACCCCTGAAGGAGTTCCATCTTCATTGCACTGGGCCACAGAAGAACTGAAGCCTCAGAATGGCAGCTGCAATGAGACGACACAGAACCCCACTGGCACAAGCCATGGGTTTCCCAGTCATGGGGAAGAGCTCAAAAGCATTCCTGTGTCAGGTTTTAAGGCAAAATAACTTTTCATGCCCTAAAAATTTTATCTCTGCTATACTGGCTGTCATCCAGAGACCATTTAGAGGAACACAGCCCATACAGCACAAGCGCTGGAGGAACAGGGTGTGGTGTTACCTGATGGCAGAAATCATCCACTATGCCCTGGGAGTTGAATGAGGTGAATTTGCCCCGAGAGGCTGGGGGGCTTTGGAGACCCTGGGTTTTGTAACTATTAATGTGTCCTCATAATCCCCTGCCTGCATGAGGAAAGGAGCAGGGTGAGGGTGTTGTGATGCACAGCCTGTAGTGTTTATTGGTGCAAATGGGCGGGAGGGAGAGAGGACAAGACCTTGGATTGTCGGCACGTTGGAGAGCTCAGCACAAGCTGTTCTGCTGGAAAGGGAGAGAATTATGGCTGTTAAAAACTGCTAAGAGATTAAAAAAAAACGTAACAGGATAATCTGTTCTTTTAATGTGTGTAATGGAGGGGGGAGAGGCAGTGAAAGCTCAGGCAGGGGAGTGAGGGATGTGAAAGTGCGAGAGATGGGCAGTGTGTGCCAGGGCTGCAGGGCTTTCTCCTCACCTGTCTGTCCAGTGGGATTGCTGGCAGTGCAGGATGTGCTGCCTGCTCCTGCCCTGCAAGGCCAAGCAGGAAGATTCTCAGCTGTCCAACCGAGCTGGGTGTGAAGGAGCCAGAAACCTTCCTCCATCAGTGTTGTTCTGTCTGTGCCTGGAAGCCGCCTCACCTCTGCTTGGGCATGAGGTCTGGCTGCTGGGGCAGGGGATTGTTACCTTCTAGAAGTAAGAAAGCAATTGTCTGTTATGGGGATATGTCTATTAAACGTAATTTGTTGTCCTGGATTAAAAACCATAGCACTGTACCACCTACTAGGGAGAAAATTAACTCTGTCCCAACCAAAACCAGAACAGAGGTAATAACAGTGAGATCCTCTCTTGCACCTTTTTTGAAACCATAGGCATCTTGTGTAGTCCAAGAAACCCAACTCAGGGCAGCTGGGAAGGGGCTCAGCTCCGTGAGGACCTGCAAGCTGACCCAGGCACTCTAACGCTGCTTTCCAGGTGCTCGGGCCCAGAGTTGTCTCCACCCCCATGAACATCCGTTCTGATGCAGCCCCTGGTGATGCAGGAATGGCTCTACGTCCTCCCCCGATGTCCTGAGTGGCACGCCCCAGGCCAGGAGCAGCACAGCAGCACTGCCCCCCCGCTGCCTCAGGTAAGAGCTGGCTCTGGGAGCCTTTCCCGAGGCAGAAAGTTCACGTGGAGCAAACCAGAGCCTCTGGTGCCGGTGGCAGGGAAAGCTGTCAGCCCCAGCCTCCCGTGGGCTTGCACTGGATGGGAGCATGAGCTCTCCTTGAGCATTCCAGCTGAGAAGGGCTTCCCAAAGGAGAGGAAGAGGGACAGCCTGCAGAGCTGGATTTCAAGCTTCTTCCAAAATAAAGAGCGAGAGGCTACTGTTAACAGCTCTTACATATTGGGTTGGGGTTTTTTCCTGGAAACTTTCAGCTTTGGCTGAAAATGCAGATTTCTAACCTTCCTGGTTGCAGAGAAGAGGCTGGAAATGAGCCCTTGGTGAGTGCTGTAAGGCGGAGGAGGAATCTGACCTCTTTCCAGCCCAGGAACAGAGAGTGTGTTCCCACTGCTGGTCTCCCTCCTCCTTCCCCGGGGTCTCTGAGCTGACAGACCAGGCTCCTCACGGGAGGGAAGGAGGGTCTCTGGGGATCCCTGGGTAAATGGCAGGAGTGCAGAACAGAAAGGTGTGCTGGCAACTGTCTGCAGAGCTGCCTGTGCTCTGCACTGAGCTGTCATGAGCTGGTTTAGCACCTTCAGAGCAGGGAAATGCTGCCTCAGCTCTGCCAGAGCACTGCTCCCACTTCACCTGTAGCTGTTGGCCCCAGGGTACCACTCAGCTGACTGGAGACGGATGGACAGTGCCAGAGTTTCCCTTGGGTGCTGCCACCGTTCTTCCCAGGACAAATGAGGTCCCAGCTTTGCCTTCTCCTTTTCCACCGTGCTTCAAACATGGAAAGCAAAGGCTGATGCTGAGGCTCCTCCCTGCTGAGGTGGCCATCAGCCTGGTCCCATCCTGCCCCTGAGAGCCTGGGTCTGAGGGAGGAAGGCAGAGCTGTCTCTGGAGAGGCTCCAGGATGCAATAATGAGGCAGTGGGGAAGCCTTTTGGTAGCTGAGTCAGGATTTATTGGCCCCAGGGTGGCTGTTGTGGTGCTGCTGCCCAGCCAGTGCACGGGTGGTTAATAAACAGCAAACGAAGCCCCCTCCTCTGTCTGGGAGCTGGTCTTGCATCTGAGAGGTGGTGAGAAGAGAGAGGAGACTGCTGTGCTGGTCCCAGAGAGAGGGACAGCAGCAGTCAGATGTGCAGGCAGGGAAGGAGGGGAAGAGAGGGAGAGATACAGGGAGCTTTTCTTTCCCTCCTTGTAGGTGGAGGAGAGCATGGAAACAATTCTGGGCAGCAGGACTGTGGGGGACATAGGAAGCCAGCCCAGAGCCTTCTGGCAAAAATAAGCTATTTGCACCCAGTCCAGACTGGCAGGAACATCTGTGCTGGCACCCAGCACTGTGCTGGGGCATGTGGGGGGGCATCTTTGTCCTGGGGCATGTCGGGGACAAGGAGGGCATCTTTAGTTTTCTGGGATTAGGTTAGAAGAAGAAGGTGACTCTTCTGGACAACCAAAGCTTGCTGGGACCATTTCCTGGATAAATCTCTTTCCTGGCAAACACCCCTGTGTGCTCTGCATGTGCTCCAGCATGTGAGGGTAAAGTCTCTGCTCGTCACCCCATGCCAGCCCATGCCCTCTGCCATGCCCTTGCAGAGATGGTTGTTGTTCCACAGTGCCGGCAGCAGTGACTCTGCACACACCTAATTTCTCACAGGGGGTTGCCCTATAGTGGGCAGATCTCTGCCCCCTTTGTGCTTCAGGGGCAGCCACGAGGTTCAGGCAGGTTGGAGGCTGCTGGAATGCCACTGGACAAAGCTGGGATTGAGGCTGGCTGTGAGGCACTGCCGCCCCCCTGCACATTCCTGGGGGGTCAGTGCTCGGGGCATCCTGCTCTGCCGGGCATCCAGTGCTTCCCTGCTGCCCTCCCGGGTGCTGCCTGTGGCACCCGGAGGGCTGGGGGGCAATGCTGGTTCCTCTGGAGAAGCTGAGGGGCCCTGCAGCGGATCTGTGGCTGAGCACAGGTAGATGCACTTGCCAGAGCCTGCGTGAGTGTTCTGCGCCCGAAAACAAAGCTCTTCAGGGGTGGAGGGGGAGTGTGAGCCCAGGCTGCTGCTGCTGCTGCTGCTGGACTCTGGGGAAGGGGGTTAGGAGATGCTCAGAGGGCAAGCACTGTCTTGTGCTTTGTCCTAGGGAAGCAGATGTTCAGCACCTGTACTGCACTTGGTCACTGCCATGGGCTTGTCTGCTGGGCTTGGTCTGTGAGTCAAAGGCTTGGTGGGCTTTTAATTTCCTGAACAAGGCTGGAAGGACTTTGTGGTCCGCACAGCTGTGCTGCAGTTGCACTCGCACCCAGGTAGAGCTGCTCCCCTCCTTTGGTATCCCCTGGGATAGAGGGGAGGGCTGGAGCACTCCCTGGCAGTGCTGTGGGACTGACCTACTTCAGTGCCGTGAGGATCTGCACATGCAGAGTATTGATTTTTCTATGTGCAAGCAGCAGTTTTAGCTTGAGTGGATTATTATTCATGGCCCCAAGAATCCTGTGAACTCTGTGGGTGACGGTTTTCTCTGTTTTCTTGGTGCTCCTGGAGTGGCAGGATGGGGAGGCAGAGAACAGCCTGTTAGATGTTTTTAGATGAATCAAACTTAGCACCAGTCTTGGCAATCATTTGATTTCTCTCTGAGAACTGGTGTGGAGGGGGTATTTTTAGCTGTGCAGCCAAACTCCTTGTCTGGTGATTTTCTCCTGCCTGTTGTTTTCCTCGGCTTGGCTGGATCTCTGCTCTTGACACCTCTGCGAGCCCTTGGACAGGACAACTAAGTATCTACACACTCCCCTTGGAAGAGCTGCTGCTTTCCCCCAGAGGCAGCTGCCCTTGTCTGGCAAAGGGGTGCCTGTTGTATGCTCTGTTTAGAAAGCACTAACATGATTAATTATGGCTGATTAACCACCTGGGGCTAATTGTCACAAATGAACTCTGATATCAAAGTAGCATTCCGTCGAAATGCTGCCGTGTCTCCAGCAGAACACATCGTTGTCTCACTTGTGGAAATGTGTCCATGTGCTTTGCACAGGACGTGCGTTTTTTGGAGAAAACCCTCTCTGAGTCACTGAGCCCTCAGTGAGGTGCTTCCAGTCCTGCTGGTGTGTGTTATCACCAGCAAGTGCCACTCTGTGTTCTCTGCCACCGCGAGCAGGGGCACGATACAGAGCTGAAGGTTTTGGAGAGGGTTTGTTGTCCAGGGATCAGCAGCCTGTTTTCCCAGCTGAGTGGTGCAGTGCAAAGTGTGCTTCCTCCGAGTGGCTGGATTAGGATTTGCTATCACCTTCTCCACGGCCTTTTGGAGCACCCTTCCCACCGCTGCTCCCTCGGGAGAGGTGCGGAGGAGAAGCAGCATCCTTGGAGGAGAAGTGGCTTCCCAGATTTGCTGTGCAGGCAGGGAATATCCTTGGGCTTCTGCAGAGGAGCAGGTGGCAACTGCCAGTATTGGGGATGGCGTAAAGGAGGTTGGCAGATCCCCTTGCTCCTTAGAAACAGAAGGACCCTTCTCCTCTCGAAGCACAGAAGGCGGGTATAGCATGGAAAAAATCATCATTAGCCCTGCAGGGACTGTGACACATAAGGACCAGCCCTGTTTAACAGTTAGCAGGGAGCTAAGATCATTGCTGGATAACTGAGGAGAGCAGGAGATGTGCAGTAAGCCCTTCCTTCAACCTTTGCTCTTAGTTCTGCTGGAGTTGGCACTGCATCCTTCCTCCAGGCACAACCATGAGCTTCCTGGGAGCTACTGAGAGGCCACTCAGGCAGCAGGGCAACACCTTTGTGAGTTGAAAAACCAGTCAGGGTCAGGACAGAGTGGGATAGGTGCCCCCAGGGGAGTGCCCAAAGCCCCAGGCAGTGATCTCTGGATGCAGCGTGGTTGTGTTTCTGCCCAGGTTGAAGCCTCGCAGGATGGTGCAGGACCTTCGTGTGTAACCCCCCGGGCTCCAAGCAGTGCTGCCGGGCCCCAGGCCCCTCTGGAGATGAATCTTTGCTGGAACGAGATTAAAAAAAAATCCCACAGCCTTCGGTAAGAATCCCTGCCTGGAGCAAGCCTGGCCTTCCAGCCTTGCCTGCTGCTCGTGCTTGTCAGGAGCCTTTGGAACTTTTTTGCTTGATGAGCCACATGAATTCACAGTGACCTTGGCTCAGTTCTCCCTCTTGTCCACAGACTTCTGAATATTTCTCCTTATGCTGAAAAGCATCCCCTCTGTTTCCACCCATCCCATCCTCCCCTCCCTCCCCTCCCCTTCTTTGCTTTCTGCTACCCCCTCTATCCCCTGCCATCTCTGCAGCTGGTCTCTCTTTGCCCCGTGGCTTTGCCTCCACATACTCTGTGCTTGTCCCTTTGCCGGCAGCCCTTTCCACTTCCACTGAGGGGAACGTGCCTTCCAGACTGTCAGAGGTTGCAGCTCCACAGCCAGCACGACAGAGAGCTTAACTGGGGCGTGTTAATTGTGTCCTGCCTTAATCCAAGGCTTCTGGAAGCTGCCCAGACATGTAAATGCCAACCCAAGCCCCCCATGCTAGCCAGAGCACAGTTCTGACCCACAGGCAAACACAGAGTGACTCTGTCCTCTGCTCTGGGCTCCAGGGTGAAGAACAGCTTCAGAGTTTGCTCTCCCCAGAGCCTCATGCTTCACCCCACCTGGCAGTGTAACATCTGTGCTGGCCGAGGGTCATGCACAGCCCACACTAAGGTGTGCTGACACTCACTGGTGGGGTCCTGGGGGTCCCCACCCCACCATGGTGCTGTGCCTCCCCTCTCCAGGGAACCTGCTCCTCTCCTGTCCGTCTGACTGCCAGCTCACTGTCCTTGCTCTCCTGCCAGGGCTCGGCTGGAGGCCTTTTCTGACCACAGTGGGAAGCTGCAGGTGCCTCTCCAGGAGATCATAGACTGGCTGGGGCAGAAGGATGAGGAGCTCTCGGCGCAGCTGCCCCTGCGGGGCGACGTCCTCCTGGTGCAGCAGGAGAAGGAGACACACGCGGTACGTCCCCTTGCGCCTCCCCTGCCACTGTTCTCTGCGGGGGTGAGCTGAGGGTGGGACCCCTGCCTGTTTTCACTGCCCGTGCCCCCAGGCTGGGAACGCACCAGTGCTCGTCTGTCTCCATCTCGGCTCCCCGTGGAAGGGCAGAGCCTGCAGCAAACCCCCCTGGCACGTGACAGGCACAGCCCGTCTGGTTTTAGACACAGAACCTGCATTACAGCCTCAAGTCACCCGCAGGTGCTGCAGCTGGTAGAGGGCCCTGTCAGTTGTAGTTGCCTCCTTATGTCCTACCTCTGCACTGGAGGGAATTGCCTCTCACTGGCCTCTGCTTGTGGGGTCCTGGGGCTTGAGAAAGCTGCTTCGTCTAAGGGCAACCCGGGGGTTGGGACACGAGTGATTCCTGCAGTAACACGTTTCCATCACGTCTGAAACTGGGCTAAACCCAGACAGATGAGAGTTTCCTGCTCCCATGATCAGAGAATTTACTTCTCTCTGCTGGTGGCTGTTGGGTTATAGTTGTTTTCACAAAATAAAACTGTTTACTGTTGCTATCCCTCATCCCTCCTGGAGCCACTTCCCTGGTGCTCAAACAGCCCATCCAGCAGAGAGCACTGCTGTGGGAGCTGCAGTTGGAGGGGAGGAAAGGACATCCCAAACCAGTGTGCCTCTGAAGTCTTCCCTGGCAGATGTGCTGCTTTGAGGCATCCTGCTGTTCCTCTCCTTGCTCCTGCAGCAGCTGGACCTGTTGTTGCTGAACAGCTGCTGGAAGGACCGTTTGCATGGCCATGCTCTCCAGTGAGGAGCATCTCCAGAAGTGCCTGTGAAAGCACCATAAATACAGCAGTTCCTCTTGTGCAGCCCTGGCTCAACACACAGTTCTGTGCTGGCTGTTCTGCCTCCCCACTCCAGCAAAGCTGCTGGTCAAACCTCTGCAGGGGCCACCTTCTGGCAGGGGGTCATTCCTTCCCTGAGCTGAAAAAAATATTTCCCTTAATGTTAACTTCTCTCTGTGTCTCCAGTGTGATTTGGGCCCTGGGGTGAATAAATAACTGCTGCATTTGGCAAGGGGGCAGCAGGGCACAATTTTCTGTCTCAGCCTGCTGTCTCATCTCTGTGCTCTGCTCTCCAGGCGTTCATGGAAGAAGTGAAGTCTCGGGGACCATACATTTACTCTGTTCTGGAGTCAGCACAGGCTTTCCTTTCCCAGCATCCATTTGAGGAATTAGAAGAACCCACTTTGGAAAGCAAAGGTCTGTGGAGCTCCCCCTTCCTCGTTCTCTCATAGCACAGCTCCTCCTGGGCTGGCATGGAAAGAGTGGAGTGCAGGTGGTTGGCACAAAGGGGCACAAATCAGTGCTCTGCCTCACACCACCGTGCCCCAGGCTGTTCCCAGGCCTTTGGCCGAAGGTCAGACTGGCACAGGGCAATGTCACTGTCCCTGGTGAAGGCAGAAGCACCTGGTACATCTCATGATGGGGGCACCTCATCAGACAGCATCAGATGCGCTCTGGGGCAGGGTTTGAAAGGGCAGCAGGGCTTCTGCCTGTGAGGACAGGCAGGGGAGCAGTGGGCATGAGTCTGTGGGCAGGCTGGGTGCCTAGGGGAGCAGGTGCAGAGGTGATACTATCATGATTTATTTTCCCTCCCTCTTTCCAGTTTTCCCTAGATTTTTTTTCATCTCCCATTTCCATGTCCTCCTTCCATCTATTGCCCCGCTCTCCTCTGGGCTGGGCTCTCACTTTCGCTCTCTGTTCCCCTTCTGCTTTGCCCTCTCAGATGTCTCTCCCCGGCACCGCATTCAGAACATCAGCCGCTTCGTGTGGAAGCAGGCGAACGTGGCCAGTGAGCTGTGGGAGAAGCTCACGGCCCGCTGTGTGGACCAGCACCGCCACATCGAGCGAACGCTGGAGCAGCTGATCGAGATTAAAGGGGCCATGGAGGAGCTCAGCACCACCCTGGACCAGGCTGAAAGCGTGCGTGAAACCTGGGAACCCATCGGGGACCTCTTCATCGACTCCCTGCCGGAGCACATCCAGTCAACCAAGGTACTTTTGGCTCTGAGAAGGCTCCGGCCTTGGCCGCAGAGGTGATGGAATTCTGCTTCCCAGGAGGACAGTGGGACTGTCTGGACTGCTCAGTCCAATGCAGCCTCGTTACCTGGGATCTCGGGGGCCAAGTCCTCCCTCCCACAGCCCCCTTGCTTTGTGAGGGTGGTTTTGGCCCACAGTGTCCTGTGCTGAGTGCCTTGTCATGTGCTTACACAGGTACAGTGGCTCAGCACAGATGATTCATTGTCCCCATCCCACTTCTCAGGAGATTAGAGTAATCTGCAGCCTGGTTGTTTTGGTCTGTGTTTTTTTTTCCCCTGGATAAGGTACCCTGTGGGAGGGTTGCTCAGCAGTGGCTTGGCAGCCATTAGCCCACCCTGAGCCTGTAGCAGAGGAATCAGATCCAAGTTGTGACCACTCACCTGCTTCTTTTCCTTCTTCCCCTGCTCTGTGCCTGTTTCCCTGGCCGTGGGACTCCAGCTGTTCAAAGAGGAGCTCTCCCCCATGAAGGATGGGGTGAAAGTGGTCAATGACCTTGCACACCAGCTTGCCATCTCCGATGTCCACCTGTGCATGGAGAGTTCCCGTACCCTGGAGCAGATCAACACGCGCTGGAAACAGCTGCAGGTGGGAAGGAGTCAGGACCAAGCACCGCAAATAAACCATGGGCAGCAGGATGGTGGGGAAGGGCCGCCGCTGCTGAGCTTCAGGGATGATAAAGTAAGGCTTGGCATAGCAGGGATGTTACAGCTGGTGTTCCTAGGGGATGAGAGATCACTTCAGTGTGAGGAAAGTGGCTGGTAAATCTGAAGAGGTCTTGATCAGGAAAAGGCAACGGGAGGAACAAAGAATGCTGTCTGAGGAGAATCGGGGTCTGATGGGTGGAGGGAGTTGGGAAGTGTCAGTACCAGCTGTGGCTGCTTGGATGTCTGTGAAAGGATGGATACAGGTGATGTGTACATGTATGTGGAGAAGTGCCCTGTGCTGCCTCAGCCTGGGGGAGGAGGTGTAGAGGGCTCAGCAAACTGGGGGATGTAAAACCAGAGTAGGAGAGGAAGGAAGAGGACCTGTGTGCTGGGGCATGTCTGAGTCCACCCACAAGCCTTCCTGAATGGGTGTTCGGGAGATGCCTGATGGATTGCCATTGAACCATTCTGTCCAATTCCCCAGGCCTCCATAAACGAACGCCTGAAGCAGCTCCAGGATGCCCACCGGGACTTCGGACCAGGCTCCCAGCACTTCCTGTCCTGTACGTGAGCGGCTCCTCCTGCCCCTGCCCAGAGCTGTGGGCTGTGGCACAGCAGAACGGGGTGCAAAGCCCCGTTGCTGAGCCCAGAGCCACACACACGGCTGGAAAAGGGCCCCGTGCAGTGCCTGGTGCAGAGGAAGCAAAGCGGGAGGCATCTACCAGCGCTAGCACTGTGCTCCCTCACCCGGGGGATCAAGGGCGTGACGTGGGCACAGAGCTGTGACACTCGCAGCAGCATCTCCCAGGTGATACTGGGGCTGTGTCAGCCCCGGAGACCAGGTGGCCAAGACAACAGATGGCAGGAAAAGGCAGTCCCCCATATCCCGTGTTAGTCATTTGGAGGCTAAAAATGTGCATGTTAAGGAGGTTTTCATTCTTGTGGCGAGGCAGAGAGATGCTGTTTCTACAGAGCAGAGCTGCTGGCTGACAGCAATCAGACCTGCCAAGGATGGGCAGCAGGTTGTGCTCCAGAGCCTGTCCTTGGAAATGTTGAGCCCTGCAGGATCTCCAGATGTTGGTGGGATTTGTTGGCCTATGTTTCTCTGCAGACCATGTACTCCCATCTGAAAGAAGAAATGACTTTTCCAGTTGCTGGAATGGATAAGCTGCCTGTGAAAAGGGAAAATAGAACTTAGGGTCATAAAAGGGCTTCCATCCTCTAGATAACAAACACAGGGTGGGAGGTAACTGTTATGGGATGTGTCCTTATCTTCCCAAGATACTGCAGCTGACAAACAGAGCAGCAGTAATGGAAACAGCTGGTGCCTGAGGCTGGCCATAACAAGTAGTGCTGTGTGTGTGCACCCAAATCCCACCTGCTATGAGCTCTGCCCACTGGTGACCACAGTGTTGCCTCAGGCATCATCAAAAGCATCGGGAACTGTCTGTTCCTGAGTTATGAGCTCAGCTAGAGAGAGAGCCCCTGTCTCAAGAGGCAAGATGCCTCTAACAAGACCAGCAGTCTTGTGTCCCTTATGGGCAGCATCCCTTTGCCTGCACCAACACCCCCAGCTGGTGGTTTGGGAAGGCAGAGCCTCTTCAGAGGCACCCACCTGTTGGCACAGTCCTGCTGGGCTGGCATCAGAAACAGCTTAGAGGAGTGTTTGGTGTTGGTCTGACACGTGTCTCTCTCCTTGTAGCCTCTGTCCAGATCCCCTGGGAACGAGCCATTTCCCCCAACAAAGTGCCATACTACATCAAGTGAGTGTGCTCCCAGTCACAGCCTTCTCTGGCCTGGTGGGAACAGGAATTGGGGACCAGTCAGGGGTGGGGGGCAGCGAGAAGACTGGTCTGGGCACTGGCAGCCTGGCAGAACCTGGCTTTCCCTCCCTGCAGAGGTTCCCAGATGAGGGGGAACGCTGTCTGGAGAGGGAGGGAGCTGGCAGCAAGTGAAGGCATCCTTCTGTGGGCATCTTCCATGCTGCTGTGGCTGGGGAGTGTGCTCAGAGGGATGCAACAGCCCCAGTGTCCACTCCCAGCACCAGCCAGGTCCTTTCTGTAATCTCTCATGGCAGCTGCTTGATTGTCAGCTTGACTCTTGCTTTCCATCTATTCCCCTTCCAGCCACCAGGCCCAGACGACATGCTGGGACCACCCAAAGATGACAGAGTTGTACCAGACGCTGGGTAAGAAGGCTGGCACACAACCACTCAAGCAGTATCCACCTTCTTGCAGCATGGGGTGCATGTGAGATCCCCCCAGACTGCCCGCCCGCCTCTGGCACAGGGTCCCCCAAAGCACAGTGACCCCCTGCCAGACTCTGCTCCTCGTCCTCTTGCATCTAGTCTGCTTCTGCTGGTGGGGCTGCAACTGCTGCTTCCTGCCCTGGAGATAAGGGGGTTGTTGCACCGTGGTTTCATTCTCCTTTTCCTGTGTTGTTGCAGCGGATTTGAACAACATCAAGTTCTCGGCGTATCGCACGGCCATGAAACTGCGGCGGGTGCAAAAGGCCCTTCGATGTGAGTGTGGGAAGGGGTTCCCTCCTGCTGCCTCTCCCTCGGTGGAGGCATTAGACTAATACAAGCTTTTCCCAGCACATCAAAGGCGGGAGGCACCAGGGGACAGGGAGCTGAGGCAAGAAATCATCAGGAGCAGCCTGCGGCTGGAAAGCCGAGCAAATCCACCAGTCTGTGTCAGTGCCTTTCTTTACAGGCTTAGGGTGGAAGTACATCAAGGGCAGGTGTTAGTCAAAGGGATTTGAAAACAGAGTGGTCCAGCTCAGATTTACAAATCTGGGATCAGGCAGGGGCTCACCAACTAGCTCAGATCAAGCACAGCAAAGTCATGGATGTACCAGAGAGCAGAAACCACCCACACTGGCAGGGACAGAGAGAGCTTCACTGCTTAAAGAGGAGGAAGGGAGCCAATAAGCTTGAAATCTGCACTGCTGGTAAAAGCTGGAGGATTAGTAGCCAGGTATCATGCCATAGGAGTTCAACACAAAGCCTGGCTCTCCCAGAGGGAGCTGCTCCTCAGAAACTGCTGAAGAGTTTCCAGGGAAGTTGGTAAGCAGGAGAGAAATTCTAGAAGCTGTGCCCATCCTGACAGCATCTCTCCCACTGCTGTGGGACTCACACTGCCCCAGGTCCGGGCAGGGCTGCACCTCTCCCCTCTTGGTTCTCACCTCTCCCATTTTCCCCTCTTTCCCTCTGCCCGTGCTTTCTGTGCAGTGGACATGGTGACCCTGGCGACGGCCTTGGAAATCTTCAACGAGCACGACCTGCAGCCCAGCGACCGGGCGATGGACGTGGTGGAGGTGATCCACTGCCTGACCGCCCTCTACGAGCGGCTGGAGGAGGAGCGGGGCATCCTGGTGAACGTGCCCCTCTGTGTGGACATGAGCCTCAACTGGCTGCTGAACGTCTTCGACAGGTACCACTCCCCCAGTGCCCCCCTGAGCTGTGGGGCTGCCTCCCTTGGCAGGAGACCTCTGTGCTGCTGCTCCAGCTTGCAGTGCTGCCAAAAACATTGGCTGCTACACTGGCAGCCTCACGTGTGCTTGCCTTGATGAACCTCCTGACAAAAAAAACCCCAAAACCCAACCTCCAAAACATTTTCAAACCTGTGCAATATCTCTCCTTGCAGCGGCCGCAGCGGGAAGATGAGGGCTCTCTCCTTCAAGACAGGCATTGCGTGTCTGTGTGGGACAGAGGTCAAGGAGAAGTTTCAGTGTGAGTCTCTTGTCTCCCTTCCCCAGAAACTGCTGTGGAGCAACCTGGGAAACCAGGAGTGCTTCTGTTTCCTGGTTTAGACCTTCTTTGCCCAGGAAGAGCAAAGAAACATCTTTCCTGCAGTGACTAAGCTGCTTGCATCACCACCTCTCCCTCCCTCCCTGGGCCTACGCCACCGAAATTAGGAGGCTTTTTTGCAGACTGACTGGTGCTGCAGTGTTCTTGCTTGCATGGCACTGTAAGGAACAGAGCAGAAAAGGCACACAGGCAAAAGTTATCCAGTGCTTCCCAGAAGGGGGAAAAAACCTGTGGGTGCATGTCTGGGAAGTAGGTTTCAGATAAATTAAAGGGAGCTGCTCTCCTTGCTGCATTTTAACCCTGGTACTCTGCCATGGAATATTGTGGAGGGGGTAGCATAGGAAGCACCAAGGGATTAAATAGGGGATTGGCCAGTTCAAAGAGGACAGGCCAGCTGTGGCTGTTAAAGAAATGATGAATTTAACCTCTGTCCCAAGAAGTCTCTAAAGTCCTGGTTATTGAGAGCTGGAAGGATAAGGGCAAAGGTCATTTACTCTTGTTTGAGCCGTCTGCTGGAGATGGTCAGTGGGGCCCCTGGTGTGACCCACACACTGCTCCCCGTGCCTGCCTCCTGCCCAGGGTGTGGGGTCAGCCGGGTGTCAGCGAGGCTGTGTCTCTCCTGCCCGCAGATCTCTTCAGCCAGGTGGCCAACGCCGGGGGACTGTGTGACCAGCGGCACCTCGGTGTCCTGCTCCACGAGGCCATCCAGGTCCCGCGCCAGCTCGGGGAGGTGGCGGCGTTCGGGGGCAGCAACGTGGAGCCCAGCATCCGCAGCTGCTTCCGCTTCGTGAGTACGGCGCCACGGCCACGCCAGCCCCTGCGCAGCGCCGTGCTGGGGACAGGCTCACGGGGGTGCCAGGGGACCTGCACACCCCCAGCTGGGTCCCAGCCCTGAGGAGCCCCTTCCTCTCCCTTCCCCAGAGCAACGGGAAGCCTGCCATCGAGGCGTCCCAGTTCCTGGAGTGGGCCAACCTGGAGCCGCAGTCCATGGTGTGGCTGGCTGTGCTGCACCGGGTCACCATGGCCGAGCAGGTGAAGCACCAGACCAAGTGCTCCGTCTGCCGGCAGTGCCCCATCAAGGGCTTCAGGTAGGGTGGTGATCCGGGACCTGGGCCCCCGAGGGGAGGGCATGGTGTCCTGCAGGAGTGAGCAGGGTCTGGGGAACCGGGAGCTCTGCAGCCAGCAGTGTTTTGGGCAGGGCAGGCCAGGGGCCAGATAAGGGGAAAGAGCAGGATGCTTTTCTGGGACTTCAGCACTGTGTGTCACTGAGGTGTGAGAGCAACACAGGCCACATCTGTGCCCTCCTGCTGATCTCTTCTTGGGCTTCAAACTTACCTGTTTTTACTGACTTCCACCGCCTCCCTATGGCCTTTTGACCTCTCCAGGTACCGGAGCCTGAAGCAGTTCAATGTGGATATCTGCCAGACTTGCTTCCTCACAGGCAGAGCCAGCAAGGGCAACAAGCTGCACTACCCCATCATGGAGTACTACACCCCGGTATGGAGCTGGGCTGGGCTGGCAGGGTCCTGGCTCAGAGCAGGTCTTGCATTGGTGGCAGCAGCCTCGTGATGTTTAGGATGTTGCAACCCCAGAAGTGGTTCCCTTGTGTAGTTCTGTATCCCTCTGCATGCTGAGAGTTGCCTTGTTATTCTGGGCCTCACAGTGAGAGGGATGCACAGCACCAACCAGTGCCCAGCTTGGCTTGTGCCAGGCCCCATGTCAGGCTGACAGATCTTCCTTCCATGTGCCCTTAGTGCCTCTTCCTCTGTGGAGCTTGACCCCAGCCTGAGGGGACTTCTTTCTTCTGGGAGCTGATCTGTGCTGCCCCGCTTTTCATTGAGCAGCACCTCTGTAATGTTTGTGTCTCTGCAGACCACGTCCAGTGAGAACATGAGAGACTTTGCCACAACGCTGAAGAACAAGTTTCGGTCCAAGCAGTACTTCAGCAAGCACCCACAGAGGGGTTACCTGCCTGTCCAGTCTGTACTCGAGGCTGATTTCTCTGAGACGTGAGTTGGCTGCGCCCTGGGCTGTGTCTTTTGACCCAGCCTGACACTTGGGCTCCATGGATGGAAGGAGCATCTCTGCTGTGAGACAGAGCTCCCACGGGCAGGCTGGAGGGGGCACTTGCTCCGGGGGTGATACAGCACCTGGTTCTTGAAAGAACAGAGATGTCAGTCTCCCTCTCCAGCCTGTCCCTGGCTCTTCTCAGCCCAGCTGAGATCAGGGCAGCCTCTCCAAAGCTTTGCTGACCAGTGTGCATCTCTTCCAGACCAGCCTCGTCCCCGATGCTGCCACACGCCGACACACACTCCCGGATCGAGCACTTTGCCAGCAGGTACCACCACTGGGCACTGCTGTCACACCGGGGCACGCAGCATGACTTCCATGGGTGTGGAGGGGTTTTGGGGCAGATGTATGGTGAGCTCTTGCTGCTTGCTGCCCCTTCCACCCTTCCCAACATGCTGCACCTCAGGCAGGGCCAGGCAAGCCTGCCTGGGACGTGGCTGATGCCATGTAAATTGGCAGCAAAGACCATGCACCTGACAGGAGGTGCCTTAGTGATGCAGCAGCCTCCATGGACTGTCCTGATCTTCCCAGCTTGAGCTGCTGGTTGGATTCCCAGCAGGCAGATCCCTTGATGTCTGTGTGCTCACCAGTGCTGCTTGCAAGCTTCCCACTGCTGCTGCCCTGTGGTTTGTAGTGCCTCTGCCCTCACCATGGGGACCCCAGGAGTACAAGGAGTCTGTGCTTGTAGCTCAGGCCCCAGGCTGGATCTGGAATGCTTTCACCCCTTTCTTGTGCTTATGAGAGGGGAGGCTGAGCTGATTGCCCTTTGTTCTGGAGACTGTCACCAGAGCAGCAGTGTATTTTTGTTTTCTAAAAAGAAAAAACTCTGTAGAGCCTGTGAAGAGGGGCAGACTGGTGCAGGCCAGCTGGGAGACCCTGCCAGAAAGGGGTCTTGCAGGGGCTGAAATGATAAGGAGGGTGCACTGAGCAGACATTCAGGATGTCTCTGACAGTATCTCAGCCTTTTCCTCTTTCCTCTAGGCTTGCAGAGATGGAAAGCCAGAACTGTTCCTTCTTCAATGATAGCCTGTCCCCTGATGACAGCCTGTGAGTTCTGCCTCCTTTCCCTTCTCACCTCCTGATGAGTCAGAGCTCCTATGGCTCCATCCATGCTTAGCCAGGGCACAGAAATGCTTTGCTTCCCAGTCCCTTTGAGTGAGAGGCTCTTGGGCAACCCCAGCTAGTCAGGGGTGCTGAGCCACTTCTGAGCTCTAGGCCTGGAGCAGCCAGAAGGAGCTCTCCCACTTGAAACCACCTCCCTCCAGGCTGTCCTTCCCCGGGGGCACACAAATCCCATCAGACTGATGTTCCTCACTAAGCTGTTTCTCCACCTGCTGCAACAGGGATGAGGACCAGTATCTGCTGCGCCATTCCAGCCCCATCACTGACAGAGAGCCTGGGGGCAGCCAGCAGGTTCCAGGAAGCCTCAACATGGATGACAAGGGAGAGCTGGAGCGAATCCTGGCCCACTTAGAGGATGAAAACAGGTAGAGGCACAGGCAACTCTGAAAGTGAGGTTTATAGCCTAAGGGGGAGAAGGAGTGGAGAAGCCTGGTGAAGCTCAGACTGGAGCAAGGGAATAGCTGCTTGGTCTGTAGGTGGGGATTGGAGATATTGAGTGGGCTGGTTTGGAGGGTGTCCAGGCTGACACAGAGGAGCACTCAGTGATGGTGTGCACTACAAGGAAGAGAGATAACTCTGTTCCCCAAAATGTTCCTTCCCACATCCCCAGAAGCTGTTCCCCTCCTGACCCGCAAACTGGTTGAGCTGAGCTCTGGGCACTCTGCATTTCATGTCCCTGAGCCCCTTGTGAACAGAGGTGGTGCTGCTCTGGACCATATGAGGTGATGGTCTAGGCGGGGCAGATCAGCTCAGGAGGAGGCGATGCTTTCCCTGCCCTTCTTTTCAGCCTCTTGGGAAGCATTTGCATTTCTGTTTGTGAACCCCCCAAATTGGGTAGAGCTGCCCTGCAGAGGAGCATCCTGATCCTCAAGCTTCACAAGCAGCAGAGCTTTGTCTCCGAGTGGTGGGCCATCCCCAGTGTGCAGCTGCCGGGTGTTGCCAGCAGTCCCTGGGAATAAACACGGTGATGCTGACATGGACTGTCTTGCAGGATCCTCCAGGGAGAGCTGAGACGTTTGAAGTGGCAGCACGATGAGGCAGTGGAGTCTCCAACCTTGGCTACAGGCTCCCCTGAATCAGTGCAAGACCCTCATAATGACGAGCTCCTGGCAGAGGCGCGAATCCTCCGGCAGCACAAGAGCCGCCTGGAGACCCGCATGCAGATCCTGGAGGACCACAACAAGCAGCTGGAGTCCCAGCTGCACAGGCTGAGGGAGCTGCTGCTGCAGGTGTGCTCAGAGCAAGGGGCTGGGACCTTGGGTTGGGCTTTGCCGTACTAGACCTGTGACAGTGGCAGAAAGGGATGGTCAGACTGGAGGAAGAAAAGGGCGGGGGATTATAAAAAAAACCCTTTCTTGCTCCAAGCCCCAGGCGGAGTCAGATGGCAATGGCTCAGCAGCATCTTCCTTGGCTTCATCTCCACATCAGTCTGAAGGCAGCCAGGCAAAGGAGAAAGAGCACAACACCCCTGACACCGAAGCTGCAGGTGAGGATTGGGTTTGGGCTGAGCTCCTGGCCCTGATCCCTTGGTCCGATACTGCAGGACGCTGCCTGCACCCTGCCAGAGTGCTGGCAGGGAGGTGGATGTCCAGAGAGCCTGCTTTACACCCTCCTGCCCTCTCTTCCACTGCAGATGAGGTGGAAGCCAAAACCCAGGAAGTCAGCATGTGCCTGGAAGACATAATGGAGAAGCTGCGGAGCGCCTTCCCCAGCTCTCGAGGTACTTGAGTGAAATCCTCCTCTCTCTCTTCTCGCTGCTCCCTCAGATGAGGTTTTCCCCACAGAGCCCTGCCCCGATCCCAGCTTCCCTGCGACAGCTGATGACCCCCAGTGCTTACGGCCAAGAGCTCTGCTGCTGCAGCGCTGCTGGGACTGGTGCGTGGCCTGGGAGCAGAGAGGAGGAGGAGGAGGTTTCACACCAGCAAGGAGAGGCCATCAGAGCTGCCAAGAGTAAGGACCAAATAGATCCCCCCAGATGAGGTGCAAGGCAGCCTCCTGCCCTGCTCAAAACCCTGCACCCTGCGGGGCTCCCCACCGTGAAGATGGACAGACCTGCCAGCGTCCAGCCTGTAGTGACCACTTGGAGCCACCTCCAGGCTTCCTCCCTCTCCAGACCCCTCTCCAGGAGAGGCTGAGGCCCCAGTTACCTGGTGAGATGGAAGCAATGGTGCAAGCTCTCCTGACTGCTCATGGACAGCTCTTCCCAGCAGGGATGGAGACTGGGGGATGTGTGTGGAAGGCACTCCACTCACCCAGTGGGTTTAGGTGTTCGTCATTCTGCTCTTTCCCTCTGTGCTCCAGTCCAGGAGCAGCACTTGGTCTTCCACCTGGGGGACCCAGCTTGGTGCCAGCACTAACCCGAGGTGGTGGTCTGCCCCCGCAGACTCTTGCCCACTTCCTACCATCCCTGACCAGGATCCTGCTGGCTCTGCAGCAGCCCCCTTTAAGCAGGTGGCTTTGGGTCCTATTTTCCTGACCTGTCTATTTCTCTTTCAGGTATGACCTCCCTTATCTAACACCTCCTGTGAGCCAGAGGCTTTTCCTAACCAGCTACCTGGCTGCTTTCCTCCCCCTCCTCTCCCTGCCATGCTCCCTGTGCTGCAGCAGGCCTCGCACAGACTCCCTCCGAGCAGGTTGTGCAGGATGCTTGCCAGCTCCAGAAGATCTCAGGGGAACATAGGTCATGCAGGAGTGGGACTGTGGGCTTCCCAGGAGGCTGGCTTGGTCACTCGGCCACGGTGTCCAAGTCTGGGTGGAGTGGTCTGGAAGAAAGAACTGAAGCCATGAAACCTGCCTGTCTCCCCTGGCACGCAGGGGTTGCTGCCTTTGCCTGCAGCCCTGGGGGGGGTGCAGAGCTCAGTCTCCCACTCTTCATTTTTGTTCAGAAGCCTCGAGGTTTATGGGCACCAAAACACTCGTGGAGCCCCCCAGTTTTTAAAATAACTCTTTATAACAGCATCCAGCTGCCAGCCTTATGGTTCAAGCTCTGCCACCCAAGGCTCTGCAGCCAGCCAGGCACTTACCACCTGGAGAGAGTCTGTGAGGTTTATGGAGTAGGGATGAGTCCATGTTAGAGCTTCAGCCCAGCTAGTAGCCTTATATTGAGAGGGTCTTTATAACAGAGCCTTATCGTTTAATGTGCATATATTTCTATATATTATATATATATTCTGTACTTAAACACTCTCATGGACTCACTCCATTAAATTCTAATACTGTAATTGTAGCTGCCCTTCACTTTCAGACCAGCCCAACTCCTGCTCCCCCAGGAACCAGCACCTTCCCTGCTGCTGGTGCTGCAGCAGGGCTGCTGCCAGGGGAGCTCACTGAGGGCTGGACCCGCAGCAGGTCCTCCAGCCCGCCTGCTTTCCTGGGGATCTGTGCCCTTGCCATGGCACAGAGAGCCCGTCCTGCACAGACCCGGCTCCATCCCTGGGGAGCCGCAGCTCCTGCAGGAAGGGGTTCCTCCGGCCGTACTGCAGCCCTGGGGTTGTTCTGATGCAGGTGCACAGCAGGACAGGTAGGGCACCTCCTTTCTGCCCCCAGGGAGCAGCTGCCCGGCTGCTGTCCCTGCCTTTGAGCTGAGCTGGGGGGCTGAAGGGCCTTGTTGGAAGCAGGTGAGTCCTGTGGGGCAGTGGAGGGGGGCTGCTGTGCAGGCTGGCAGGGCAGCTCGGGCGTGGGGGTGGCTCCTGGTCCCAAAGGCTCCCTCAGACTGGCTGTCTCGTGCTGTGTTATGTCGAGAAAGAGGCAGAGTCAGGTGCTGTGGGGTAACCCAGAATGGGGGCTGAGGTGGTTCCAGTGCTCTGGTGCCAGGACAGAGACAGGGCTGTTGTTGCTGGCTGGGCTGGAATGCAGTGGTGAGGTGTTTTCAGGGAGGCTGGGACCAGGGCAGTGTGCTCAGGCCCAGGGCTGTGCAGTTGGCGTTCTGGCAGAGATGAGAACCAGGGCTGAGGTGATGTGAGCCTTTATGCCCAGGTGCTCAGTGTTGTGTACAGTGTCTGCTGGCAGCAGTGTGGGTTGCTGTCCTCGCTGTCCCCTCTCACAGAGTGGCAGGAGGGCAGTAGCAGTGGTGTTGGTGTCAGGCTGCTGCTGAGAGGGACCACAGGCCAGCCCCTGAGTCGTGGCTGTTTTCCCCCTCTGTTTTCCCAGTGGCAGGATGGGAGCAGTGTGGGGAGGAGAGAGGTTTGGCCTGAGGCTGAGGTGAGAAGTGTCCAGCCTGGGGGGGAGCTGGAGAAGAAAAAGGGGCCAGGGATACTGTCCCCACTGCCAGGTGTGGGGAGCAGGGGTGACCAGGTTGGGCACTTGGGCTGTGTCTGGGAGCCAGGATGCGGGAGGGGAGCAGGTTGGCTAATGCTCTGGTAACCATGTACTGTGGTGCTGCTGTCCTCACTGCTTTGTGCCATCTCTGCTCTGGAAAGAGAATAAATTTGTATTTATACTGAGACCTGGATCAGTGCTCTGGCCTCCTCTATCCATGCATCTCCTCTGAGTCAGCTCCCGTTGCTGTGCCATCCTGGCACTGCTCCTGCAGGGCTGCTGGGACACAGCCTGCACTGCCACCCTGGCTGTCGACACCACTTGAGGCAGGACAGAAGCTGAGAGCAGGGCTCCAGGTTCCTCAGACACAGATGTGTCCCCCAACCACCCTCTTGGTCCTCTCATGGCAAGGTCTGTCCAGGGCCATGTGGCAGCCTGAAGGGCTGGGACAGGGACTGGGTGGGGACAGTTGCCTCTTTCTCACCCAGGAACTTTTGCTGTAGGAAAACCTTCCGCCCTGGGAAAGGATGTAGGCAGCAGTGGGATGGTGGGCAGTCCTCTCCTTCCATGCTTTCTTTCTGGAGCTGCATTAAATCTTCAGGTGTCTGGGTGCCTCTGCCCCTGCCCATGTTCACTGTGCCTCTATAGCACAGTGAGGGGTTCAGCTGAGGAGCAGCTCAGGGTAAGGCTGGGAGCTCTCAGGCTCTCCCCACTGCACAGGGTACAGCCCAGGCTGATGGTAAAGCCTGGACAGGACCCATACTTTCTGGGCTGGACCTGCCCTCACCCCTGTCTGGAAGGGCTGGCAGTGCTGGGCAAAGTCCTGACATGATGCCACTGCAGGGAAGTTTGGGGACACTCTCACGCAGGAGAGACTCAGGAGCTTAAATGGGGGTGAAATGCAACCTCCTTAACTACCTCTCAAGAATAGCACAAACTGCCCCATCCGTGTGCCCCGGGCTCCAGGGCAAGGCAGGAGGTGTGGACTGCGATCAGAGAAGCCGGTCACATCCAGGAACAACTGCAGCACACGGTGCCAGGGAAGAGCTTTTATTTCTCAGCCAGCAAAGCTCCGTGGCGCCCAGCTGAAAGGCGCTGGAGCCCACGAGTCGGGGCAGGGGTGCAGAGGGCACTGCTGCACAGCAGGGACGGCGGGCTCAGTGGTGGCAGGGTCAGGACAGCATTGTTCCCGTGTCACTGCTGGACCAGACCGAGCCCCGGGGCTCCCTCTCAGGGTACAGAAGCCCTGGTGCCTGTGCTGTGCCTCCTTGTCAGTGCTCTAGCAGCCTTTCCCCCACGCAGGGATAACTGCCCACTGCCCCCTCCTCTGGCTGCCCCAGGGGTGCAGCTGTCTGTGGGGATGTTCCCTTCCCCAGCATTTTCTCATTCCCTGCCTGCTCGCTGCTTCCTGCAGCTTGCCTCCTCCAGAGCCTCTCCAGGTGTCTCCTCCTCCGTGTCCTCCAGCTCTGGGGACCCCTCAGCTGGCTCCAGCTCCTCACTGGGAGGTCCTGGCTCTGGGTCTCTGTTTGACTGAGCCTCATCTGCCCTCCCTGTGCCATCTTCCTCCGCCCCATTGGCTTCTTGCTCCTGCTCAGTCTCTGCTGCCTCTGTCCCCCCTGATTCCCCACATTGCCCTACATCCAGCTTTTCCATCTCTGCTGATAGACTCTCTTCCTCTTTGTCCTCCTCCACTTTTCGCTCTGCTGCCTTCTCCTCCTCCCTCTCCCCTTTTCCCTCCTTTTCCTTTTCCTTCTCCACCTCCTCCCCCTCTTGCAATTTCTCTTCTTCCTCTTTTGACCCCCTCTCTCCTTTCTCCTCCCTCTCCTCTTCTTCTTCCTTTTCTTCCACCTCCTCTTCCTCCAATTTTTCATCTTCCTCCTCTGCCCCCTTCTCTACCTTCTCCTCCTCCATCTCCTCTTTCTCTTCATCTTCTTTCTCTTCATCTTCTTTCTCTTCATCTTCTTTCTCTTCATCTTCTTTCTCTACATCTTC
>JAYRBT010000156.1:15949108-15976775 GCA_036023395.1 Myiotriccus ornatus
CATCTTCTTTCTCTTCATCTTCTTTCTCTTCATCTTCTTTCTCTTCATCTTCTTTCTCTTCATCTTCTTTCTCTTCATCTTTTTCTTCCTTTTCTTCATCCTTTTCTGCCTCCTCCCTGTCCTCTTCTTCCTCTTCTCTCTCCTCCTCTTTCTCCTTTTCCTCCTCTGTTCCCAGGCTCTCTGGCTGTGCCCCACACATGTCCAGCTTTACTTCTTCCCCCAGTCCTGTCTGATCCCTCGCTTCCACCTCTGCGCCTTCAGGCTGTCCCTGGGCTGCATCTCCTCCTGGTGCCTCCCCTTCACGCCCAGCCCTTGGTTGTTCTGTTCCTTGGGTCCCTGCATCCTGCTCCCCCTGCCCAGGGCTCTCCCAGACCCCACCCTCCCCCTGAGGTGCCCCGTCCCCCGCCTCCCTGCTCTCCTGCCCCTTGCTGGCCCGCTGACCCTGGGGTGACTGGAAGAGCCCCTGGTAGCGCTTGCGATCCTCCACGTGCTTCTTCCTCATCCTCTCCCCCAGCTGCTTCAGCTCCTTCTTCACGGCGGCCGCCATGGAGGGGTCAAGGTGAGCCACGCGCATGAAGTCATCCCGCGCCTCCCGCTCGTTCCAGACCGCAGCGTGGGCCTTTGCCCGCTTGAAATAGGCCTTGGCATTGTCTGCCAGGGGAGAAGAGCCCCCAGTGGGGGTCCCACAGCTCAGGGCCAGCGGCCACGGGAGCTGGAGACCCTGGGAACCAGGTGACATGAAGCACGTGGAGCGGGGTTACACACCTGTAAGGGAGGGCAGGGAGACCAGGGCAGCAGGGCAGGAATCATCACGGAAAGGGGAAAAGTGGTGGTGGTGGACCTAGAGGTGCCATTGTGGGCAGGGGAAACCAGGGTTGTGGGCACTGTCACAGGCAGGGGAAACTGGAACACGGGTTCTGCAGCGGACATGGGGATCCAGGTGACACAGGTGCTATCACAGGCAGAGGGACGAGCATTGCCACGACTGGGGGATCCAGAGGACAGAGTCCCTGGATCAGGGGGGCGGGATGCAGGGCACAGGTACCGTTGTGCTTCTGGAGAAGCTCCGTCGTGTGCTCCAGCACCTCGTAGTACTCGCCGAGCTCCAGCTGGCACTGGCAGTAGTTGAGCACCAGCGGTGTGACCAGGCTCTCCAGCTTCAGCCAGTCCTCCTCCCACGGCTTCTCCTGCCCCGGGCAGAAACACTGGCTGCGTCAGGGCTGTGGCCATCCCCTCCCAGGCACCCAAGGCCCACAGGGAAGCGCTCTGAGGCACGAGCCAGGCAGGGTTGTCAGGAGCTGTCCGGCCCCGCTCACCTTGGCCTGGAGGTTCCTCAGGCAGATCACGGCCTCCTGGTACTTGGCGGCCGCCTGCGCGAACTCCCTGCGGAGGACGAGGCGGTTGCCCTCGCTGTGCAGCACCGGCACTGCTGCCAGCTTCTCCTCGCTGTTCATGGCCCAGGTGTCACGCTTGTACGCTGAGGGCTCCTCCACCTGCATGGGCAGTAGGAGTTGAGCTGCCTGCCGGAGCCGCTCCCGCTCTGGCAGCCGTCCCTCCATCCCCCTTACCCGGAACAGCTCCATGACGAAGATGAGGGGCTGCGGCGTCCGCTGCAGCTCGTCCAGGTCAGTGTAGCCCGTGCTGTGGTAGTCAAACATGTTGCCCATGCCGCAGCGGTGCTTCTGCCCTTCCAGGGGGTCCCGTCCCTCTGCGATCCTCCGCATGCCCCTGGAGACCAGGGCATACATGCCTGTGTGCTGCGAGGAGGGGGGGACCCCACTCAGTGCATGCCCTCCCTTCATCCGGGGCAGCTCCCCTGGTGACCTGCAGCCTAGTGACACCTGTGCCCCCTGTGCTTGCACCAGGCAAAGCTGGAGCATCTGTGGGATGCGTGGTCCTGCGCCCTGGCTCTGCAGGAAGGAGGGAAACGGGCGTCTGTGGGCCCCTCACTCACAATGATGTCGCACCAGAACTCTGCCACCTCCCCGATTCTCATGGAGCTGAGCAGCGTCTCCCATATCTCCAGCTTGAACATCTTGCCCACGATGATCTCCATGGGCACTCCAGCTTCCCGGCTGTCATCGATCACCGTCCGCTCAAAGTTGTCCTTCAGCGTCTGGAAGTGGAAGGTGAACTGCCCCGGAGAGAGCCCAGTGTTCAGCCCCCTTGGCAGTCCCAGTGAGCTGAGCTGTGGGGTCAGGCCTGCTCCCAGCAATGTGCTGGTGTGACTGGCAGCTCTCCCCCTGCAGCAGGAGATGGTGACTGCTGCCCACCCGTCTTAGGACAACAGGCAGATGGTGAAGTGTCCCAACACCCATCCATGCTGCTCCCTATGGATCCCCCCATGGAGAGCCGAGGACAGAGGGTGCTCTCACTACATGCATCAGGACCTGGTGGAACCCACACTGATCTGCCCATACCCAGGGTCTGGGGAATCTCCCAAGAACAACCCATTGGCTCACCTTACTCCAACTTGAGGAGGAAAGGCAGATTTCAGCAACCCGTGGGGGCTGCTCAGCTCTAATGGCACCAGGACAGAGGGAGGAGGTGTCACAGGCCCAGTGCAAGGTGAGGCCATGGGCAACGTGGCTGCCTGTGCCCAAACCAGCCCTTCCTACACCTCTCCTGTGAGGGATCTCGCTCTACCCCAGACCTGGAGCTCAGCTTGTGAACTGTAATGGGCAGGACAGGTGGTGTCAAACCCACTCCCTCTCCCAGGGCCTTGGGGGAACAACAAACAAAGACAATTTACCTTGCTCCCATCCTGCAACTTTGGCAGCTCCCCTCGGCCTCCATGCAGAATCTTCTTTTTGACCCCCTCCACGTTCAGCAGGTAGGTTTCCTCCATGGCTGCTCCTGCCAGCCCCCAGGAGCAGCTCAAGGGCACGTGCACGCAGGCACGCTCTCGCCCTTCTTGAGCTCCACGTCTTCCTCGGGCTTATCTCTCTTTCTTGACTATCTGGACACAGCTGCCATCTCCCAGGGCTGCTGCTGATCTTGTCCTTTCTGTGCAGGGGACAGAGCTTGGAAACCTTCTCCCTTTCCCTTGCCCTTTGGGTTTAGAGAGGGGTGTCCCGCCGTAGCACACACTTGCTGAAGCCCCTGGTGTCCTCCGTTGCCTCCTGTAACCACCCTTCTAATCCTCTTCCCACCCTGTCAGGTTAATCTGGGATTTGCCTGCCTAGTCTGTGAGGAATTACAGAAACTCCCTGATCAGGAGGCCCTCCTTCCTCCCCCAGAGTGATGGCACAGTCACTTTTGACCCAGCCCCACACAGAGCATTTTGAGGAAGGAGCCCAGCAGTGCCCCAGAGGTGCCCAGGAACTGCTCCCTGCCAGGGGCTGTGTAGCCAAACCCTCGAGAGACCACACAGGAACAGACCAGGGTGGGAAATGGTACTTTATTAGAGAGAGTTTGCAGACACAAGCATTCCTCAAACACAAGAACAAGTTCCTACCAGGCCACAGCCCATCAAGCCCAAGATTCAATACGATGCAGAAACTAACACTGTGCTGTCCCAGGGAGATCAGTGCTGAGTATTTACAGTAAATCCGGTGTTCTGGCTGCTCTTACAGGCATAGTTCAATCTTTCAGCTCCACCAGCCAAACCCAGCACAACGAATGTGAAAGCAGCTCTGGACATGGAACCTCTAGCACTGCTCAGCAGCACTTCTGGCAGCAGAAGTTTGTGAGTAAAGCAAAGACTTCAGCATGGCAGGTGACCACCACTTTCAGCTCTGCTCACAGTTACAAAGACCCAAGGCCACTCCTCATTTCTCCATGAGGGACTCCAGCTGCTCCTGCAGGGATGCCATCTGGGAAGAGGGAGAGAGGATTACAGTCAGGCATGGCTGGGACTCTGGGCAGCCTTTCTGTGTTCCTGCAGTTCTTCTACCCATGCCAGTGGCTGCTCTGCCTGTGTGTTGCCCAGAGCTGTGCCTGGGCACCTCTGGAACAGAACTGGCATTGCCCAAAGGAACGTGAGAGAAAGAACCTCCTGCCTTGGTACCTGGCTGGAACAGAGCTGCCCAGGCAGGAAAACTGCCAAGAGTCTACAGCCACTGCCTTTCTGGTACGTGGATGCCAGTGGGTTTGTGTCAGCAATCCTGGCAGCTTTGGACAGCTGACTGGACATGTTCTGGCTCACTGCTCCTTCAGAAGGAAGGCTGCAGTCAACCCACTCCCTGTATCTCCTTGTGCCTCAGGAAGCTCCATGCAACTACAGATGAGGTACAACCCCACCTGACCTGGAATAGTGGAGTTCTCAGCAGCTGGTGTGGTACAGGACTGGGGACACTTCATCAGAGGCCAAGCCTAGAACCTTGTTGTGCCCCAGTACTTCCCACTCCACTGTGGGAGCTTCCTCACCTGCTGCTTCTCTCGCTCTTCCTGCTGCTTGAACTCGTCCAGGACAGCCTGGAGACGGGTCTGTAGAGACAAACATGCCAGACCACAGTTACCAATGTGTTCTCAATTGACTGGGTGCTGGCACAACATAACAAATAGTGCAGCAAGCCCCCAGCTGCACTGACACCCCCTTATCTCCTCCAGTTCCACAGACTGCTTCGCTTCCACAGGGAAATGCCAGAGTGTGTATGACCACACCACAACTGTTTTTAATCCAGCATGCAAAGGCCCCTGGCTTTTCCAGGGCAGCAGCTAAATCAGTCTGGTGGATCTAATGGCAAGCCAGTGCTAAACAGAGGACTGGAAGAGACCCCAGGAGAGCTCTCACCTTGAGGGCCAGGTTCTCCACTTTCATGATGAGATCCTCCTGGCGCTTCCTCCTGTCTTGAGTCTCTTGGAGTTTACTTTTCAGGTTGTCAATCTGTTTCTGGATCCCCATGGCTGGAAGGGAGAGCGATCTCACACCCAGAGCAGCAGCAGAGCTGGGCAGTGCAGCCTGCCTGGCATCCCAACAATTCTGCTGTGCTCTGCCACCCACTCACCGATCTGGTTGGACCCCTCATTCTCCTGCTGCTGCCCATCAGACTCATTCAGCTTGTCCTGCAGCTGTCTCTCCAGGTCTTCCTCTGTGTCCATGATGTTCAGGTCTTCGTCGTCATGATGGTCCCTCTCATCTTCATCCTCGCTGCTGCTGCTGATATCATTAAATATCTCCCGCAGTTCATCGTGTTCTAGGTGGGGGCAAAAGAGTTAACACACAGCTGATGATCTCCCAGCACCCTCTGCCTGCCAGGGACCCCTTAGTAGGTAGGAAGAAAACAAGAGCCTTCCCCACTGCACCTGAGGAGCCGTGGCCTTGCTTGTGTCCCGACATCCCTGGGGAAGAGATGTCCAGGCTGGTGAGTGAACCATGGTTGTCCACTTCTTTTGTTTCATCTTCTGCAATGACTTCCCAGCCTGACAGCAGGAACAGGGGAGTCAAGGGAAAAAGAGGAAAGTGGAAGAATGCTAAAAACTGCAGGAGATCACTGCCCCTTCAACAAGTCTGGCCTTGTAGCTAAGGATACCCAGGATGAAACACCCCAGACTCCTTTTTTGATGACTCCTCCTCTACTGTTATTTCAGTTCCTGCTCAATACAACAACAAAGATCACCATGAGGAAACAGTAAGCTTTGAACACGGCAAAGATGAAGCTCCAAAACTTCAGTGCCTCTTGTGTGCTTATCTCCCAGTCTCCCCCACCCACACAAAGCTCAACCTGTCTGTCCTTCCCAGAACCCCCAGGTCACACAGAGCCCTGTCCCACCCCTGAGCTTTTTCCCCACTGAAAGGATACGGACACTGACAGCTTCAGCATCGGTGCTCAGGAGACGCTTCACCTCTTTTTCCACATCAGGAGACTCAATATACTGGGCCAGAGAGGGCAAAGAGAACAGAGACACTGTTAAATGCCTCGTGCATGTTGCTGGTCAACCCCAACCCTCCACCTCTGGACAGAGCCCGGTTTCAAGGCTCTCTTCTCTTAGAGCTTTCTGCTCAGCATTTGTTTATGCTCAACCAAAATGTAATTTGTGCACCCCCCTAGAACAATCCCTCTTTTTTTTCTACAGAGCTCCTTGGTTGGTTGTGTGCTCTCGCTTTTCTGCTCATACTACTCATGAAATAAGACTTTCCACGTGTATGCAGAAAGGCCTTGAGGTGTTGATGGTCAGCTCAGCTCCTTCTGATCTCACTTAAAAGATGGTTTGCTTTTTCACTTTTAAATTAATCAGGAATCTTACTGCTGTGATATCCCTCCTGTGGGCTATAAGAACATCTCAAGTAATTTGTTTCCCAAATGTCATGCAAAATCACACTCCATCCTGTTCTCAGAAACTGCAAAGGAGAGAAGAACAAGTCTTCCCAGCCTCAGGGTGCTGCATCTCCCCAACACCTTGCCTGGCTTGTGCATGTGCAGACAGTCTCTGAGCTCCATCTGTTGTCACTCCCCCGGCTGAAGTGACAGTTGTACTATTTGTAGCACTGCCTGTTGGGGAGGGGAAAGGGCCATGCAGGGAGACAAGACTGGGAAAGCAGGAATGAGTGAAGCCTCATTCCCAAGCAATTCTCCTTTCCTTTCCTCTCTCTGAGCACAGGAAGAGATGTGCTATGCCAAGGCAGCCACAGGAATGAAGTCCAACAGTACTCTGCACAGAGGATTTTCCCCTCAGGAGCATCTTGGAAAACATGGAGGAAGCATCCAAAGAAGTGTTTCAATTTACTCCCCTCCCTTCACCCTCATCTAAGGCAGGAAAACATGTGCAGGAACATTAAGAAAACCCTTGTTTTCTGGACCAATAGACAGTTACAGCTCTCATGTCTCTGCCTTCCTATCCCTAGGGTATTGCATCTGCATCTGCGTGAGAAGCAACTCACCTTCTTCTTAGCTGTCTTCCGGAACCGCCTCTTCCGCACGTTCTTCAGGGGGAGAGTGACTGTGACAGAGGAAACGGATTGCACGTGTCAGGCAGATGGCCCAGTGAGAGAAGTACATGTCTTCTGAAGGGAGAAGACCCTTCAGCAGCAGAGAGAGCCCTGGAAATGGAGCAGCAGCGCAGCCAGCACTTGGCAGCTGTGAGTACCCTGCACAGCTGTGGGGTATTGAGGTGGAAGAATTTGGAGGGGTTTGGCACAGTCTCTACTCACTGCCATGGTTCCAAATGAATTTCTTCTCTCTGTCCTTGTCCTTCTTTTTGTTTGCCTTGGGGTCAGTGCTCACAGTCTGCTCTTCCAAAGGGGGGTAGAGATCACCATCCACGGTGCAAACAAGCATCTGGAATCCCCACAGAAAGGCAAAGGTTTATTGTAAAGGCAAGAGGATGTGAAGGAACAGTGTCTGCCCACTGCATGTTGTGAGCCCAAGGGATTCAGGGGCACAGGGTGTGGGAAACACAGTTTCACGCCCAGCTCAGCTGGACACAGCAGCAGTTAAGCTGTCACAAGGACAATCCTATTTCACGCTCCAGAAATGAGGTTTCTAAACACCAAGCGGAATGGGGAATTTTAAACTGCTAATACTGTGACAATACAGGAATTGGCCATGTTATACTGGATGTCCAGCTGCCAGAGGGTGCAAGGGCTCTCCTGGAGGGGGAGCAAGGAGTTAAGCTGTTGGGGCAGGTGAGAAGGACAGCCCATACCTGGCAAATATCCGCTGTCTTGTAGAAGGTTTTCTTGTCGATGGTTTTCAAGCTCTCGATGATGCAGGGCAGATCGACCAGCTTGGCTGCCAGCGGCACCCGGTCCACACGGACAATCCCATGGCGCCCATCCGCTGTGGAGAGCCATGGGAACAGGTCAGTGCTGCGGCTAAACAGCCACACAGGGCAATACATCCCTGGGCAGCAACAGCTCCACAGGACAACACCTGCAAGTGGCACAGCTTCACTTGCAGACAGCCAGGGGAGGATTAAGATGCCCCGGTGCTGCTCACTCACCGTGCAGCTCAATGGTGAGCCTGTCCTTCAGGTTGACGTTCCCGGACTGGACCGCTCGCCGCACAGTGGAGGCGTATTCCTGGGAAGGTTGGACACACTTCAGGAGAGGTGTGCTTCCTCCAAGAACCCCCAAAGGCTTCTGCACAGCCCACCCAGCTTGAAACACCTGCCAGCCCCACGCAGAACAGCAACTGCAAGAGCCAGGGTGAAAACTGCACCTCCTCCCAACACCATCAGTCAGTCCCGCGACTCTGCTACTCCTGGTGCTCTCCATAGCCCTGGCATGACACAGTGGTGTGAGGGCCCTGACAGACACACCTGCCAGGGGAACATAGAGCTGGGGAAGTTACAGCTTCCCGTACCAAGCCCTTGTTGTCTCAGCAGGACAGTCACAGAATCCCAGAATGGCTGGGGTTGGAAGGAACCTCTGGAGATCACCCAGTACAACCCCCCTGCCAAGGCAGGGTCACCTGGAGCAGGTGACACAGGGACGCACCCAGGTGGGTTTGGAATGTCCCCGGAGAGGGAGACTCCACGACCTCCCTGGGCAGCCCGTTCCAGTGCTCTACCACCCTCAATGAAAAGAAGTTCTTCCTCACGTTGAGGTGGAACTTCTTGTGCTTTGTTTTATGGCCATTGCTCCTCGTCCTGTCGCTGGGCACCGCCGAAAACAGAGCCTCGGCCTCAAGCACCTAACAAACATCATCGATGCCACCCACAGCCACAGCAACCGAAGAGCCAGCACCTCCTAAACCTCTACAACCTAATCCTCTCGGCTGTCTGCCGAGCCTCTCCCTGCCCCGTGTGGCAGGAGCTCCCCTCCGTGGAAAACCCGCTCAGAGGAGTGGGGACGGGCTGCCCCGGTGCCCAAGCCCCCAGCCCGCTTCCACGCCCGCAGGGTCCCCGCCGCCCTCGCCCAGCCCTCCCCGCGGGCCGAGCTGGGCGCACCCCGCGCCGGGGCCGAGCGGGCTCTCACCGGCGGCAGCCGCAGCACGAACTGGCTCTCCAGCTCGTGCGGGGCATCGTCCTTGCCCTTGCTCATCCTCCCTTGCCCAGCTCGGCGCGGCAGCCGCGCTCACGCCGCGGCCGGGGATGCTCCGGGCCCGCTCCCCGCCCCTTCCGCTCCGTCCCCGGCCGGTCCCCGCCCCGCCGCGGAACATGGCCATGGGGGCCGGGTTCGGGCTGGGGCTGGGGCTGGCCCTGTCCTCCAGCGCCTTCATCGGCAGCAGCTTCGTGCTCAAGAAGAAGGGGCTGCTCCGGCTGTGCCGCCGCGGCCGCGCCAGGGCAGGTACGGCCGCGCCGCGCACCGCGACCCTCGCGTGTCGCTTCGTCTGCCGTGACTCCATCTGAGGCTTTCTGTTTCTCTTTCCTCCGCACTCAGGGCAAGGAGGGCACGCGTACCTGCGGGAATGGCTCTGGTGGGCAGGGCTGCTGTGCAGTAAGTACCCGCGCTCACCCTGCGGCAAGACACGCTTGGGACAGCGAAAATCGTGGAAGGGACCTTAAACACCACGAGCAGGGACACCTTCTGCTAGACCAGGCTGCTCCAAGCCCCGTCCAGCCTGGCCTTGGACACTCACAGGGATAAGCCAGCATCTCTGGGAAACCTGTGCCAGGGCCTCGCTGCCCTCACAGTAAAGGATTTCTCCCTAAATATCTAATGTAAACCTACTCCCTGCCAGTTGGAAGCCATTCCCCCATATCCTGTCACTACATGCCCTTGTAAACAGTCTCTCCCCAGCTCTCTTCAGGTACTGGAAGGCCACAATTAGGTCACTCCAGAGCCTGCTCTTTTAAGACTGTTGATGGTTATTTCCAGTCACTTCCATGTTTTATTATGATGATCATTGTTTGCTTGATTTTCATCCAAATGCCTGAGGATGATGTTGATCTAATTTTAACTCTAAAATATCCTAAAGTCTTGTGCATTACCAGGTTTCCCTGCTAAGCAGGAGCTGAGGAGCTGGTCTAGCTGGGTTGGGTTGAGTGCTTCTGAAGTGGCCTGCCCAGAGGATGTAGTGATAACAGAACATCCAGCACTGTTTGATGCTACAGCAATTTCAGCAGCTCCACTTAACACTTTTCAATGTTAAGAACCAACTGTACTTGATTTACCCTTTTAAAAGCTGTAAAAGCAGTTCCAGGACAAGAAGACAACTTAGAAATACAAACTCCTTTCAGCTTTGTGGCTATTCTGGCAGTAGTTCCCTGTGGTTGCTGCTTGCTGTATAGGCACATGTGACTAAGGATCACCACGCATCACACTGAGCCTTCTCTTCCCAAAAGAACCTGTTGGGGCTTCTGGTTGTTCTTGCTGGTGCTGTTCTTTCCTGGTTGCATGGCATACCTCAGAGAGACACAGGATGCTCAGGTGGAAACTGAGGCTTTTCTGACCACACTCAAACTTGTATTATGGTGAATTGCTCCTACTTGGATGCTCACCCAACAGAATTTCTCTTGCAGTGGGAGTTGGAGAAGCTGCAAATTTTGCTGCCTATGCCTTTGCCCCTGCAACACTGGTAACTCCACTGGGTGCTCTAAGTGTCCTTGTTAGGTAAGCAGCCTCAGAAACACCCTCACCTCACCTACTACCCCTGAGTGACGAAAGCAGTTGCTCTACTTTCCTCCCTCTCTTCCCTCAGGTACTTCTATCTCTTCCCTTATTAGTTTTTTGTACTATCTTTCAGTGCAGTTCTGTCTTCCACTTTCCTCAATGAGCAGCTGAATGTTCACGGGAAGATTGGCTGCATCCTGAGTATCCTGGGCTCCACTGTGATGGTGATCCATGCTCCCCAGGAAGAAGAGGTTTCCAGCCTGGAGTCAATGGCAGAGAAGCTGAAGGATCCAGGTACTAAAATAAAAGGGGCCCTGTCAACTTCAGGCTCGGAACTGACAGTAGAAGGTGGGACACAACTCGGCTAGATTAGTAAAGGACTGAACTAAATGGTAATGGAGCTGTTTCTTGTCCTTCAGACCCAACTGGAATCATCAGCAGTTACCAAGTGGGCTTTTTTTTAACTATGAGGTATAGATGCAAAAAGTGAAGAGCAGGGGATTTAGGTGCAGCTGCCAGCACAAGGGGTTGGCCTGTGGCAGTGCCAGGATAGGACAGAGAATTCCTGGACACCAGGGTGGCAGTGGTGTGGCTGAGGGATGGCAGAGGAGGACCTTCAGGGAAAGATGAATGAATTCAGTGAGTTACATCCAAGATCAGGTAGTGCTGGTGCTTATGTCAGAGGGTAAATCAAGTTGCAAGGATATGATGTGGGCAATAGAACAAATGGCAGGATAAGCCACAAGAGATGGAGGAAGGAAGCACAGGCAGAAGAGCAAAGCAGAGTAACAGGTAGGTGCTGCTGCTCATTAGAAGGAACACTCTGGCGGGGCCTTGCACTCCTGTCATGTGGCACTTTCCTTTTTATCACACCACAGTCCCCAGAGTCCAGCCAGGGCTTCACAAGCCTTCTGCCCTTCTCCTGGGCCTTGCAGAGATGGTCAACAAGCCTCCCACCTCTGCTAGTGCCCTGGAGCCTGGCTGTGCCCCTGCCACTCCCAGCATGGGCTATATCTGACAGCCTGACTTGTGATTGCACTGTAAAGAGCTGCTGCTGGCTCTTCAGCTTTGCTCAGGCTGCAGACTGACTCTGCTTCCCAACCCCAGTCCCTTCAGATGGAGGCCAAAAAGACAGACTGATGGGGCAGTTACCCTGTCCTCTGTCTCTGCTTGCTGTCCAGTTACACCTGTAACTGTGTTCTGACAGAGCTCTTTCATTCTTTCCCCAAGGATTCATTGTATTTGCTGTGTGTGTCCTGGTGAGCTCCCTCCTGCTTATCTTCTTGGCTGGACCCCGTTACGGACAGAGCAACGTGCTGGTTTATGTTTTGGTCTGCTCTGCCATTGGCTCACTGTCTGTATCCTGTGTCAAAGGCCTGGGCATTGCCCTGAAAGAACTGTTTTCCGGGAAGCCAGTCCTGAAGGAGCCACTGGGCTGGGTGCTCCTGGTGTGCCTGGTGATCTGCATCAGCATCCAGATCAACTACCTGAACAAAGCCTTGGACATTTTCAACACATCTGTGGTCACACCTGTTTACTACGTGCTGTTCACCACAGCAGTCATGATGTGCTCCACCATCCTCTTCAAGGAGTGGCAGCACATGGTGCTGGACAACATCGTGGGCTCCATCAGCGGCTTCCTCACCATCGTGTCCGGCATCTTCCTCCTGCACGCCTTCCGGGACATGCCCTTCACCCCCAGCCTCCTGCCCCTCTTCCTGCAGCCTGGCAGGGCAGACCTACATCCCCCATGGAGCAGTGCAGACAGACACCAGGCCTGTCAGCACCAGCCTCTGCTGCCCTCAGAGGACAAAGGCTCTCAGAGCGCAGAGGAGGAGGAGGAGAAGTGAAAGTGTGTGAGGATGCCTGTGAACTGCTGGCTTTCTGCTCCCACTGCCAAGGCTGAACGTGCTGCCTCAGCTGCTGCTGCACTAGCAGGACCTGGTAGTCACCCTCTGCCTGTCCCAGGTGCCACATGGGTGACGTGCCACTGACAGGCTGGCAGGGCCAGCAGCCTCCTGTGGCTCCAGACAGGAGCCCTGGGAAGCGCCCAGTTCCTTGGATCCTGCGCTTCTTCACTGTTCTTTTACGTGAAGAATTGATCCGCCCTCATCAGGACCCAGAACCTGGCTGTGCAGAGACCTGCAGCACTAACACAGTGCTAACCCTGCATGGCAGATCATACGTCTGGGGAGGCCTCACAGCGTTTTTTAAAAACAGGATTAACAGCTAGAGAATGATCTAACATGGTGCCAAGGTTAGTTACGCAGAGAGAAGACGGGTGTCTGGCTTGAAAGGTGACACACGCGGAATAGTAATTAAAGATTCCTCTGTCGAGTACTTGTTTTGCTCACTCTGCTAGAATTTATTTACAGATTCACATCCAAGAACAGAACACAGCCCAAACTGGGTGACTTCAGTGGTGCTGCCACATGCTGCTGTGGCTCTTCAGAGGGACCAACCTCTTCATGCAACATCTGCTGTGCAGGTTGATGAAGCACCTGCTTACTGTATTCTATTAAAATCTGATCTGTTCAGTTCCCCAAGTGGTGAGTGATACATTTGTACCGAGAGCTGGGCCACCTGAAAGGTGTGAAGAATCACAGGGGCAGGAAGAACTCTGCGAATGCTCCAGAGAAATTCAAGTTAGGACAGGAGAGGGAACCACTTACTCTAGGGATATAGTCCTTAGCTATTGAGGTAACTTTCTGCAAGATAACCAGACAGCTGTGTCCTCACTGATGTGGGTTTATGTCAGCACAGCTGTTTAACACATCCTGACTTTGTTCCCAGGAAGACTTGCTGGCTACAAGCCCCTCCTGCAATGGGACGTGAGCAGAACTGCTCCACCAGCCTCCTGTGCAGAGCTCCAGGCCACTGTCAGTGCCACCCCAGGCTTCCCAGAGCCACACTGCACGTAAACACTGCTGACATGCTGTGCTGCCTTCCCAGAGAGCCGACCAGTTGTTGGTTGATTTTCCAGTTAGAAGCTCCTCTCTGTGTCCCGGGGGCAGAGGTCCAGAAGGCACACCCACAGGCCTCCCACCAGTGGCCTCCACAGGTAAAAGTGCACGAGGTGATAAAGCAGCTGGTTAGTTATTTCCTGCTTTCAGTCTCTCTAAAGAAACTACAGGACAGCAGGAGCTGTTAAACCTTTAGGGAAGAAAGGGAAAGGCCACAGAGTCTCCCAGAAACAGGTTTGATTCATGGGACCAAGTTAATTCAGCAACAAATCACAATTCAGAAAAAAAGCTTCTAGCCAGAAGACAATTATGCCCTCTTCCTACTAACTTTACAACAAACAGGATCACTGGGATGGAGGGGGAGTGACAAGAAGGCCAGATTTTCCACTCTCAGCCATGATCTACCTGAACAAAGGAGAATCTCATCTTAAAAATTGACCCAGTTATTATTTATTACATTTACCCAGGGAAAGCAGTTAATGGAGCAAGTCAGCATCGACAGAGTTGTGCTGCGGTGTGAAAATTGGTCACTTGGGCATACGAATGATTGACCTACAGAAGCCTGGCAGTGTTTTCCAGCGGTGGCACTGCCTGGGATGGTCAGTGTTCCCAAGGAGCTCTTCTGGCTCAGGTGCCTGTCCCAGCCTGGGATGGGGGCTGCGGGATGTCAGCACGTACCCGGGAGGGCTGGTCTGTGCAGCACTGTTTAAGGCAGCGACCACAGGCTGGCCTCACCCAGAGCCCAGCTTCACATCAGCACTGGGAACACCACGGAATGAGCATCCCCACCCCTTTCCTCGGCCGAGGGGGCGCGTCCCAAGCGCAGGGTCCCAGCGCAAAGGCGGGCACCGGGACATCACCCCGGCGTGGAGCGTCCGTGTCTCTGTTGCGGGCTCTCATCTGGCTGCAGCTTCCCCGAGACTGGCATTTAATTAAATCCTAACCCCCGAGCTGATCGTGGCTCCTTCGGGAGGGGCAGGCCTGGGCCAGGCCCGGCCTGGCGGGGGCTGTGTCCGGCTCAGTCGGACAGGCTCTCCGAGAAGGCCGACTTGGACTTCTGCGTCTGCTCCAGCCGGTTCAGGATGAACTGGCTGGTGTCGATGAAACGCTCCACGCAGTTCACGAAGCACGTCTCGGCCCGGCTGTCCAGCTTCGGGCCTGGCTTGTCCATGCACTTCTCCTGCACACAGCGGGGGCCCGTCGGTCCCGGGGGCACCACAGCCCGACCCTGACACCCCCTGCCCCTGCCCTGGGGCCGCGCCCCCGCGCATCTCCAGCCCTCAGACACGACGGTGCCACCCCCCACTCGGGATCCTCATCCTCTCAGATCCTCAGGGTCCTCATCCCCTAGGGGTCCCCGTCCTCTCAGATCCTCATCCCCTCGGGGTCCCCATCCCCTGGGGATCCCCATCCCCTGGAGACCCTCATCCCCTCGGGCGCATCTGACCCCTCCCCAGCCGGGGCTTCCCCGCCCCGTTCCCTCCCTCCCTGTGCTCACCGGGACCGCTCCCACGGCGGCTCCATTGTGTCCCCATCAGCCTCCCCTTCCTGCCCCCAGGGGGCACGGCTCTGCGCGGCCCCCCAGCCCCCACCGGCGTGGCCGTGCCCCCGGAGCCGCCCGCGCCCCGCCCGTACCCAGCACAGCTCGGTCATCTGGTGCACCAGCTGCTGGAAGCGCTGCTTCTGCGTCTCCACCTCGATGAAGCGCTGGAGCTGCGGGTCGGCGCCGCCCAGCCCGGCGCCGGACGGCGGGTCCATGGCGGTCCCGGAGCCCCCCGGTGTCCCCCCGGTGTCCTCCCGGTCCCTCCCGGTGCCGCCGCGCCGCGACCTTCACGTGCCGCCGGTGCCGCGCCCGCCCCTTCCGCCCGCGCCGCGCCTGCGCCCCGCGCCGCGAGCGCCCCCTGCCGGCCGGGAGGACCCGCGCAGCGCGGACGGGAGGGGGGAGTTTATTGTCCACGAGCGGGGGGAGAGTGGGATGGGGCCCGGGGGTGATGGAGCTCCGGGGGTGGGACGGAGCTCTGGAGACGTGGTGGAGCTCCGGGGATGTGACGGAGTTCTGGGGATGTGGTGGAGCTCCGGGGATATGTTGCTGCTCCAGGGCGGTGATGGAGCTCCAAGGTGGTGATGGAACTCTAGGGTGGTGATGGAGCTCTGGAAATGTTATGGAGCTCCAGGGCGGTGATGGAGCTCCAGGGTGGTGATGGAGTTCTGGAGATGTTATGGAGTTCCAGGGCAGTGGTGGAGCTCCAGGGCGCTGATGGAGCTCTGGGGCAGTGGTGGAGCTCCAGGGCAGTGATGGAGCTCTGGGGCAGTGGTGGAGCTCCGGGGCAGTGATGGAGCTCCGGGGCGGTGATGGAGCTCTGGGGCAGTGGTGGAGCTCCATGGGTATCTGTGGGCTCCCCAGGCCCCTGTCCCCCCCGTGCCACGTCCGTGCCAGCGGTGCCGCGGTGCCGCCCGGCGCGCAGGTCTGTCCGGGTGGGCAGTGCCAGCGCTGGGCAGGGCTCTGCGGGCGGTGCCCGTGGTCAGCACTCCTCGTCGGCGATGTCCAGGATGCTGCCCAGCAGCGCTGTGAAGGTGGGGCGCTCCTCAGCCTTCTGCTGGGCAAGAGGGGAGCGGTGATGGAGCGGTGATGGAGCCGTGTGCACCCCGGGGAGCCCCGTCACCCCGCCGGGGCGGCTGGAGGGGTCTCTGGGGGTGGGATCCACTCACCTCGTGCCAGCAGCTGTACATGATGGCGTAGACCCGCTCCGAGGCCGCCTGCGGCCGGTACAGGCGCAGGCCTTGGATGACGTGCTCCGTTGTCTCGCTGTTGTTAAACCTCTCGTAAGGCATCTTCCCCAGGGAGTAAACTTCCCACATCAGAACGCCTGTTGGAGGGAATGGCGGGGAGAGCTCATGGCGTGGGAGCACCCGTGCCTGACCCTGGTTTGCAGGGGGGCTCGCTGCTGTTGGAGCGCTCTTCCCGACCTCCAAGTCATTGATTCCGTGCTCTTACCAAAGGACCAGACGTCAGACTTGCTGCTGAACTTGCTGTACAGAAGCACCTCAGGAGGAGACCACCGCACTGGAAACTTGGACCCCATGGAGCTTGTGTACTCGTCATCCAGAACGTACCTGCAGCAGATAAATGGAGCAGGGTGCCTGTCTTGGTTTTCCCATTTCACTCCTCCACGCAACCCACCAAGCCCGAAAGGAATGGGCAGCTCTCAGAGTGACCAGGGGTTGCACTCAGCATGGGTTTCAGCAGGCAGAAATCCCCCTTTGCAAACAGGTGTGTGTTAGTGAAGACTGGGGAAGGGATAGGATGGCACACAGCAAAAAGGGGATGTGGAGAGAAAGCTGCAGCCAGGAGACTAGAGGTGGGGGAAAGAGAATGCCAAGAGGAGGGGGAAAGGGCTGGGGTAAATAAGAAAGGGATAGAGGAAAGTGAAGAGGCGGAAGGTTAAGCTGGACAGGAGAAGACAATGGGAAGGCAGAGCTGGAGGATGGTGGGAGTAAAGACTTAAGTGTAGAATAGACTGAAGGAGGAGATGGGGGATTGAGATTCTGTGTCACAAAAAAGCGACACAGACACATCTACCACACCTGGAAAGACCAAAATCTGATACTTTCACAATTCCTTGGTCATTCACCAAACAGTTTCGAGCAGCCTGTGGATGGAGAGATGGAGGCCGTTACTCCTACCTGCTATTGCCTCTCCCATCCCCCTGTACCAGCTGAACTTCATCTCGTCCCCACCCACTTAACACTTCACCTCACTTTGTCCTGTAAGTTCACCTGGATGGGGGCAAGCTACAAAGTCCTCAGCCAAGAGAGCAAAAGAGGCCTCCAAGCATCCTGTTTATCTGTAGAGGGGCGAATTCCCTTGTGGGATTTTCCCTGAACAAAGCAGCACCAGGAGATCAGGTATGGCAGGATGGCCAGTTGGCAGTGCCAGCCCAAAGCCTGACAAACTGCAGGCCCAGCTTTTCATGGGGGTTGAGAGAAGGTCTCTTTTCATGTCTGAGCCAGTGATGCTGCCTGTGCTTCCAAACACAAAGTCTGCCACGGCCACAGAAGCATTTCACATCTCCTGGAAAACTATCTAGTCCTGCCCTTTCTGCAATCTCTAACTCCCTGCAGGGAAGGGACTGCAGAGCATCCCACCTACGGGTGGGCAGGGAAGCTTATAGGGGTGTTCTGCAGAGGAGGCTTCAGAGCTTCCTCTCCTCATACTGGACCCTGTCCAGAACACGCTGTGGCTGTTGCTGGGCTGGACATGTGCCCTTCAGCCACAGCCATACCAGGTCTCTGTGCAGGAACTGCTTGGATTCCAGGTACTCCATAGCTTCACAGACATCCTTGCACATCTCCAGCAGCTCGGCAGGCTGGAACCGCTGCCGGGTTTCCCTCAGGAAGTTCAGGAGGCAGCCGTTGGCCATGTACTCCGTGATGATGAAGATGGGGCGCTGCTTAGTGCAGACCCCGTAGAGCTGCACCAGCTTCTCGTGAGACAGGTTCCTGTGTTGGGGACAAGGGCAATTCTGAGCATCTAGAAGGCCAAGCAGCCAAGGAAGCACCTGTGAATAAAGAGAGTTTGGGAAGGGAAGGTGCTCCAGACCCAGCTGACGGTGGAAAAACTCACCAAGGAATCAGCGCAAAGTCAGTGGGTTCTCAGGTGCATTTTGCAGAGTGTGGGACTGCCCAGGACTGCCCCTGACACCACCCAGGAGGGCAGCCACTCTGGCAAGGTGTGCCCAGCACTGACCTGTCCTGTGCTCACCACTTACATCATAACTTTGGCTTCGTCGATAAACTCGTCCTCTGACATGGAGCCCTCCCTGATCATCTTGATGGCAACGTCGTACTGGCCCCTCCACTTCCCGTACTTCACCACTCCAAACTGCCCCGTCCCAAGCTCCTTCAGGAAGGTCAGATCCTTGGGGTCGATCTCCCATGACCCTAGAACAGGGTGTGAGCGTAAGTGGCTGCAGGTGACCTCCCCACACGGTGCTCCCAGTCATCCGGTCTGGCACGCCCGAGAAAAGCTTGTGAGCTTTTGCTCCCTGAAAAAACATCCACAAAACCATCCACAGAACAATCTGAGACTGTTCCTCCGTGGGATGGGGAGCAAGGTGGGTTGTGGGGTCTCGTGGTCAGTACTGTCATAAGAGGGCAAGGGAGTGCAGAGAAGTGACTCCTGGGAAGGCTATGAGCCCTGCTTCCATGGGACAGCCAGGATCCCAGCCCAGGAAAATCGCTGCCAGTAGGGACAGACCCTGCAACCAGCCCAGGCTGGCTTACCATAGCCAAGGCCAGCTGTGGAAGGAGCACTTTTCTGGTGCTGGGACACGGGGTACTTCAGCCTGGATATGAGCCCTGAAAAACAAAAACGTGGATTGCCACACTGGGCTTTACCTGCCACATTCCAACAGGGAACATGAGCCTCCTGCCCTCAGCTCAGGAAGGTGAGGGTACTGTGGTGTCAGTAAAAACACTGCTGGCTTCGCTGTGTCTCCCAGACACTGACCTGCAGAGTTGTGCTGGTGGTACGTGATGAGCTCTGGGATGCTGTTGAACAGGTGCTTTTCTGCCAGGTAATACTGGTTCTGGGGGGTGCAGCACACGACGTAGTGGCGGATGGTACCCTGGGGGTCTCTGCAGAGAGAGTACGTAGGGTCAGTGGCATGGGGAGGACAGGCAGAGGGTGAGGGGTGCCTGGGGGAGCCCTCTGAGGGAGGAAAAAGCTGTTGTGAGATCCACTTACGCAGAGGACTTGGCATAGACGGAGACAGTGTATTTCCCTGTCTTGCTGGTGGA
Source organism: Myiotriccus ornatus (assembly GCA_036023395.1). NCBI lineage: Eukaryota > Metazoa > Chordata > Aves > Passeriformes > Tyrannidae > Myiotriccus > Myiotriccus ornatus. The sequence continues at coordinate 15,968,309 of JAYRBT010000156.1, forward strand.
GTCTCGGACGATGAAGCCCCCTTCCTTACCCTAAAACAGGAGGGGGAAAGGGCACTGGGTGGTTGTTGGGAGGTCTGACTGTAACAGGTGATACTTGAAGTGAGCAAAGATCACAGCATGGCTGTGAGTCAGAGGAGTCCTAAATCCAGTCCCTGCCTCTGGGGACACCTCCTGAAGTGGCTGCCTGGAGGAGGTCATGTTGGGATAGAGACGGTTCTTGGGGCTGTTGGGGCAACACTCCCTCCCAGCACAAGCCAGGGTTGGTCCCATGCTGGACACAACATGAAAACAGCCCCTGGAGGGCTGGTGTGTAGAACAGACCCAGCCTCAGGAGGCAACACTCACCTCCTGTTTCAGCAGTTGCTCTGCTTGGCTCCGAGTGATATTCTTTGAGTACCACCTGGAACAGGGACACAGCCATCAGGGAAATCCCAGCCACCACTGTCCCCAGCCCGGTCTGGCCCCGGCCCAGCCAGGACAGGTGGTGCAGAGAGCACCATGGGGCTGCCACGGGGCTGGAGGCTTCCAAAGGGTGTGCGAGAGGGAGAGCGACCCAGCCAGGCTGGGGGTAGCAGAACTGAGGATGGAAAAACTGAATGGAAAAAGTCTCCAACCAAGTGCAATTCGACAGGGCCCTGTGCCTTCTCTTACTCAAAGATCTCCAGGGAATTGCTGGTTTCAGTGACGTAGTTGCTGGGGATGTATCCTTCCCTCCTGCAGGAGGAAAGGGGCTGGTTACACACTGGCCAAGGGGATGGGGTGTTTCTGTCCCAGGAGGCTGAGTAGAAATGGGCTCAAAAACCTTGGTACAAACCCGTCTTTGTTCATGTCTGGGGAGGGCTGATAGCCCAGCCTGCTTCAGCCTCCCTCACCCTCCTCCCTGGGGAGGCCACAGGTGGGCAGGCAGGGATGTGTTTGCCCACCAGTGCAATGGGGGCTCTTACCCGTTCTTGTCCAGGGCTTTCCACCAGGGCAGGTGGCTCTCCTCCAGGATGAAGTACTCCTCGCCCTTCTGCAGCTGCAGGTCCTGCGCGTTCATCGGCTGGTAGTTGTAGAGGGCCACCACCTTCTTCATCTCACCCGCTGTGCTGGGGGCCGGCTCGCGAGGCAGAGGCTTCATCACCATCTTCTCACAGAGAGGGGGAGCATGGGACGTGGTGGGGCTGGCAGACACACCGGGAAGCATCCTCCCCAAGGGGCTCAGGCCAGCTCAGCACAGCGTTTGTCTCAGCTCCCACATGTGTCTCCTTCAGCACTTTTTATCACAGTATTTCTTCATGTCTTCACAAAAGGTGTTTTCTCCCTACCTTTTGGCTTAACCCATGACTCCTCCAGCCCACATTAGGGCTTTATCCTCCCAGCTCCCCCAGGGAACCTCAGAGTTGACACCACCTTGACATCCCTCCCCAGAGCAGAGTCCTGCACATCTCTGAGTAGTCATTGGACATGTTGGCTTTTCCCAGGCAGACCTTTTCTCAAGCAGCTTGGAGCCAACCCACATGCTGACACTGGCCCTTACCTGGTCCTCCTCAGGAGTTGGGGGAAGAGGCTTCTTTGTCTTGCGATGAGACCGCCCAGTTTTTAAACCTTCAGAACAGAGGAGGGACTAAGGTGAGAGGAGATCCCCAGCACTGTGCCTGGGGGTCCCCGAGGAGCAGGGGGATGAGGCAAGGGGAGGGCGCCCAGTGTCTTACTGCCATTCCTGCTCTCCAGAATTTGGCAGCCCATGGCATTCTTGGCCGTCTGGGAGCAGCACAGGTACTGGCCATCGATCCAGAAGCAGGGGTGATACTTCTGAACCAGGTCGCTGTTGTACCGAATCACTGTGGCAGAGGAGGGGAGACGTGTGTGACCCGGGGCTGTGTCCCCAGCCTTCTGTGGGGATGTCTCTGCTCCCTGAATGCAGACAGGCAGCCCTATGAAATCATTCCACCCTCAGCTGTGTTATTAACACAGTAACTGTGGCCCTGCTGGCCGGGTTTCCCTCAGCTCGTTGCCCTCGTTTTAGAGCTGTGGCTGTGAATCGATCCCTGTGCCACAAAGACCCCAGCTCAGGAAGGGCCAGGCTCGCCTCTCAGATTTGATCAAAGCTCTTGAGCAGCTCTGCAAAGGGAGTCCTGCTGGGACCAGCCCTCCTGCCAGCTGAAATATCCACCAACCCTCCAGGCCCATGGTTCACAGCTCTTTTGAGCCCTGTTTTTGAAAAGTGGGGAGGAAGGCTAGTGCTGTGCCTGGATTGTCATGGGGAGAGGAGGGCACTGCTACCATACCCTGCCTGCTTGGAGCCTTCCCTTACTAGGACACCACTCCCTTGCCAGTCAGGCACCAAACAGCTTCCTCATACTTCTCCCCAGTCTAGAGGGACAACTGGATGTGCCTAAACACCATGGCAGCACAGAGCTGGCCCACAGCAGCTCCACGGGGTGCAGAGAGCCCCTTTCCTGGATGAGGACATCCCAGCAGCAAAAGGCCAGCATTTTCTCTCCCATTTTCCCAGCTGCCACAACAACCCTCCTCCCAGAGCAGGGAAGTGGGGAGAGGGCTGGCTGCCTGTCAGGGCTCTTGTGAGATAACTGACTTCCCTGTTATCAGCCTGCTCTTCCGCCTTGCTGAGCCAACTTCCCTGCGTCAATTCAGGCAGCTAATCTCACCCCACCAGCACACAGCCACAGAAAGATACACACACCCCCCCCTGCAAGACACACAGGCAGCTCCAGCAGATTTTGGCTGACCCAAGCCCCTTGGCAACGCTGCTTCAACACACTCTCAGCTTGGCAAGGCAGCACTGACACAGCTGAGCATTAGCTCTGAGCAAGGCTCAGGATGGCTTGGAAAATACTCTCCCTGGCTCCCAGCAGGCTTGTTGTCCATGTTTCCTGAAGCACTCAACCCTCCCCTTGCAAGGCAGTACAGCTGTGTGGCCACATCTGCTGTTTCCTCTTGCCCCCAGTAATTTCTAAGCCAGCCTGAGCTACTTTGGAGCAGGTTTGTGAGAGGACAAGAAGCTTCAGCCGCGCTAGCTGTGGTGCTGCTGAAGTTAGAGGGTGACAGAGGTGACACCCCCACCCCCCAACGGGGCAGGAGCAGCTCCCTCCTCCACAGTCATGGGAATACATAACCATGAGCCAGCAAGCCCCTGGAAGCCTGGTGCTCTGGGTCAGGCACAGGCACAGCTGAGTGCCCGTGTTTGCTTTCCAGGGGAGCTGGAGCCCCCAGACTCACCGCTCTTCAGCTGGTGGATCCAGCGCTTGCGCAGCTCCTCCGTCGGGGAGAAGATGTAGAGGGGCCCTTCGTCATATACCACCTGCAGGACCCCACACCTCAGCATCCTGAGCCAGGGGGCTCGCGGGGGGAGCCAGGGCTGGTGGCCACCCCGAGCAGCCGGTGCAGGGCAAGCCCGTGCCGGTGCCTGCTGGCCCCGCACGGTGCTCTCGGGACCGTGACAAAGAGGTTATAAATAAGCCCCCTCCCCCGAGACTTTCCACTTCCTTCTCTGGTTTTCGGTGTGCCGGGGGCCACACTGGGTGCCACCAGGGGCAGGAAGCTGGGCTGGGGGCTGAGCTGGCAGCCGGCAGACAGCATCCTTCCAGCATCAGCCAGGTGTCCCCAAACAGCTGAGTGACAGCTGGCACTGGGGCAGTGATGCCATGTTTGACCCCAGGTCCTTCTGGGGTCCTCTCCCCAACACCCTGCATGGCCCAGCAAAGGGAGAGCAGTGAGGACTCACCTGGAAGGGGTAGGGGAACCGTTCGATGATTGAGATCTGCTCCATGTTGCTGTAATCCTCTCCTTTCCTCTGGAAGAGAGAGGCAGAGATGGACATTGGTTGGCATCCTATGCTCGGCTGCTTCCCTGGGATGCACAGTCTTTTACATCCCCCTGCTCTGCATCAAGCCAGACCCCTGGAATGCTATGGGCAGAGCCCCCCATGCCAAGCAGGGCTGTTCCCCACTGCCACCACCCCAGGGAAGGGTAACTCTCCCTGTTCTCCCAGCGAGGGGACAGGGGGAGAGATGCAGGGAATGCCGGGACCCTCCTCACCGGGACCTGCCGCTCGGGGGGAGGGTTGTTCTCAGGTGCCACCATCTCCACACAGGTGATCTTCTCAATGTCCACAGAGCCCTTCTTACTGCCCCGGCGCTGCAAGAGACAGGCTTGGCTCAAGAGGTCACCGAAGGGGAGACCTGGAGAGACTCAAACCAACCCCTGTCCCCATCCAACCGCCCCTTGGGCTGGATGCTGGAGCCCCCCAGGCACTGCCATGGCACAGCCCCCCTGGCTGCAGACTCACCCCCCGCTCAAAGTCATACTCGTAGTAGGACAGCTTGCTCTCTGTCAGGAGGAACAGGCGCTTCTTGAAGTTGAGGGGAGAAGTTTTCTTTTTCTGCTGCGAGCGCTTCAGGAAGATGCTCTCCAGGAGGACACTGGCCATGTCAACCCCCCGGCCTCCTCCACGCTGTGCTCGCGGGGTTGCTGTGGGCAAGACAACACTGACAGGGCACTTGCCCAGCCCAAAAACTGCTGGACCTCCCTCAGGTGCACTCTCCTCCCTGCCCAAAGGGCAGGCAGGGGATGCTGGGACCCTCGCGGTGTGGGGAACTGGACACAGAGGGGTGTGGGCAGGTCAGTGTGGGTTATTGGCAGCGTGACCTCTCCTGGCCCCTCTCCCACACCAGGCTGCAGAACAAGCCACCACCCAGATGGCTTCTGCTCCTGCTGGATGCTGGAAAGGCTCACAGGGTGTGCAGAGGGACAGACAACTGGAGAGGGAGGGAGACAGGGAAGCTGTGAGCAGCGTATCCTGGGGAGGAGCGCGGAGCCCGAGCAGTGACACCCCGCAGGCGCCTCCTCCCCTCCAACACTGTGCATGTGCGCTTGTGTGGGCCATTTCCTCCTGCCCCACCGCAGGCACTCTGTGCTGGGGACGTGCTGACCTGGCAGAGCACCAGGGGTGGTCATGGGAGGCCAGTCCCTAAAAAGTGCTGGGTAGGTCCTGGCCCTCAGCAGTCACGTGCTGTGCTGTCAGGAGCATGGAGTAGCCCTAAAGTCATCCTTCAGCTCTGTGTCCATGCACCCTGCAGGAGCGCAGGGACAATGCTCAACCCTCTTTCCTCCGCTGTGAGCAGCAATTGTTGGAGGCCAGGCTTCAAGAGCTGTGTCTGGCCAGCAGCCAGAAGGGTTAAGTCCTCCCCCAGCCCTCCTCAGCAAAGCTGTCCTGAGCCTCTCCAGGGCAGGCTGGGGCAGGGAAGGGTTCAGATGAGAACCCTTCATCCCTCTGCTGCCCTGCATCTCGCTGCTGCTCTGCCTTCAGAGACTGGAAATCATCCCAGCCCATCTCTTGGAGCAGCCCATCCGTCTCAACTCTGTCTCTCCATGCTGTACCTGGGAGCTGTGACATCCAGACAGTTCCAGCACCCCACAGAGCCCTGTGGCTGGAGCTGTGGGCTGTGACCAACCCCTGACTCCAGTCTGGACCTAATGGGGAGCTGTTGAGCGAACTCTGTGGAGCCACAGCTGAACTGAGATCTCCTGGAGCCCTGCTCCATGTCTCCTGCCCTGACCACCTACACTCCCTGCTTCCCCTTTACCTACACCTTGTTCCCTTTTTTCTCCTGCAAACACAGCTTTGGAAGGCAAACTGGGAGAAGCTGCTTTTCTCCCCTGCTCCCCACAGCCCGTCTCCTCTGGGAGAGGCTCAGAGGTTGGACAGACCTGCTCTGTCCCTGCCGATCCTTTGGGGTGGTGGGTGCCCCATGGGACTCACCCCCTCAGCCATCACTGCCGTGCTCAGACAGCTGAGGTGGTGAGTGGGTGGGTGGAAACATGTCCTGTGGCCCCCCCGCAGCTAATGGGACTTCCTGCCACGCTCACACCTCAGCCAAGCGTGCTCTGAGATCACTCCCAGCCTGGCACACACTGCTGGCCCCCTCCACCGCAGTCCTGGGGCCACCCCTGCACAGGCAAGCTCTGCCCCCTGCCCCATTCCTGCCAAGAAGCTGAGTGGACGGGGGGCTGGCAGGGGGCTGGCACGCTCGGGACAAGAGGGAAGGGTGACAGGGTGTCTGGGAATGACAGACTTCGCAGCCCCCACGTTTCAGGCTGAGCCTGAAGGAGGGTGTCAAAATCGACGGGTGGGAGGGACAGAGGAGAAAACTTCCCGCACGAGAGAGACGGGCGAACAAGCCCAGAGCTGCACCCCAGCAGTGCCCGCTGCCAAAAGCACAAGCAAGGAGTGGCCACAGGTGCTGTCAGCACCCCAACCCGCTGCTCTGGAGCACCCCTGGGGCCCCTGACACCCATGTACCACCGTGCCCCCCCGCTCCAGTGCGCCCTGCGGCCCCTGGCACCCCCACGGCACCGCACCCCTGGCCCCCCAGCCCTGTGCCCGGGGTCAGATGCCGCCTGCTCGGAACCGCTCAGGCCGTGGGGACAAGGCCGAGCCTTCCCAGCTCGGCTCGCCCACACCTCGGCACCACACGGCCTGTGCCTGGCACGGCTCCGCCGCCCCCAGCGCCGCGAGGAGGCCGACGGAGGTGCGAGGCCAGCGGGGTGGGCCGCATGGAGCATCCCACTGCCACGGCTCTGCCACGGCCACGCTGACAGGGCCCCGCCGGCACCCGGGGCACCGTCGCCCAGCGCTCCCGCCGTGCACTCACCAGCCCTCCCGCCACTCCGGCCAGCCGGGCTCCGGCGCCGCCGCTGCCCCGCGCCCAGCCCGGCGGGTTCAGCTCGGGGTGGCTGTGGCGGCGGGAGCGGGGAGGGACGGCGGGCCTGCCGCGCAGCGAGGGAGGGAGGAAGGACGGGGCCGGCCAACCCCACCCTTTCGGTTCCCCTTTTTCTCATTTCTGGCTCAAAGACAGCATCTGTGTTTCCTCCTGCAGGCAACGGGGACATCGCCGTGGGGCCACCGGGCCACGGCCATGGCCGGAGCCTGCCCCAGGCTGTGGGCAGCGCCAGGCTCCTCTGGGCTGCCCGTCCCCACGTTGTTCCCAAACGGGTTTTTTCACCCTCTGTGCACAAGGCTGATCCCCACACAGAGCTGAGATATTTGGCTTATTTACAGTTCTGAGCAGACAAGGGGGCTGGGTGGCACCAAGCCGGCACAGTAACTTGCAAAACTGTTTGTAAACAGTTTAGCAAACGAAGGCATTGAGATTTATTGGCTTCAAGTTATATCGTTCTCTTATTAACTAATATTCTATCTTCTATTGGTTAATGATTCACTTGCTTCTTATGCTAATTAGTCCACATGCTCAGTTTTTATCTTCTTTTGGGTCGGTGGTCTGTGAGTTGGTGGCCGTGATCTCCTCCTGCCAGAATTACCCGTTACCCCATCGGAGCCAGTTCCAGCACAGTTGCTGAGTTGGCTTTATTAGTTTTTTCCTTATCTTGGGAGTTCTGCCAGGTGTCCTTGTGGCCCATAAATTCTGCATTCTTTGCGTCCACTACAGCACACCCTTCTCCCCAAGCTTTGTTAACTTCCCACTAGGTCTGAGGTCATCGAGTCGTGTCAAGCCAGCCCTAAACCCCAGCAAGGCAATTCTGCCGACACGCAATTTATCTCTTTCCAACAGCTGGACATCACTCGCACCCCGCAGACCCCACGGACCCTTACTCCAGCATCCCCCTACAGCCACACACCCCCATCCGTCACCCTGCCCAGCTGCGGACACACATGTCAGTCACCCCCAACACCACTCCACGGTCACAGACCCCAACCCGTCACCCCCCCAGCCTTAAAACCCCCCCAACCCCATCCCGCACCCCTCGACCTCCTCAACCTGCCGCCCTGCGGTCCTCCCACCGGCAGGGGGCGCTCACGCCTTGTACCCTCCCTGCCGCCTCCTCTCTATGGTGCCCCCCCAACTTCCTTCTCTCCGAGACGCCGCCGCCAAGATGGTGAGTGTGGGGATTAGGCCGGGCTCCATCCGCCGCCATCCGCCCCGAGGGCGGGTTCCATTCGCCGCCATCCGCACCGGGGACGCGCCCGGCTCCCTCCGCCGCCAACCCCCCCCGGGCCCGGCCCCGCCGCGCCCGTCCCCGGGGCGGATGGCGGCGGATGGCGCCCGGCCCGGCCCCGCGCTCGCCATCTTGGCGGCGGCGCCCCGGAGAGAAGGGCGTGGGGTGGGCCAGGTCGTGAGTGTGATGTTGTGTGTCGTGTCCCCCCACCCTCCAACCCCAGGTGAACGTGCCGAAAACCCGCCGGACGTACTGCAAGAAGTGCGGGAAGCACCAGCCGCACAAGGTCACGCAGTACAAGAAGGGGAAGGACTCGCTGTACGCGCAGGGTAAGGGAGCGGGTGCGTGTGTGTTGGGGAGGGGAGAAAGAACAAGCTTGAGCTGAAGGATGTGGAGCTAAAGCAGTAAAAACACTAATGACACGTCCAAGCTGCATGTATCACCTGAACCAAATGTATAAATGTGCTCCTGGTTTTGGCCCTTTGTGTGCTGGCTTTGAGGATTTACC
>JAYRBT010000156.1:15986776-16001881 GCA_036023395.1 Myiotriccus ornatus
ACGACTTGTGCTCCAGTCCCTTCCCCAGCCTCGTTGCTCTTCTCTCCCTCTGCTCCAGCCCCTCCATGTCCTCCCTGCCCTGAGGGGCCAGAGCTGGACACAGCACTCCTTGGGTGGCCTCCCCAGCGCTGAGTGCAGGCCAAGAATCACTTCCCTGGTCCTGCTGGCCACACTGTTCCTGATACAGGCCAGGATGCCATTGGCCTTCTTGGCCACCTGGGCGCACTCTGGCTCGTGTTCAGCTTCCTGTCAATCCAAACTCCCCAGGTCCCTTTCTGCCTGGCTGAGTCGCTGCAGCACTGGGAGATGCTGAGGGAATGTTGTGCCCCCGGGGTGGGAGTCCCCCTGTGCCCACCAGGTGGGCAAGGAGGCCAATGGCACCTGGCCTGTGCCAGCAATAGCGTGGCAGCAGGACCAGGGCAGTGACTGTCCTGCTGTGCTGGGCACTGGTGAGGCCACATCTCAACTTTGTGTCCAGTTCTGGGCCCCTCAATTCACGAAGGGGAACAGGGTCTCTGCAAACCCTGGCTCTGCACTTGCATGATCCAAGGATCAGAGTGAAGCCTGGGGCTGCATCCAGCACCGGCAAGAGGCTGATCCAAGGTGTGGGGTATGGCCAGGCTGTTTGCTGCCACTCTGCCCGTGTGTGTGGAGAACCCTGTGGGACTGGATCCAGCCTGTCTGTGCTTGGGGTGCATGTGCCCATCCAGATCTTTGCACTCAAAGATTTTGGTCTCTCTTCAACAAGTTCAGCTATGAGAATAAGTCACAGTCACTGAGAATTTCCTTGTTTGCACCAGTAACATCTGGCTGGCAGTTGAGATGAGAACCTCTGGGAAGGGGCAACACTGGTGTCAGCAGGACCTGGAGAGCTCCAAGGGCACCTGATGCCAGTCTGCACATCTGGATTTAATCCCTGTTTTTGCAGGAGTCACTGTGAGCATTGAGCACTGCTGGGGGTGTCATCACTGGTAGCATGTGTAGCCAGTCAGGGAGCCATGGAGGCTCCCACTGCCAAGGCAGCCATGAGAACAGTGGCAAGTGAGGAGCCAATTCTTCTCCCCTGTCTGTGCCTCTCCCCAGGGCTGGACCAGCCCCTGCAGCCCCACTGGATCTCTTGTCGTGGCCCCCAGCGCAGCAGGAGGAGGGGAGCAGGATGGGAGCACTGCAGGGCTGTGGCCCTGGGCCGTGGGTGCCTCTGGTGCTGGGGCCATCCAGGCATCTCGCTAGGTGTCCTCCGATCCCTGCTCTGGCACATCCAGGGAACAAAAGCCCTTCAGAGCCCGTGGGTTGATAATCACTCCTTGTTCCAGTGCCTGGGTCCTCCCCCTGCCCCTTGGGGAGCCGAAGCGCAGAGATTTCTCAAAGTCGGACAAAACAAGACACTCTGGGGGCTGGAAAACCTCATGGCTTTGTTTTTTCTCTTGTGCAAAACGACAGTCTGGAGCTGGGCAGTTATCCCGTATTCCAAGGGCTAGAGAGTGCTGCGGGGCTGATCCCTGCTTGTCTCTGGGTTCCAGCCCTCCCTCTCACTGCTGCTTCCCGGGTGTCCACCTGGCACACCTCCACCCCTTGGGCTGGGGAGCTGTAGGGTGCCCTGTGGGCTGCATGTGCTGGTTGGTGTCCCCAGAGCTGCGCAGGCTGGCCCCAAAGCCGTGCTGGGGGTGGGGGGATGTGGCCCTGCTGGTGTGGGGTTTGGCAGGGCCCTGGTGGGGGTGACAGGCAGTGGTGCGTTGCTGTAGTTTGGGTGGCAGAGGGGTGCACGGGGGCTCCCCTGTCTTGGGGGCAGCACTGGCAGAGCTGTGCTGAGGGCTGGGGTGCTGGCACAGCCACACTGACAGAGCATCCTATGACTGGACCTTCCCTGTGGTCCTGCAAGGGCTCAGTGCCCCTGGCACAGCCCATCCCAGCAGCAGCTCCTGGTGCTTTCCTCTTGTGTCCATTTCCCCACTTGTAAGGGGCAGCCCTGGCCCGCTCAGAACTGCCCTGGCTGACTTTGGAGCTTGATATTTTCTCTAAAAAATCAATTCTGTGCCCAGGCAATGTGCAGGGGTTGCTCAGAGCAATGCATGGCACTCCCCTGGCTCCAAACCCCGAGTCCTGCTCACTGTGGGACATGTCCTGCAGGCATTGCAGGATGGTTGGCTAAACCTCTGGCAGCTGGTGTTGCCCCGAGGGAGCTGCAGGCTGTGGATGAGTGAAGGAGAGGGGGAACAAGGGAAGGTTGGGCACTCTGATGTTGCCCATGGACAGCAGCAGAGCTCAGTTCCAGCAGGATCAGACCCTCTGTGGTTGGCAGAGCAGGGGCCTGGCTGGTGTGCCAGTGCAGTGCCCAGCCAAGGGCACTTTTCCTTGGACCCAGAGAGGGCCTCCAAGGAGCCTGTGGGGCTGACAAGGGCTGCCCCAAACCCGTGTGTGCTCCTGGCCCTGGGCATGCTGTTGGCAGGCTGTCGGGAAGCTGGCAGTGCTGATGATGCTCATTTTGCTGTCTGGGAGCCCCATTAACCTGGTGTTAACTTCATTAACTTCCTTTTAAACCAGTAATTAACTCGGCCATGGCTGTTGGTCCTGTGCCCAGAGCTGCCTCCTGTGGTGGCTGGGATGCCCTCCCCAACGCACAGCCTTGGCTGGGGACTGGAAAACCGACTCTGTCCAAAGGCCGTGGGCTTTGCTGGGGGATGGAGCCACCTGGGCTGGCCCCTGGCCATGCTGTGGGAGCACACACGGGGCTCAGCACCCCCAGCCTGGGTGCTGCTGCTGCCCCCAGGGTGTGAGGAGCTGTGTGCTGGAGGGCAGGGACAGCCCTGCAGCTGTGTGGGTGTCCCAGCAGCTCCCAGTCCAAACTGGCCAGGGACTGAGTGCTGGTCCTGACCCTGAAACTTCCCCAGGGACACCCGAATCACAAGGATCTGTGGGGCCACGGGGCAGTGGTCCCCTCATGCCTTTGGAAGTGTTTAATGCCAGAGGTGAGCCACCCCGCCTTGCAGTGACCAGTGCATGGGGCCTGTGGGTTTGAGCTTAGGATGGATGTGTTGATTTTGTACATTTTCCATTTTTACTGAGATGTGCTGTTTCCCAGAGCTGAGTTGCTTAGGGCTTACGAAGCTGCAATGTTTATCTCCAAACAAACACTGACATCCAGCAAGAGAGGAAAGGATAGCAGGGAGTGAAGGATCCGGGTGCACTGCACTGCTGTGAAATATCTCATGGCTCTCCCCTTGGCTGCATCCTCTCTGGGTTTGGGGTGGGGACGAGAGCAAGCCCCTGGGGAAGCTTCGTTTGTCCCCTCTAGAGAACAGCCCCAGGACCCAGGCAGCGTGGGTGCAGCTTGCTTTCTCTCCTCCCTGCCTCCGAAGGCCTCGGTGGGGCCGGGCGGGCGATGGGGCTGCGAGGTACCAACAGAGCCGGTCTGTGAAACTTGGCCGGGAGGACAGAGGGAGATTGATGTTTGCTTGGGCGCTCAGCCCTCAGCTGCGGGCTCTGCCCGCCCCTGCACCAGCTGGGGACAAAAGCCCTGGCCCCGGGTGGCACTGCAGGGCTGGCGTAAGCCCCCCAGCACAGCTGGCAGCTCTGTAAGGCTGGCACCCGCCCAGCCAGCAGCCTGCAGGGGCCGAGGGGCCGGGCAGGGAGGTTTATCCGTCGGGAGGCTGCACATGCTCGGGTGTCTGAGCCCCACCGCAGAGCCAGAGCCCCCCTGTCCCCACCTCTGCCTCACCCGGGGTCCTGTCTCCTGGCCAAGCCTGGACGGGGTGGAAAGGGGCCGGGGTGACCATGGGGAGCACCCTGCGGAGCTGGGTGGGGAGGAAGAGTGATGGGGCATGGGGTTGGGAGCTTGGGGGGGGCTCCTACCCATCCCTGCTGGTGTCTCCCACGGGGCAGATAAACACGATGTCAGAAAAATGACCCGTGGAGGTAATGACATCTGTGACTAATAGCAGGTCAGGGCTCCTGTCTCCTCAGGGTGGTTGTGCCTTGTCCCCCCAACACACTGGGGCCCCTCTGGGAGCAGGAGCTGGCTGCAGGGTTCTTGGCAGAGACAAATCACCAGCACACCACTGAAAATCCCAGAAAGCTTTATTTGCGTAGGAAGATCGATGCTGTTTAAAAACCCACCACTGCTGGAGGCTGGCGTGGCTGCCCAGTGCCTGTGGGTGCTGCTCAGACACTGGTACCTCCCCATTTGGCACTGCCTTGGGTGCTGGGGAGCCGAGGGACACCCCTTCCCCTGCCTCCAAACAGGGACCCCCCAAAAGCGAGTCCATCCCGGACATGGGGTGAGACCCCACAGGGAACCCACGGTGGGGGAAGCATGCACAGTGGTGGTGATGGGATGGAGCTGGCCCAGCCTGTCCTCGTGGGTCCCTCAGTCCTCTCGTGGGACTGGGGCCAGTTCTCTTCTTGCCCAGTCTTTGAAATGGGTGCACGTGGCTGAGGACTCTATGGGGTTCAGGGGGTTGGGTGGGGCAGGGCAATGCTCCCAGTCCTGTGAGGGAAAGGGTGATTCCTGCCTGAGGAGCCAGGCCAGGGGTCATAGCAGGGGTTTCTTCCTGGGTCTGGCTTCAGAAGGCAGTGCTGGCCTCCTGCCCGTGTCCCCCTGCCCCGCAGGGTCCATTCTGCCATGACAGGCAGGTCACCTCTGTGCCACGGGGCACCACAGCCTTCAGGGAAAGGGGAAAATCCTGTTTCCATCCTGCCCCATCTGGAAGACCCTGGGCCTTCTCTGGCTCCCGTGGCCATGGAGGGGATGGGCTGCAAGCCCTCCAGGCTGACTGTGGGCAGAGGGAAAGGCGAGCATCAACACATTTCTCTCTGTAGGACCTACATAAATGTCACCTACTGCTTTTATTTCCTGCTAAGCATGGAGGATATCCAGGTCTGGAGGGCTGGAAGCCCGGCTGAGCTTGTCCTGTCAAGGTTTCAGTTGCTTTCCTGTCCAGTGGAGGGGTAGCAGGGGTGAAAATGCCCAGGGGATGCTGCACCCAGGTGCCAGGCTGGGGAACAGTCTGGTTTCCACCTCTGGCTCTCTGCTGGCACTGGGGTGCTGTGGAAATGCAGCACTCTGGGGATGCCACCACTCACTCTCCTCACCCAAAAGGATCAGCCAAGCTGTCCCCACTGCCTTCATCCTGAAAATCTCCCTTGGAAGATGGGCTGTGGGCCCTACCCAGCTGATAGTGCAGTGCTGGCTCCCCAGTGCCCAGTGACTGCCATCTGCAACTGCAGTGGCCATCTGTGCCCCCTCTCCGTCGGCAGGACTGGGCTTGTCTGCTGCCTGCCTCAGAGCTGGCACTGCCTTGGAGCAAACAGAGCCTCCTGTCCAGTGCCCCTGCCACAGTCCTGCCTGCAGCCGTGGCCATCATGGGCAGTTCTGAGCTGTGCAGGGAGGGAAGCACCCCTGATCCACTGCTTTGCTGTGTGTTGGAGCTGGCTGGGGGCTGGAGGGGCCCTGTCCACTGCTGGGCTGGGGGCTATGGGGCAGTAGACAGCACCCCAGACAGTCCAGCCTTTCCTGCAACCGAGCTCCAGGCTAGAGGAGAGAGAACTGCAGCCTCTCCCCTCGCTGCCCATGGCCCCCAGCTCCGTGGTGCAGCCTGGAGAAGCTGCAGCCTAGCCAGGTAGGTGTGGGGGTGGAGAGTCTTTTTCTGGAAGGTGATGTTCTTTGGCCACTGTCTGTGCAGCATGCCAAAGTTCCAGGGGCTCCCCTGTGCCATCCAGCACTGCATTCCTGGGTAGTATTTGTTCCCTATGCCCTGACAGCACAGCATCCCTGGGTACCTGGGGCTTCCCCAGCAGATCAGCATCCCTGGGTACCTGGGAGTGACACCATGCGGGAAGTAGGAAGGGGCCCTCTCTCCAGCTGACTGTGGGGACCTGTGGTTGTTGATCCCCCTTCTTGGTGCCCTGGGATCCAGTGGGGAATGGGCTGCCACATGTCCAGGCTCTGAGGCCCAGCCCAGCTGAGCCGCTGCTCCGGGACAGAGGGAAATGCAGTTCTGGCTGAGCTTGTGTTGCCAGGGCTCACTGCGGGGGGGTCAGGCAGACAGGCAGTCGTACTTTCCCAGGCCTCAGGGCACCAGATGGATGTCCTCCGAGCGCAGCACTTTGTAAACGACCCAGTAGAAGATATTGAAGACCAGGAAGGTGAACGGGAAGACAGCTCTGGAGATGGTGTCGATGCGCTTGGCCCGGTCGAGGTAGCGCCTGTGGAGGGCCTCCCCCTCCCTCAGCAGTGCGGCTGGAGGGGGGCTGTACATGCTGGGGCCCTCCCCAGCCCCGTCCTTGGGCTGCAGGCAGTGGCCCAGCCCGTAGCCTCGCAAGTAGAAGCGGCTCTCTCGGACAAGCTCTTCCTCCTGGCGAAGGGAAAGGCTGTCAGCCAGGGCGCCCGCGGGTGCTGGTGCTGCAGGGTGAGCAGCTGCTTGTGGCTGTGTGTCCTAACCCACCCCGTGGTGCTGGGTGACGAGTGCCTGGTGTGAGGCTGGGTGCTTTTTCGGAGAGCCTGGGCCATGCAGGCAGGAGCACGGGACCGGCAGTGGCGTGCACAGGGGATGGGGGTGAGTGCTGACCCATGGCCTTCCCATCCAGCACGCTTTAGGGGTGCATCCAAAGGCAACCCTGGCCCTGCCAGCCCAACACAGATCCCCCCAGCCTCCTCCCAGCTCCAGCTTGGGGGCTTGAGAAGCCCAGCTCTTGGGCATGGGGGTGAACTGGTGTGAGGGGGAGGATGGGCATGTGGGCGTGCAGGGTGCACTGGGGTGCAGGGATCTCAGGGGTGCAGGCACTGCTGTGGCAGCCGTGTTCGCTGCAGGGTGGAAGTGTGCCTGTGGTGGTGAATAGGAGGGGACAGGCATCTTGCTGGGGCAGAGCCAGGCAAGGATGCAGGAGCCTGGCTACCATCAGGGCTTGCAGGGCCCCCATGTCCTTCCAAGGGCCCTGACCCCCATTTCTCCCCATGTCTGCTTGGTGGGCGCTGCCTGGTGCAGCAGAGGAGGGAGGCTGAGAGAGCTTGTCTCCTTGCTGAGCTCTCCACTCTTGCTCACCCTCTCTCTTGCTGTGCTGGCAGGGGCCTACAGAGAGGGCAACATGCCCACGGAGCTGCATCCCCATGATCAAAGCTGCAAAAATGCCACGAAAATCTCCAGTCACAGCCCACTGCCGCTGTTCAGGACACAGCCTTGTTTGCCTCACAGTCCCTCAGGTGCTGGCCAGCAGTGCCTGCACTCCTCCCCACCAACACTGTGAGCCACGTGCCTTGTCCTGCTCCATTATCCTTTGGGAGGCTTGTGTGTGCAAAGATGTGCAAGCACAGGCTGCGCATCTGATGTTTTACTGAGTCCCTGGGCTCATCTGGGCTCATTTGGACTCACTTGGTCTCTGTGGCTCCTCTCTCCTTTGCCCTGCCGGTGCTGTATCTGGCTATGGAGGGTCCCTTCTCCCAGGGATAGTGCCTCTCCCTGTTGCCATGCCCACCCACAGCCTGGGTGTCGGATCCCAAATGCCATCTCCGACCGGCACTGCCCTCCAGGACACGGAGAGCAGCCCTGCTCGCTGAGCTCAGCTTGGCTGGCACGGGGGCTCTCATGCAGAGAGTTTGTCCCCTGCCATCCTTATTTAACTCAGCAATCCACAGGCTAAGCAGGATTTTTCAGTAGGAAGAGCAGCAGCGGCTCAAACTGCTGAGATTAGTTCTTATTTTCAGCGGAGTTTTATTTCCCTGCCCCAGGCTGAGTGCTGGGGGCTGCCCTGGAGGGGGGAGCCCCATGTGCCCTGGGGGCCACCAGCTACTCCCCCGGGAGATGGCAGACTGGTCCTCCCCCACAGAGGGTCCCTTTGGGCTGGGGCAGCCCCAGGGTGCTTACTGGGGGCCGAGGCTGGTTGTGGGGAGCTCCTGGGCGTGGATTTGGGTGGTCCGTGGGAGGGATTTGCTTTGGCAGGCACAGGAGCTGCGTGCTCTGCTCAGGTCTCTGACAGAGGAGCATCCCGAGGTGCTTCTGGCTGCACCCAGTGCCGTGTCAGCAGCACCCCGGGGTGGCCCTGCAGCCTCCACCTCGGGGAGGTTTGTCCTAAGCCATCAGATGCCCCCTCGGGTTCTACAGAACCTCCTGCTCTCTTTCCTGGCTGGGTGGGTGTTGATCTCCAGGGGTCGGTGCTCAGGGGCTGTGAAAGGCAGGGAGCACGGGACCATCCTGGGGACAGCCAGGAAGCCCCTTCTGGCATCCAGAAGTTAATAAAGGTGGAGAGGAGGCGAGGACAACCAGGCCTGATCTCCCCGGAGCTCCTGCATCTCCCCACCATCCTGGGAGCCTGTCCCGCCCCACACTCCTCCCTAAGCCTCAAGCTGCAAAGTGCCTGTGTACCCTGAGCAGCTGCTGGAGTGACTGCAGGAGCCCCCAGTGCCTCAAACCTGCCTGCACCGAGGCAGCCGGGCAGGCAGAGAGAGCCCTCACCCTGTCAGAGGAGTGGGCACGGCCTGCAGAGCTGGGCAGCAGCCCAGGAGCAGCCGTCAGTCTGCCTCAGCATCACTCAGTCCTCAGCAAAGGGGACTGTTTTACAGAAGGAGAAACTGAGGCACAGAGTAGGGGATGTCTGCAAGGGAGATCTGCTCCATTCTCATCCCTCTCTCAAAACTCTTTTCAGCCCAGGGAGCGGCAGCTCCATCCTGTGGGCACATACTCTGTGCAAATCACTGGTCTGCTTCTTCCACGGCCCCCCCCCGGGGCCGGCTCCTGGGGGGCTTGTTTTGGGGAGGGGAGGGTGAGCTGCACTGCACAGAGGGGCTGCCGGGGGGTCGTGCTTTACCCGGGAGCTGGAGAGCTGCGAGAGCGTCGCGTAGGTGTGCTCGCTGCTGTGCTGGCTGCTCAGCTGCCGCAGGGACTCCAGGCTGGCCGTCCCGCTGCTCAGGCCCTTTTTGGCATCCAGCAGTGTGCACCAAACAGAAACAGGACAGCGGGTGACCCATGGCCCTACCCTGGCCCCGGGGCAGCGGCTTTGGGGGACAGCGGGGACACGGGGGTCTGTGTGTGGGGGAAACCCCCCCAGCAGTGCCCCGGCGCCAGGATCTGTCTTCAGCACAGCGTTTGGTTGCGTAGGGCACTGTCAGCCGGTGTGGTGTGTATGTGTACTCATGTTTTCTGTAGAGATCTGCTGCCTCACGGTGCGTTTATGGGAAAGAAATCAGAGTGGGGCAGCCACATGCCCACCCCAAGCATCTTGCAGGCCTGACGCCTGTGTTGACGGGCTGACGGAGGGGAGGACCATTTCCATGAGTGAGGGACCCTGCCTCTCCACATCTGCAGCCCGGACCTGTCCCTGGGTGCCACCAGGTCCCCTTGGTGCCTCACCACCCTGACGCAGCAGTGAGTCCCTGTCACCGCTGAGGAACAGCAAGGAGCCCAGGTTTGGGGCTGCAGGTAAGGGGAAAGGCTGGTTTTTCCCCCATCCTCACTGTTTATTTTTCTACTTTTTGAGAGGAAGCAGAGCCTGAGGGTGTCCCCGCAGGAGAAGGGCAGCACCCTGAGCAAGGCCTGGGGCACCCAAGGGTGCTGTGCCCTGCGCTGCTCAGGCAGGCAGGGGGTCCCTGGTGTGCCAGAGGAGCCGGCCACAAGCCCTGGGCAATGAACACAGCCCAGCGCCGAGCCCTGCGCTGGGAGCTACTGGAAAGTGGCCCTGCAGCCCTGGGGTGTCCCCTCAGGGGCTGAGGATGGACAGGTGTCAGCGAGAGTGGTGGTGGGGGGGACTCACCATCCTCTGGCGGCGCTGGCGGCGGCGCAGGCGCATGAACTCCTTGTGCTGGCGCGAGACAAAGTTGACGGCTGCGTATTCCAACAAGGCAGCAAAGACGAAGAGCAGGCACACGGCCATCCAGATGTCAATGGCCTTCACGTAGGACACCTGCCAGGGGGAGAGGGGGCTCAGGCACCCACTGGCCTCCACCTTGCTTGTCAAATACCCATCCCCACCCACCCTGTTTTATCCTGCTGCCAAGAGGCACAGGAGCCCTCTCAGCTTGCACACACGGGCCAGAGCTCGCCCAGCCAAGCAGCACCGTGTTCCTCCTCAGCACATGTGGTATCAGGGAGGCTACAGAGCTAAGCCTCTAAAGGCTCCCCCTGCCCCTGGAGCACTGGGGGTGGCAGTGATCACCCCGGGTGCCCTGGCAGGCTGCAGCAGGGGAGCCCAGCATGGAGCCAGCGCTGACCTTGGGCAGGGAGGCCCGGGAGCCGGCGCTCTGCGTGGTCATTGTGAGCACCGTGGTGATGCCCAAGCCCACCCGGGCTGGCGCCGCATCCATGTTGATCCAGAAGGAGACCCAGGAGAGGATGACAATGAGCAGGCTGGGGATGTACATCTGGATCAGGTAGTAACCCATCTGCCTCTCCAGGTGGAACTTCACCTCAATGCAGGTGAACTTGCCTGTGGGGAAAGACAGCCCCGATCAATGAGAGGGACCCCTGGGCCATGACGAGGGGGTGGCAGCAGGATCCTGGGGTGCTCACCTGTGTTGTAGTACTTGGTGCAATAGCCCAGATCCTTCTCATCCCTGAGGATGAACTGCGGAAGTGTCAAGCCCTCTGCCACCTGCACAGCCTCCTGTTCCTCCAGCCACTCAAAGATGAGGTCGTTCATGGTGTAGCCAACTGGAGGGGATGTAGGGAGCCATGGGACGGGGAGGGACATGCACTCTATTCAACCCCACCCTGAACAACTGTGCTTTCCTGCTCACCTCCCTCAGGAGAGGGCAGATGCCAGCTTTTGGGATGGGATGAGATGGGGGGAAGAAGCACAGCCTGAACCCCCCTAGGTACTCACAGCTCTCCAGCTGCATGGTGCATGTCTGGATGTCCATAGGGAAGTTCTTGAGGTCCATGGGGCAGGACAGGATCAGGGTCAGCCTGGAGGAGGCAGAGGAAAGGAGGGGGTTGGGGCAATGAGATGGGAAAAGCTGCTCCATGGAAGGCTTTGCCTCCCCACTCGGGCACTGCACCAGAGGAGGAGGTTCTACCTAATGCTGTAGAGCACATTGCCGTTCTTGAAGATGCGCAGCAGCTTGTTGTCCGTGGTGACCTCGTGGAAATTGGCCCCTTTCTCGTTGGCAAAGAACAGGTCTGGCTTCCAGATGGAGTCGAGCATGGAGGGGTCGAGGTCGAGGGAGTCGTCGGGGTACTCGCGGTAGGCCAGGCGGGGGTCGTTCCACTGCTGCCGCAGGAACACGTTCACCCGGTAGTCCTGGGACAGAGGGCACCCGTCAGCTGGGACCACCCCCTGCTGCCCAGGAAGGGGAGGAAGAAGAGACGGAGGAGGAGGTGGAAGGGGCTCCCCCCACTGAGGCTCAGCCCTGCAGTTGCCTCCTGCCTGACACTAATCGTGCAGGGGGCAGGGGCAGCTCTGGAGCCTTTCCATGCTGTTGGCAGCCCGGAGAAATTAAAAAGCCAAAGCCACAGCAGCTGAGAGGAGGAGGAGAAGGAGGAAGACCAGTAACTGCAGCTTGCAGCACTCTGCATATGAGTCTGTGGCCCTGTTGATAGGATGGTTGATGGTATTATGGCTTTGGAGAAGCACCAATGGGGAATTTTTAGCCATGGGTCTTCCTCAGAGGAGTTCCTCACGTACCTGAGGAGGCTGGGGATGGCAGGAAGCTGCCTACAGCTGCCTCGCTGTGACCTTCTGGGGGTCTTTCTCCCAGCTCAGGAACAGGGAGTGTGACCCACACAGCCAAGCTTGGGTTAAAAAAATCACAGCCATGTGCTATGGCTTTGCATGTCCCCCCCTTGGTGTCAGGGAAGGACCCCCTGTCATAGGACCACTGTAAGCGTGGCCACGGACTTGGGCACTGGGACCCACACGCTCCCGGCCACAGCCACAGCCAGCCCCGAGGCACTGGGGGAGGAGCCCGTCCCACTGGCAAAACCCTCACCATGGTGGTCTCGGTGACGGAGCCAAAGCTATTGATGAAGATGTTGCACGTCACGTTGACGGGTGGACCTGGAAAAGAGCGTGAAGCCTCCTCTTGCCGCTGGCTGCCGAGACACGGGCACCGCGCAGGCACACGCGGGGACACAGCTCCTGCATGTGCTGCGTGGATCAGTGCACACGAGCGCGCCCCTGCCTGCTGGGGCCACCCCCGAGGGTGTCGGGGTGAACCCCAGCGCGCCCTGCAAGCACTGCAGCCGCCCGTGCTGTCAGACAAAGCGGGCACACACAGAGCGGCCGGGACTCTGGGGAGGGTGTTGGGACAGAGGAATGTGGGTCAGGGTCCTGCCCCCAGAGCCCATTCCCTGAATTGGGGCAGCCGTGAGCAGGGATCGCTGCCAGGTTTGGGGACCCTCACATCCTCTCTTACCTTTGAAATTGGGTCGAATTCGGGCGTCATACCCTGATGTTCGTCCCATAAGCTTGTCCAGGAAATCAGAGGGTGACATGGGCTGGTGTGAGCTTCGGGAAGCGGCTTTAATCTCCTCCCTCCCTGAGACCAGCCTGTGGGGCAGAGAAGGCAGGTTATCTGCCTGCCAGCACCAGGGGCTGCAGGCACACCTTGGCACCCCGTGGGTACTGCCAGCTACCAGGGCAAGCAGCTGTGCCTGCACTGCATCTGCTCCACTGCCAAGTCCCAGCGCTGACCCCGGGACCCCTTCCTTCTGCTCTGATCCCGGTGGCTTTTCCCCTCACCTGCCACAGTCTGAGTGTCATATATCCCTTGGCACAGTGTTGGTGCCTCCCTGATCCAGGGCTGCCGTGGGGACAGGGCACAGCAGGCCATGCCTTGTGCTCTGTGCTGGTGCTGGAGAGGGAGGCTCCATCCAAGCAGGGAGGCTCCTTCCCAGGCTCCATCACCATCTCCGGCTGGAGCTGCTGAGCAAACAATCGTACCCTGCCCGGCACAGAGTCATGGCCTGGTGGGGACTCAGGCGACACAACAGCCCTGTCAGAACCGAGGGCTGGCCTGGTGTGAGCGAGGAGGTGTCTGGAGCACAGCTGAGGTTGTGACACCTCGTCAGGGGCCAAGGCGACGCGGCAGGAGAGGAGCAGCAGAGCCCACCTCCTCACCAGCCGTGCTGACATGAGCTCTCCCACGCAGCGCTCCCAATGATGATGGAGATTTATTTAAGCTGACTTTAGAGGGGATATTTTTGTGAATGCATCTTAGCCTGCCAGCTTCTCTCCTTCCGTCAGTCTGTAATGATAATTTCAAGGAACAATGCTTGAGATGTTCACTCACCACATTGCCAGGCATGTGGCTGTGAGGGAGAGGAATTAGCCAGGGATCTCTGGACACAAAAGGAGCTTTGAGCATGTTGATGGTGCTGCTGCATGCTGCCTTGTAACTCCACCAGGTCCATGCCCAGGTGGGTCTCCCTCCTGGTTGAAGCTACAACACCATTACCACAAGAAGAGGACAATGTTGGGAGCTGGGAACCCTGGGGTCCTTTGTCCTACCTGCTTGTTCCTACCCCTTTTCAAGGGAGTGAGATTCATCCTAGAGGGGCTTATGTGCATCCTTACCAGCTACAAATAGCCACAGCAGCTGACCCAAAATTTTCCAGCAGGGCTGGATATCTCCTTAACTGGAGAAGAGCAGCAGAGAGTACCTGAGACGTGTTCCGACCAAGAGCGAAAGGCTGGGAGAAATTCCCCATCCAGGAGCTGCATTAACAAGGTGTGGTGCCTTTGGGAGGAGGATTCCAAGAGGCCAGGGTAGAAAGGATTTAAATCAGGCCCTGCCTGCCACATAGCTGTGAACCGCTGGCACTCCCTACCCTGGGGGCCTCTGCCACAGGATCCAGGTGCTGCAGGGAGCTCAGCGTCTCTGGGGATCGAGTGGGTGGTAGGGCTGGAAAACGCTAACATCTGCCTAAAAATGCCCCCCCCACACACACCTGGAGACAAGCAGTTTCTGCGTGTGAAGCAGTACCATTTCCCCCCTCCCTGCCACAAATGTTGCGGTTCCCTCCCCTGCCGTGCTGCTCCAGCCGCTGGCCGGGTGGTGGAAGGGACAGAGGGGGCAGGGAGCAGGCTCAGCCCAGGAGCACTGCAGCCCCCCAAACCCCTCCCTGCCTGCCCCACTCTCCCCGGCATCCCATCCTGTCCCAGACAGCACCCAAGGTGGACAGAGATGGAAAAAGGCACATGGGGGCTTTAGATTTTCCACCCAAGTGGGCCAAGAGTTGTTCCTCCACCCATGGGACCTGGGGCACCCCCCCACTGGGCCAAGTGACCAGGGGCTGGGTCAGGGGCTGTCTCGAGCTCTCCTCCCCCCCACACACCATGAGCCTGGAGAGGGTCTGGACGTAGCAGGGGCTTTGCAGGACCAGAGAAAGAGCTGCCTGGACTATCACCTGGCTCAGCTCGCCCGTTTTCCCACTGGGGCAAGACTCCCCAGCTGGCCCGGGGCCAGGGGGACATTCAGGGACACAGCGCTGGGGCAGGGACTGCTGGGGAGAGGCAGAGAGCCTGGCTGTGTGTGTAGGGGGCTTGACGGGAAAGGTCTGGTGGGTCCTCCAGGATGCTGGGTCAGGGTCCTGGGGAATAGGGGGGCGAGGCCAGATTCGGGGGAGCTCCAGTGGCCTGTGGGGCGGTCCAGATAGGGGCTGGGAGCTTTCTGGCAAGGGGGTTCATGCCCTGGAGGGAGGTCCGGATCGGGGGTCGGGGTATGGGTCCCGGGGCTCCTTCAGGTCAGGGAGGGGGTGCCCAGGTCCCGCAGGAGAGATCTGTCTCTGGGAGGGGTGATACCCAGGTCCCGGAGGGGAATCGTGGCTCCCGCGGGTTGGGGATGCCGAGGGAGCGGCACGGAGAGCCCCGGTCCCCGCAGCCCCGCCAGCACCCGAACACCCGCGCCGTGCGCTCACCTGAGCGGGCCGCGCCGGGGCAGGAGGCAGCCGAGGAGGAGGAGGAGGAGGAAGGCGAGGGCACCGGCCCGGAGCGCGCCCATCCCGCCGCAGCCCGCAGCCCCGCCGCCCCGGGCGCACGGGCATGACCCGGCCGGCGGCGGAGCCGTCCCCGCTCCCGCTCCCGCCGCTCCGGGGCCGCCGCCGCCGCCGCTGCCGCCGCCCCCCGCCCGGTCCCGCTCCTCATAGTCCGGGCGCCCGCCGCGGGGTGGGCGCGGGGCGGCTG
>JAYRBT010000156.1:16001890-16030370 GCA_036023395.1 Myiotriccus ornatus
GGGAGCCGGGCGGAGCCTCGCCCGCCGCGGCGGGAGGAGGCGGGCGCGGCGGTGTGGGGGCTCCGGCCCCGTGCCCGCCTCCTCCCCGTCCCCTCGGGGCCCGCAGCCCTGCCCAGGCTCTCCGGGAACTCCGTGGGGGCTCCTCGGGCGGGGCGGGAGGGACCCCCGTGGGGTTCGGGAAGGGGCGCACCGGTGTCGGGGCCGGGGGATGTGCGGATGTGCTGGGGTAGAGGGATGCGGTGGGGTTTAGGGATGTGGGAGGGCTGATGGCTGTGCGAGGGACGCTCCGAGGACGAGAAGCGCGCTGGGATCAGCGGACGTGCCGCGCTGAGGGATGTGCTGGGATCGAGGGCTGTGCAGGGGCTGAGGGATGTCCCACAGGTACTGCCCGTCGGATGGAAGGGAGCGGCTGGGAAAAGCCGGGCTCCTAAATCCTTCCGCTTGGCCTCGGGGCCGGCCCGTGAGCAGGCAGGGGTCTCAGACCCCGGGGGCTCAGCCCTCCATCTGTGACCCCCGCGCTTGCCTTTCCCAGAGGTTCAGCACTTGGCCCATCGCGTCCCTCGGTAGGGGCAGAACACAAGATACACAGTCATGTCTGCGTGGTGTGGGAGATGCAGCGGCTGCCAGGGAGAGGGAAACCAAGGCAGAGGGAGGGAAGCTGCTTGTTAACCCGGGCGGCAGAGGCATGGCTGGGACTCGGGCTGCTCGACTGCCTTTGCCCTGTCCCCCGGCGTCACCCAGCCAAGCCTCTGGTCCTAGGCAATCTGTGATTAATTCGCAAGGAAGTAAATAGTATTAAAAAAAAATTCAAGTGCAGAATAAATGATTCCCGGAGGATATGTCAGTCAGGTTTCTGTTCACTCTGCTATGGCTGGCTCATCTCTTTTATTTATATTAATTGCAGCTTGATAATGGCTTGGAGCTGCTGTACAGCAGTTGCTGCAGGGGTCCACAGAGGATCTCAGTGGAGGAGGAGAGCATGGTGCCCCTGTGCCTGCTCTCCTCAGGGCAAGTGAGGAGCTGCACAGGATTTTGAGAGCTCCCCGATGGATTTACTGTAGGGAGGCAACAGGAGTGAGGGTTGGCTGTATGAAGCTGAGCCTGGGGTGCCTTGTGGGCAGCGGGCATTTGGCTGTGAGGCAGCGTGCAGGAGCCCTCATCCCTGGCTCTCCCTGCACCAGGAGCTGGGAGAAGTCTCCTCTGATTACTGTTGATATTAATGTTTACAGGGCCACGGTGCTGGGAGGCGCAAGGAACAATCTGGAGCCCTGGGGCGCAGAGCAAGCACGCACTGTGTGACAGCTCCTCTTCCACGGACTGTCCGAGCTAAACAGACCTGACACTGTTGGGAGGAGGGGAGCCAGTGCATTCTCTCTGCTCTCTGGGGAAACTGAGGCACTGGCATGGTGTGCCTGCATCAGCCAAGGGGCCTGGGAATGGTCAGAGTGGCTGTGGAGCCAGCGGGGCAGGTGAGCGTGAGCATGGGCTCTCAAGATAACCAGCCACAAGCCACACATGCTGTCCCTGGCAGAGATAACAACACCCTTGGAGAAGCTGGTGAAGCCAGTGTGGCTCCCTGATGGGTAGGGCTGTGGGAGATGGTGCAGCCATAGCCGTCCTGCCCACCTTGCAGCTCTGCAGGCAGCCTGCACTGCGAGGAGTGAAGCAGTGCCGAAAATAAGCTCTAAGAAAATGAAGGCAGCGAGGATCCCACCAGGCAGGCAAAGGCAGTGCTGATTTGTTGCAGGCTGTGTTGGGGGGATGGAGCAGGAGCTGCAAAAGCAGAACCCAGCTGTGCCCAGGGGATCCCAGGCACTGCGCCTCATCCTGGCCAGGGGATTTTTGGGAGTGACAAGAATAGTTTTCTTCCCGTGTTCCTCAAATCAGAGCATGAGGTGAGTTTTCTGTAAGCAGCAGAGATGCCAGCCAGCAGGCAGTTGTCAGCTCTGGGCTCCTGGAGACAGGCATCCACCACCAGGTTCTCCCGTGGCTGTTCTTCCCAGCGGCAGCAAGACCAGGCAAGGGACATGGGACAAGGACCGTGCCCTGACTCCGGGTGTGGGCAGCAGCTGCCAGCCTGGTGCAGTCCCTAGACTGGACTTCCCTGTGTCCCTGCCCCAGAGCTGTCCCTGTCACAGTGCCAGGCTCTGCTGATGGGACAGATGCAGGCAACAGAGACTGGGGTTGCTGAAACAGGGAGACAAACGTGATACCTTTTTATCCGTTCTCTCCACTGCCTCTGAGCCCACATCAAACTGTTTTCCTGGGGCCAGGTACTTACCTGCCTCAAATCTGCCTGGCTGCAGAGCCTGGAGAAGGGCTGTGCCAACCCACACTGCCTGTGCCCCAGCCCCTCTCTGCTGCTCAGCCCTGCACTGCCACATCTATATATTTAATCCTGCCTGATAAATTAAACCCCGTAGCACATCTGCAGACAGCACAGTTACCAGGGGGTGAGTGATTCAACCCCTCCGAGGTTTGAGTTTTTTTCCAGAGAAAAGGTTGAGGTGCTTAAGCTCAATTTTGGGATGGACCCGTAAGATCTATTTTGTGCCAATTGTGTTGAGGTGTGAGTGAGAGGGAGGACAGAGGGCAAAGAAGCACACTTTGCTCCTTCCTAGGCTCCCCCAGCAGCAGCATCACGCCAGGATCCAGGGGCCAGGACACTGCTGCCCACACAGCTCCTTGGTCTGTCCCTTGGAGTGAGCACAGAGATTTGCCTCTGCTCTGGAACCAGGAAAACCTGAAGCATCAGGAGGGACAGAAGCTTCAGGTGGGCACAGGTTTGTGGTGGGTTTTAAGCAACCTGTTCCAGCTCCCCTCGAGCAGGCTTGGAGGGCAGGGGGCTCTGGGGAGGGTTTGATAGCAGCTTAGAGGCAGCTCCCATTTTGGGGGGCATCACTTGTTCTGCAGCTTTCAGAACCAGACACGGTGAAGGGCTGGCACAGGATAGGACAGGACAGGATAACAACTCTGCAATTCATCAGGCACAAAGGCAGATGCTCTGGGAGATTCTACTTATTGTAATTGGAGAGCACCACACAGCAGGCACCTCCATCCTGTCTCCTGATTTTCTCCTGCTTTCCTTCCCCTCTCCCAAGGCTCCCAGCCAATCCAGTCACCTTTGGACATCCTCCTGCCTCTTTTGCCCCAGGACTGGGATTTTCTTTTGCAGAAACCAAGGTGTGAAACAGAGCTGCTGAGTGCAGAGGGCTCTGCCAGCCAGCCAGCCAGCAAGTGCTGCTGCCTGCTTCTTCTCTGGACCAATTGCTTAAATGCTTAATGAGCCCTGGGGACCAAAGCGCTCCTTGTGAAAGATTCAAGGCCTCTGTGCCTTCAGTTTAGGGCTATGTTAGCTCTCCTTTCCTTTTTTAATCCCCTGACCAGTGCAAGGAAGGGAAAGCAGACACAGTCTCGTCACTGTTTCTAAGGAAAACCTCAAGTGCCTGCATTCAGGACAGCCCCTCGGCCCTGGGGTGGACATGGTGACGGAGTCCCCCAAA
This sequence comes from Myiotriccus ornatus, assembly GCA_036023395.1. NCBI lineage: Eukaryota > Metazoa > Chordata > Aves > Passeriformes > Tyrannidae > Myiotriccus > Myiotriccus ornatus. The sequence goes on from JAYRBT010000156.1 coordinate 16,005,394, forward strand.
GCAAACATTCTGAGGGGTTTAATGGGGTGTGAAATGAATGCTGGAGAGAACACACTCTCATGGGTGGCTGTGCATTGCCCTCAGCCTGCGGCTCCCCATGGCGTGAGGGCAGTTTGGGTGCTCTGTTCTTGTGCAATGTCACATTCCTCTGGTTTTCCAGTGTCATGCTGGTCCCTGTCTTTCCCTGGAGAAGCTGCATAATAGGCTGTGGGGGCTTTCCCAGAAGGAGCAGAAGTCATCTCATGGCAATAAATGCGTGATTAAGGGCTGAATAACTGTGGTGGTGCTTTGGTGGGGGGACTGAGACCCCACCGGCAGCAGAGCATGTCCAGAGAGCTCAATTTCTCCCACACATCTCAGCAGGGCAAGCGGGCACTGGGTCGGTTGTAGCCACCAGAGGGACAGGGCCCCTTCAGTGGCTCTGGAATTTCATGGGAATTTGCTGGGGGAATTTGGGGCTGCTCTTAGGGGAAGGTGTCACCAGGGCATGGGAGGAGGGGACAGGTGGCACTGGGGAGCCCAGTGGGTGCTCAGTGCTTCTGCAGCAGTGCCAGCAGGACCCACTGCCTCACCAAGCTGGGCAGGGTGACCCAGAGGGGATTACAAGGTGAACAGAGACATCGGTCCCAGCTCCAGCTAATGTGGCTCTCTGATTTCGTGGCACTTTTCCAGGCTAAAAATACCCCTGATGTTGGTGCAGCACGGGGTGGGCTCTGTGTGCAGCGGCTGTGAAGGGATGTGCTGTGCTGAGTGACTGGCCAAGGGCAGCTGGCCAAGGGCTGGGTGGCCCTGCCAGTGGCCGTGGGCTGGCCCTCCTGCTCCCTGAGCAGCCAGGCACAGAGGTCACCTCTTTTATCCTCTCACTCCGACATGACCTGGCACCTCTCTCCAGGGCTGTGCCAGATGCAGCCACTCAGCCAGCGGTGCCCAAAATACTGAGTGGGGCTAAAGCATCCTCAGTGACCTCTCTGAGCTGTATTTCAACCCAGCACTGGGTCCCTTGCTGATCCCAGAGGGTCACTCTGGCTCATCTGAGTGCTCCTTGGGGGGGGTCTGGCCCATCTGGGGACCAGCCTGGGATGGGATGTTGCAGCAGAGCTCATTTTCCTAACGAGGTGCAGAGAGCCCTGAGGAGCTCAGCCCATCTCTGTGGCTGTGGGGCTGCTGGATGTGCTAAGGAAATGTGTCCCCAGACCCTCCATCCAGCTGTGGGGGTGTGCTGCTGGCCTGAGAGGGCCTTTACCTGTCCCTGTGCACCTGAGCTGCTGGATTTGGGACACGTGAGGGGGTGGCTGGAGGGGACTGGGTTGGCAAGGCTCTCCTAGGCTTGGAGGCAATCCCAGCGTGACAGCATCCAGCTGTGCCAGCCCCATCCAGCTTCACAGCCCTCCTGGACACGGGGGCAGCTCAGCCCACTCTGATCCAAGGAAACCACTCGGAGCCGAGCGATGAGAAATGCAGGATCTGGCCCTGGGTCCTTGTCTGCATCCACAGCAGGACTTTTCAGAGTGGTCCACAAGGATTCAGTCCCCTGTGCCATGGTGCAGCCAAGGGGTGTTTTATGCCCCTGGGGACTGCTGTGACAGAGGCCACATGGGCAGAGTGCAGATGCCATCGGGGCCAGATGCTGTGCCGGGAGGGAGTTGGAGGGCAGCTGAAGGGGACAAGGACATGTTGCAGCAGCAGCTGGTGGCCATGTGCTGCCTTGGGGAGCTCTGCTGTGCTCTGCTGAGCTGATCAGCTCCTGCACAAAGGCTGCCTGAGCCTGGCCCAGCATCCTGGAGCCCTTGGGTGCCCTCTCTGCAGCCTGGGAGGTGTCTCAGGTGTTGCTCTCCTGAAAGCTCTCCAAGAAAAGAGCTTGTTCTTCTAAACAACTCAGTCATCAGTAGGTGCTTATCCTCATGTGTCTAACATATTTCTGATATTTTATGGCAAGTTCTCAAGGAAGTACTTTGTGTACATCCTTCCCATCATGTCTGACCAGGGGACTGCCTGAAGATATGGCATAGATAGTCCTAACTTGCCTTTTCCCACCCGTGGGCTGCAGACCTTGTATTTCCAGGCACTGATGGCTCTCTGCTTTGGGCAAACTATGTGGATCGTATTTGCAGATAGAGCAACAAGCACGGAGGGAGCTGCAGACAGAGGGAAGGCTGGAGCAATGGTACTGACTGATCCTGTGCCCTTGGCAAACCAGCAGGATGAACAGGGAGATTTAATTTAGATAAGTGTCAAGCAAGACTCCTGGGGACAGCAGCAAAACTTGGCGCAGATTCCAAACCCCTCAGTGAGCACCTCGCTGCCCCAGGCCTGACCCCCGCTCTGGCTGCCTCCAGCATTTCCAGTGACTCTGGAAAAAATACTGCATTTTGACACTGCAAGACCCCTGGACCCCTAACCTCTGCCTGCCTGAGCCCCCTCACCCCTGCAGCTCTTTGCCCTTCCTGAGCACGGGCAAGAGAGGAGCTGCTGGGCCAAATCGATGCCTCAGCCAGTGCCAGGCTACGGGGTGGCAGGTGGGGAAGCTGGGACAGTGTCAGCGTGGTCCCCAAGTCCCCTCCCCTTTTGGGGTATCCAGCTCTGTGCATCCTTGGTCACAGTTGCCATGGTGATGCTCATCTCTCCCTGCGGCAGAAGTGCTGGGGTTTGATGAGCTCCATTCACTGCTCTGGCTCCCACAGTTCTCCTGCCCTCAGCCCCAGCAGCCTCCAAGCAGGAAGGAAAAAGGAGATCACTGGGAGCAGATTGTGGGGTGTTACCTGCAGCCTGTCTGCCTCAGGGTGGGATTTCTTTTCTTTCTCTTCAACTAAAGACCCCCAGGAGGGACAAGTTTAGAAAAGAAAACGTTACACATCTGCAGCATCAGGCGGGAACACAGGGGAGAAGGAATAAGAAACCAGGCTCCCTGCCCTGTGCCCACTGCTCTGTGTCCCTGCTGCTTCCCCCTTCCAACCCCAGCATGGCCACTGTGGTGGGAGATGGAGGATTTAATTAGACAGCAAATCCTCCCACTGCTGCACAGATGCAAACAGCAGCAGGTCAGGCAGCAGCAGTTCCAGGGGGAATCTTGGCTGTGGGAGTCAGCGTGTGGAGCTGCCATGAAGGCACCTTCATCCCACGGAGCTGGTAGATGTCTTGGTCCTGCCACGGGGTTTATTCTCCAGGAAATGCCTCAGCATGCCCTCCATGGCTTGGGCACACAGAGCTGTGGCAGAAATGCCAGCCTGAGGGCTGTGTTGCTGTCCTTCCCTCTGCCCACTTGCTCATCCTTTACAGAGCCCACTCCAGCTTCACAGGGGGACATAGAAACAGTGATCCTGGGCTGTATTTGCTGTTCTCATATACCACCCACTCCAAGGAGGCAGAATGACATTTGTCTTTCCCTTTCAGGATTTTCTGAAAAGTAAATGAGAACAGTTCAAGAATATGACCCTGTGAATGGTAGAATGAGAAAGTAATGAACAGCTCTGAGAACATCAGAGTGAGGCATCTGTTTACCCACCAGTAGGAAGAAAATCAAGGAGAAAAGCAGTGGATCTGAAAGGCAAATCTGCTGGAAAAGCAGCCAGGGGAAATCACCTTCTCCACAAACCTGTAATTAGTCTGAGGGGCTCGCTACACTTGTAAGCTTGGTGGGAATTTTGGGAAGAAATTAGAAACCAGAATAAGAAAGTCGTTTGTACCATTGTATTATCCCTAATTTCTTCAGTAAATAAGGGGGATGTTTGGTGGGTAAAAAGAGCAGCAAGCAGGCTGCAAACCTTCCAGTGCCTGGGCTGCCTCTCACCTCAGCTGAGCCCTGAGTTCTGCTGCCAGCAGCTGCCTGAGCCCCCGACTTCTCCCCGGCACAGGCACAGCCTGCATCCCTGCACCCCCCTGGGCAGCACAGCCTGTGGAAGGTGTGGAGGCAGCAGGGTGGCAGCAGGGCTCCTGCATGTGTCACCTCTGGCATGCCAGACATCCTGCCCCAAGCATGGCTGGAGAGCTGGTGGCCCCTCCTGCCATGCAGCCCCGCAGCAGCGAGTCTGACCACGGGCTGCACGAGGAGATTTACAAATTTAAAAACTTGGGATGTGTAAAAAATCAGGCTCCTTCATCAGCTGCCAGGCACACCAGAACAGAGCACAGATATCTGCTCATCATCTCTAAAGGGTGACTGGGTTAGAGGTGAACTCATCTCGGGTGTCATCCCAGCTGGCCAGCACCTCCCTCTGTGGTGCCAGGTAAACTCCAGCAGCAGACACAGACAGGAGGTGAGTGCTGGTGCCAGGCGGGAGGCTCTGCCTCCAGGTTATCCAGCAGGGTGTTGCACTGCCTCCAACCCTGCTTGCTGGGGGTCCTGAGAGCCCTGGAGCATCCCTGGAGGTCTCAGAGTGCAGGGTCTCACTGCTGTCAACCCCCACACCCAAGGCTGGTACCCTTTGCCCAGCCCTTGGCTGAGCCTCACAAGGGTTTCACCCGCTCCTCTCCTGAACAGCCCCTGCCCTTCTTCTGTTATCCTGCAACACTGGCCTGTCTGTCTGTCCTTCAGCATGCCTCCCCTGTCCTCTGACAGCCTCTACTGGCTTCTTTTTTTTTTTTTTTAATTTAATTTTTATTAGCACATTTTGCAGCCTTGCAGCAACCCAGGAATACAAATAGGACAGTGAGTACAGCCAGGCCCAGGCAACGGGAGAGGGGCTGGCTCTGGTGGGAGTCCTTGGCACCCCTGGGAGGAGGCAGCTGGACAGATGCTGCCAGTGCTGCCACAACCTTCCCGTGGTCACCAGGCCCCCCCCCCAGGCCACACTATGATCTGAGAAATTCTTGAAGTGACATTAAAACACTCATTCTCGACATCATCTCCTCTTGGGTTGGATGGGGCTGCCTGGGAAAACAGGAGATTTTGCACGGCAGGAGAATCCCTGGCTGCTGGGGAGAGCAGAGCCAGGGGGCAAGTCTTGGATTCCCCAGCCAGGGTGTTTTTACCCTGCTGGTGGGTGAACCAGGGCAGTGAGCTGGGTCAAGAAGGACTGTTAAAATCAGCTGCAGAGAATGAGAAATTCAGCCTGACCGGGGAAGCGGTTGCCTAAAAATAGCAGCAAGGTTCTCAGCTGTGACAAGATACACTGGGATTTCTCCTGCTGACAGATGTATAATGGATAAGGGCACTGCACGTGCCGTTTGCTGGCGCCTCTCGGGTGTCCTGGGGCTGTGCCTGCATTTTGGGGGAGCAGGGTGGAGGCGCTTTCCGTGTTCTGCAGAGTCAGCACACACTGATTTTGGCCACTGTGCATCTTTGAAAACCCAGCCCCATGCCCTGGGGAGTGCAGAAAATGAGCCTGTGGGGTTGTAAGCAAAGGAATCAATTAGTGGGGAAAACAAATCCTCCTTGAAACTGCGGGAAACCCCTTTCTCCCAGCTGGCTCCTCTGCAGTCTCCCTGCCGCCTCCTGGCTCACCCCAGGGAGGGCTACCCACATGCCCAGTGTGTGCCAGGGGGGCCAGGACAAGCAGGAGGATGTTCTGTGCCATCAGAGTGATGGGACAAGTGTGACAGTCAGCGGTGATTATGGATGAGGTGGCTGCCTATGGGGATGGGGACAGGGAGGATGCTTTGGTCCTCTGTCCCACGTGCTGCTGTTTGCTTTTCCCGTCTCACTTCTTTGCCCTAAAGCAGTGGAGTGGCACGAATCAGTGGTGTCTGTGTGGCTCTCCCCTTGCCACTGATGTCACCTGCTTGTTCCCCCAGTCCCAAGCTTGCTTTCCCCCTGGCCCAGGGAAACCTGAGTCTGAGCTGCAATGATGAAGAGGACCAAGCAGAGAAACACACAAACACTCCAGAGAGACCGTTCCACACAGGGGGCTGTAATTAGAGATGTGTGTGTGTGTTCCTCCCAATACTTCATTTTGGTGCAGCCCATTGCAGTGTCTCAGTGCAGATTTTGTGTGGCTGGGGGAGAAAAACCTTCTCCAAGCTTTGCCCACGTCAGCCCCCAGCTGACACCTCACAAGGGACACCGTGGCTGTCCCAGGGTCTGCTAATGAGGGCAGGTAGCTAAGCCCTTAGTTGCTCTGGGGCAGTTTTGGACACAACTGGCTGCTGCCCAAGGGTCAGAACGAATCGCAAGGTGATCCGCACTGATTTATAAGCATGTTTATTTTTACCAGCCTGGAATGTCCCTCTCCTGGCTGGCGAACAGGGATGCGTCCTCCCTTCCCCACCTGAGAAGCAGCAGTGTTTTCTCTGGCAGGGACAGGCCAACGAGCAAACTTTGCTGAGGGCTGGCAGGCTCCCTGCAGCCACAGGCTGTCCCTGGGGGCTCCCCAGGACGGGGCTGAGCCGCAGGATTGCTCCCCACGTGGGGAACCGCGCGCTTGTGCACGGAGGGGGCTCAGCAGAGCATCTCACAGGTTCTCCTGCTGCAATGCAAAGGGAAAGGGGTGCAAGAAGGCCTTTCCAACCCTCCCGTGGCCACAAGTTCCCCCTGGGCTCTGGTCCCCTGTGGTGTGGGCTCGGGGCAGTGTTTGGGGTGCGCTGCTGGCTGTCCCCCCCAGCTGCCTCGTGCAGGGTACCCGCCGTGCTGGCAGGGGAAAGGCAACTCCGACCACTTTGCTGCACATTCTCTTCTCCCCCAAGCCTCAGAAATCCAGGGAGCGAATTTCCCCCTTTTCCCTGTTTTGCAGCTCTCCTCTGGAGCATCCCTGGAGCACTGCCAGGGGGTGGCTAGTCCCTGCTGCCAGCAGGTGATGCCTCTGGCAGGGCCAAGGGTTTTCTGTCTCAGGAGGGAAACCCTTGCTGACAAAAAGTGCCAAATAAACAAGAATTTAAGCCACTTTGTGCAGAAATTACAGTTTCTCTTAGTTGCTCACTTTCTGCCCAGTGGAGTAAAGCTGCCACTTCCTCTCAGGTTGTTCAGGAATGGCAGAGTCAGCAAGACTGGAACTTCTATGAAGAGAAAAAAAAAAAGGCTTATATGTTTTTCCCCAGGGTCATATTTTATTCTTTTTCTATTATGTTATATTTTATATGTTATATTTATGAGGGGGATTTATGTCATATTTTTTCCTCCTGGTGCCCAGGGTCCCTCTCACTGCCCTGGGATTCAGGCTGGGCCCTGCTGGTTTCCAGTGGCTGGAGGGGTTATGGTTATTTCCAGAGGATTGTTGCAAGGCTGTCACCTTCCCATGACCATTACAAGGTGCTCGTGGCCAGGTGACATCACTGCCAGGCCACCTGGGTGCCACCTTGAGGGCTAAGGGAGGTGCCCAAGGTGTCAGGGGCTCTCTCTGCTCTGTCATCCCTCTCCAGCCCTTCCCATCCCAGGGCTGGCTGGGAACACCAGGCATACCTCTGCCATCCTGCCTTGCAGTGGGAACCTGAGGCAGGGAGTTGTGCTGGGGGGGTCAGGAGCTGTGTCCCACTGGTGCAGGGGGCAGCTGGCCACCATGAAGCCCCAGCAGCTTTTGCACAGATGCCCAAGTGGTGTTTTCCCCCCAGCCCCTCTGTGGGCCAGCCGAGGGGTGGCTGTTCGGGTGGGCAGGGAAGGGCCAGGGGTCCCCACAGGGTGTCCCACCCTGCCCTAGCTTGCCACAGCCCACCAGTGTCCCCAACCCCGGGGACAGCCAGGCCCTGCCACCTCTCTGCCTGGCACAAAGTGGGGCATTGAGGGACACAGCGGGGCTTTGTCCACCCTGTGCCTGCCGGGAAGGGGCCGGTTGCCCTCTGCAGGCTCCCTTGGCCCTGTGCTGGCTCCACAGCTGCAGCACACAGGGGAGCGGGGGCACCCTTGGGAACTGGGGCACCCCTGGGACATGGGGCACCCGAGGGACCAGGCTCCACCTGCTACAGCCACGGGGACCCCGTGACTGTGCCCACCCGAGTGCTGCTCCCCAGTGGGGGTCACGGGGCTGGGGAGAGTAGCTGTGGGGGGTTCCTGTCAAAAGGGGGAAAGCTCCCAGTTTGGAGCCCCCAAAGACGAAAGCAGGTCCGTGGGATGGGAACCCTTACTCCCCACTGGTCAGGGAGGTGACAGAGGGGCGTCACTGCTGTCCCGTTGGGGCCGGTCTCTCGCACTGCCACAGTGGGCAGCTGGGACAAACACAGCCTGGTGGGCCCGGAGGGGCATCTCCAGAGCCACCGAGGAGGGGGAACACCCTCCCCACTCCCCCTCACACCCAAACTCCTCTCTTCCTTTTGCAAAAGCCTTTTCCCCCAAGAGCCCTGAGCGGGGCCATGGGGCAGCAGTGCCCAGGCAGCCGCCGGGCACCCAGGCGCTGGCAGCCAAGGGGTGCTGGGGGGGCCGGGGGAGGGCGGGGTCCGGTCCCTTTAAGGGGGGTGGCTGTCACTCAGAGAGCCCTTTTCTTTGCTGGAGAGCGGGACAGGCACCCAGAGGGGGGAATTCAGGGCGTGGGACCGCCAGGCAGGCGAGGGCTCCGCAGACAGCGCCGAAGCAGCCGAGCGGGCGGTCGGGGCACTTGACCAAGTCCAGCGCCATGGGTGAGTATGGGGTGAGGGTGGTGGCCACCTGGGGAGCTGTCACTGGTGGCTCTGGGGACCCTATACCAGAGCAAAGCCCCCTGAAACTTTCCTCTGGCACCAGAGAGGTCCTGGTGACCCCGGTGTGGGCGTGCTGGCCATGGGAGCTGCTCAGGGAGGATGCCTTGGCGTGGCAGGGATGGCGTTTTCTTTCTTTCCCAAAGCAGTTTTCTGTCCCCCGTGTGCTCGTGCACTGTCTGCGGGGACAGATGCCATTCCCACAGCCTGTCCCACCCGAGCCCTCGCCTCATGGGTTGGAGAGATGAGAGCTCCTGCCTGGGGGCTGGCAGGAGCTGGGAGGTCCAGGCAGGGCCCTGAGACCTGTCACAGCTCGTGCCGCTTGTGTGCCAGCAGCCTTGGGAAAACGGAGACACTGCTTGTGCCTCAGTTTCACTACCGATACAGCAGAGCTAATACTCACCAGCATACCCCTGGGACATCGGGGCTGCCTTGTGCTGCTGGCACCCTGCCTCCTCCTCCTGTCTGCAGCACATTGTTTGGCGCTGGCAGCAGCTGAGCCTGCGTACAAGACTCAGGATTGTGAGGCACAAGGGCTCTTTCTCTCCTCCTTTGCCCTCCCTAGGCATCCCCAGTGCAGCTTCCCAAAGCCTGAAGGGCTGTGTCAGGAGCCTGTCGGGAGCTGTTGCATCCCAACACTCGCAGTCTCCTGGGAATGGAGCCGTTCCCTGTGCCCCAGTGCAGGCACCTGCCATGGCACTTCCCAGGTGGCTAAAACAAAAATAAGAAAGGCAGGTTTGGTCCAGCACCCTTCTGGGTGCCCAGGGCCATCCCTGTGGGTCCCAGTGAGGTTTGGGAGCAGCGCTGACCAGTCTGAGTGGGTCCCCCCCTGGACCTGCTGCGTCCAAGGCAAACAAGAGGGAGGGGTCCCAGCACTCCCCTATAGCACTGCCTTTGTTCCCTGTTTGCTCTTGGCATGGGGCAGTCACTGGGGTGGCAGTGCCAGGACAATCCCCCATTGTCCTCGGTGCCACTGCGCAACCTTGCTCCCAGTGGGGAGGGGACAACGCTGCTGGCCAGGCCCCCACGGCTTCCTTGTCCTTCGAGGGAGGAGACAAGCACTGTGGGATTCGTGGAGGGAGCGTGGGCTTGGCGTGGGTGCCTTTTTGGCATTCAAGGCAGAAATGCTATGCCCAGATGGGATGTTCACAGGCAGCCACTGTGCCCTGGGCAGTGGGGTGCCAGAGCCCACGTCCTGGGGAAGGGGAGCAGCTTCCCTGCACACAGTCAGGGCAGCAGGTTGTCCCAGCTTAGCTGGAGCCAAACTGGTGCTCTGGAGCTGGTGCAAACCCACCTGGCTGCCTGCCCCCAAAGCGGGCAGGACAGAGGCTGGCTGAGCACTCCAAACCCAGCCCACTGGCAACCTGAGCTAACCCTCCTGCATGTTAGAGCCCCGACGTGCAGAAGGAGCAGGTGTCCATGGCCCCACCACTGAAAACACCCAGCATTTGGCAGTGCAAGCAGCACGCTGGCACGTGTCCTCGCTTTCCCTCCCCACACACAGGTCCCGGAGGACTAAATCTATTACACAAGTGCTGTCATTCAGTGCTCCTCTCTACTGGCACATCTGCCCACACAAAGGGGCTGCTGCAGCCCCAGCTGCCTGCAGGGTGCCAGGCGAGGGGACAAGTGCAGCGCAGTGTGCCACCTGGACTCCTGGAGAGCTCGGGCTGCGTGCTGGCTCCTGCTGGGCTGTCCCACACTGTGCCACATTGCTGGATCTCCACTGAGCTTTGCCTCTGGGGAGGTGCTGGGCTCCCCTTCATCTCTGATGTCAAAAGAACGTTGCAGACAGCTGGCGTGGCCGCTGGGCTGTGCCGGCAGTCGGAGCCCATTAGCAGCTTGTTTGCCAGGTCCCACTGGTATTGTGCTGTATCACGCTCTATTTCCAGCTCATTTCTCACGGGTCAGCGTGGCTGGCTCGCCTTGGCTCCTCACAGCCCCACACTGCCATCACCCCCACCCCTGGGCACCCTTGGGTGGGCTCCTGTGTGCTACTTAAAAAGCTCTCAGGGAAGCTGCTGTGTTTGGCTCTCCAGCACCACGAGGAATCATTTCTGGGTTTTCCTTCAATGTGCTTCCCTCTTCCTGCCAGGCACCTCTGTGCCTCTGAGCTTGCCTGCCCCTGAGCTGTAGGCTCCAAGCGATCCTCATCCCGGCAGTCTCTCGCTTCTTTTCTCCGTAGGTTTACTCGAGTGCTGTGCCAGATGTCTCATCGGGGCACCCTTTGCTTCGCTGGTTGCCACTGGCTTGTGCTTCTTTGGGGTAGCGCTGTTTTGTGGCTGTGGGCACGAAGCCCTCACAGGCACCGAGCAGCTCATCGAGACCTACTTCTCCAAAAACTTCCAGGACTATGAGTATCTCATCGACGTGTAAGTAACCTGCTGCAGGGCATCGCCCTCACGCCGGAGCCCCTCGTGTCTTTGTCTTGCTCTTTGCCAGCACGGGGTGTCCAGCTGGGCTGGCCGGGGCAATGCTGTCACCTGGGCACCACGGAGACCCCAAGCTGCCTTTGCCGTGTGCAGGGTCCAGTGGCCACTTGTTTTCATTTCATGCCATTTTTTATCTGACCCTCGCTAGGTGCCCTGGGCAGAGCTGGACTTCTGCACCGGGAAGGTATGGGAGGTGTGAGGGAGTTGGTGGCAGGCCACAGCCTTGCTCACCTCAGCTTTGCCCCACCTTGCTCCTCTTGTAGCTTCACCCTCCGTTTCGGTCCCCCTGGGGCGGCGTGGGGAGGGGTAAGCCGTGGTGGCCACACAGGGCTGAGCTCTCCATCACCTGAGCATCCCCGCCCACTCCTCTCCCCGGCAGCATCCACGCTTTTCAGTACTTCATCTATGGCACGGCCTCCTTCTTCTTCCTCTACGGAGCCCTGCTGCTGGCCGAAGGCTTCTACACCACCGGCGCCGTCCGGCAAATCTTTGGGGACTACAGGACCACCATCTGCGGCAAGGGCCTCAGCGCTACGGTAACTGGGGGCCCGAAAGGGAGGGGAGCGCGAGGCCCCCAGCGAGCTCACTCGTGGCAGCGGGTGTGTCAGTGTTTGGGAAAGTGGCTAGGACATCCTGACAAGGTGATCTTAACCGGGGTTTGACACCCCTTCGCGCGCCCCAGCGGGTTCGCCACGCTCGGCGTGGCCAGAGGGCAGGAGACTGCGGCCGTCCGGGTTGTGGGGTATCCCGAAGGGAAGCGCAGCCCGGTCGCCCTCCCCCAGGCCTGCTGTGGCCCTGGGGACCAAAGCAGCCCAAGTGGCCCCATTTAGCCAAACTGCTTCATGTTTAAGCATTGGCAGGGAGAGCTGTGAGCATCCCTGCAGTGCTTGGCAGCCCAAGGCTCTATGGCACCTGGTGCCCCTGGGATCATCCTCTCCGCTGTGACTGGGAACTGTGACAAAGTGAGAAAGGGATCTTGTGGCCTGGGGGAGCGGAGGGGCATGGCTGTGGTTCCCTCGGGGGCTGGTTGGGGTGGCACCACGGAGGGAGGGCAGGAGAGCCACGTTGACACGCCAAGGCAGCTTTGGCAGCTGCCCTCCCACGGAGACCAAACCCTGCTTGCCCTTGGCCATGGTTATCCTTCCCCGCACTGAGAATGGCAGCCATCCTGCTGCCACTGGTCACCCCCATGCACACGTAGCCGGGCATGAATCCGGGACTGGCACTGGCCCCGTGAGCCACAGGAGCGCCCGGCTGGGGCTGCTGCCCTGTGCTGGCTGCCTGGGGACACGCTGGGTTTGGCAGAGCTGGATGCAGCGGCATCGCAGTCCCACACCTGCCCCACACGCTCCCCTGCCTGGGGAACCTCGCGCTCCCCTGTCCATGTCCCTGGGCGCTTGGTAACCACGGCTCTGCCCCGGTTTGTCCTGCCCCTTGCAGTTTGTGGGCATTACCTACGTCCTGACCATCATCTGGCTCCTGGTCTTCGCCTGCTCTGCGGTGCCCGTCTACATCTATTTTAACACTTGGACCACCTGCCAGTCCATTGCCAACCCCACCAAGACCACGGCCAGCATTGGCACCCTGTGTGCTGATGCCAGGATGTATGGTGAGTGTCGGGTTCAGGGACACTGCCCTGGGAGTCAGGGCTCAGGGCAGAGGAGAGGGCATGGAGGAGAGGGCCCAAGCACACTAGGCTGGGATAAAGCAGGGCAAGTGCTTAAGAGCCCTGAAACACCGGGGTATGCATGACACACATGGATGTGGGAAGCTGAGCAAGGAAGCCAGCTGACAGCTGTGCCCAGCTCACCTGGCTCCTGCATCTCCCCAGGTGTCCTCCCCTGGAACGCTTTCCCTGGCAAGGTGTGCGGCTCCAACCTGCTCTCCATCTGCAAGACCAGTGAGGTGAGTGCTTCCTGCCACCCCACGTGTGTTCCCCTCAGTTCCCCTGGCCTGCCCAGGCAGCACATGGGACCCTGGGAGCTCACCCCCCTCTTCCCTTGCAGTTCCAGATGACTTTCCACCTCTTCATCGCAGCCTTTGTGGGGGCAGCTGCCACGCTGGTCTCACTGGTGAGTCAGTGCTCCCCCTGCCCAGCCGTTCTCCTCCGCCTGGCAAGGAAGTGGGGGCAAAGGACAGCAGAGGTGGTGGGCATGGATGGGACAGAGCCTGTGCTCGTGTCATTTTCTGGCACGTAAGTGCAGATGGTGAATTGAGACCATGAGAAGGGAGAGGTGGCTGCTGGAGGGGATCTGGAGAGGCTTTAGGAGAGCTACAGGGAGATGTCCTGCTGCCAATGCACTGAGTCCCCTGCCTTTCCCCATCTCTCCTCTCGCTTTGCACCAGAGACATGACACTGCAGTGTCCTGGTGGTGCAGTGGGGCCATGGGGCTCTGCGGGGCGCTGCCCTGCTGGGGTGTGGGGCTGGGGGATGCCCCCTCGCTCACTCTCTTCCCACCCACAGCTCACCTTCATCATCGCCGCCACCTACAACTTCGCAGTCCTCAAGCTGATGGGCCGAGGCACCAAGTTCTAGCCCGCGTGGCGGAGCCCAGCCAGACCAAACGCCCTTCTTTTCTCTAACCCCGAGGCTTTAACACTGCAGCCACCTGACACCAGGTCTCCTGCCTTAACTCTGCCTTCGCTGATGACTCCCCTCCTCTTCCTCCCTCGCATCCATCGTGCTGAGCGTGACCAGGAAGGAGAGCTTCCCACCAATGGACACCTCTTCATGCACTTTTCTCTCTTTGCTCATCCGTAAGCGGTTCGCTCTAGAGCCAAGCCCGTCAACACCAGCCAGAGAAGAGGAGGGACTTACTCCAGGGTCCCGATTGTTGCCTAGGGATGAGCAAAGGCCTTCATGCTCCTGGGAGGAAGAAATCCGTGTAGGTTGCTCCGTGAGTAGCAAGAGGCTACCCAGAGAGAAAAGGAAGTTGGCCCAGTCCTGGTACCATTGCTAGAGACTCTCCTGGAGCTGTCTGCTGTCACCACCCGTGGATGGAGAATAAGAGAAGGACATTTTTTTTTTTCCTTAGCAGAGAAAGATGAATTTAACCTAAATCACCTGCTGCAGCCAAGGCAAAGGGAGTTCAGGGCAAGGATCTTCCCAGTGCGGAGAAGAGAGTGCTGACCCCAATGCCGATAAAGCCCTAACCCAGCTGCCCCCATTAAAGCCTAAAGGAGTTTGGTGTCTCTGTAGACAAAGGGGGACTCTTGGCTTTACCCTCCAGGCAGCAGAGAGGCAGCAAATAGGTTTGACTGAGAGGGGGACATCTCTGCAGCAAGCCCTGGGAGCGTAAAGCCAGAGCCGTCCCTCCGTAGGCAGGGGATAACCCTCGGGACCGCGTGCCCTGCCCCGCCCTGCCCTGCCAGCGCCGCGCTCGCCGCACGCTCTTGGCCCTTCACGATGGTGCTCTTCTCTGGCGTGACGTCTGCTTCTCTAACCCCCCTGTGCCGGAGAGCTCCCTTAGCGTCTCACCCACGTCAGACGTAACCGGCCCTCGCTCTGCCCCCTTCGGCCCCTCACCCTCTTTTCCTACAAGTCAGTACAACCGTCTCGTGACTGCCAGGGCGGGAGGGGCTGGCGGCATCTCGCTTCCAGGTGCAACCCACGAAGGAATTGAGGAGGGGAGGAAAGGTGGTGGTTTGGGTCAGAAACACAGCCAGTCTCTGCAATCCAGATCCTTTCTGGTGCCAGTTCAGTCTTTCCCCGTGGAGTGGGGGCAGCAGGGCAAGGGGTTTGGTGGAGGTGGCCTCTCCTCCATGACTGTCTTCCAGCTAGGGGAAAGCCCTCTGGCTGGGTAACAAGGCTCCAGTCAGACCTGCCAAAATGCTGCTTCCAGTCCTCCCCCAGCAACCGGTGTTTTGATTTGCTCTTCCCTGCCTCTCCTTAATGCTAATCTTTGTGTTTATTTATTGGAGAAACTACTTTCAGTGGCAGACTGTAGCTCCATCTTGCATGGATTTCTTTTTTTTTTCTTTTCTTTTTTTCTTCTGTGTCTGTATTATTGTGATATATTTTTTAAGTGCTGGTTTCAGCAGGGGCAAGGATAAAGAGGCAGATCTGCTGAGCAGTGAATTTGAAGGATCCTTGCCGCAGGGAATGCTGAAATAGGTTGGCCAGGCTACCAACGCACATGGGATGGGGAGGGGGGAGATGCCAGGACGAGGTGGCAGGGTGGGGAGAAACCAGTCAAGATCTGAAAATTCACATCAACGCTATCTCTCTTGGGGTTTGCTGGGGTTTTATTTGATATCCATTTAACAAAAAATAACCAGATCCTCCTTCCCACTCTTGGCCCCAGACCCCACACACGCACACACACACACACACACACAAACACACAGGCAAAAAGAGTTAATCAACTGAAAGTGTTTCCTTCATTTCTGATCTAGAATTTCAACTTGTTAACAAGCAATAAAAAGGAGCAGGTTTTTAGAGACTTATCTTACAAGATGTATTTTATAAAAATTAAAGAAAATAAATTAAAATTAAGAACATTCTGAACAAGATGCATGCCTGCCTGTCCATTTGTTGTGCTGGCTTTCCCAACCCCTCCCTGCCCACAGCTGAAAAAAAGAAAAGCAGGGAAGGGAAGGCTGCAGAGGAGAAGGGCTCAGAGGAGCAGCACTTGCCAGTCCCACTGCTGGCCTGCAGTCCCTGAAGGAGCCTACTCGTTCTAGCCATGGGATTCATAACCCTGACTTCAAAATCTTTGTTCTCAGCTGGGGAGCCCTTAAAACCTCTATTTCTCCTTTAGCCACCCAGAGGAGATCTGGTGTCTTGCTTGTGTTTGGTGATGTGCTGCTGCCCTTTAATACTCAGCCCACATGGTGACAGCGTCTGCCACGTCTCCTTATGCAGCAGCTACAGCACAACCACAGCAAACCCAACCTCCATGGCTCAAATTGCATCATGTTTGGGACAAATGTGTCCAGAGCCACACGGGGTGTGCAATCCTCCCACTTGTAGAGAGCCTTGTGTGGAATAGGATGGTCCTGGACTTGTCACAGGGCCCTACGTGTCCAGGCTCTGGTTGCAGGATTGTTACCAGTGTGCTGGTGCGTGGGCTGGCTGCTGCCTTTCTGCCCCTGATCAGACACACGCTGCTCTCAGGTGAATGTTTCCACAGCTCAAAATATATTGATTCAGATGTTGCTTCTCCTGGAAATTCTCCCCAGGAGCTGTGAAGGGAGACAGGCCACAAAGGGATGCTCCCAGCCCCACACTCAGACCCCTGGACCACACCAGTTTGCAGCAGGTCTGCCTGAAAGGCAGATTTCAGGCACAGCCACGTGCCCAGGAGCAGCATGGTGGGCTGGGAGCTGGCAAGCTGATCCTTACCCACAGCCAGGACCTTCACTGCTCTTCCTAAATGGGACTCTAGTCCGAATCCTTCCCTTTCCTCCCTCCCTTGGCTGCAGCCCCCTCTGGGCAGGCAGCAGTTTCCCATGCAGCCTGGCCAGGGGAGGTTTAGCTCATGCGTTTCTGCCACCCCAGCTCAGTGGCACAGCTGTGCCTGCACCTCAGCCTTGCCCCAGCTCACAGAAACCCGCGGGGCTGCAGCCAGCATCAACGGGGCCCTTTGTTCCAGGCGTTCCCAGATGCCATCACCCTCCTCTCCACGTGCTGAAAGGGCCCTGTGTGTACACAGGCAGCCACTGGGCAGGAGCGAGCTGGGGAACAAAACACCATCTTTTTCCCCTGGAGGAGACTGGTGCCCCCCCCGGGCCGCGGTGAGGGCTGGGGACAGCAGTGCGAGGTGCTGTGTGAAAGCAGCGGGCATGGCCGGGGTACCGGGTGGGTCTGAGGGCTGAAGGACACACGAAGCCTCCTCAGGTGTGCCCTTGGCTGTGCCCGGCTGCCACTCCCACCTGGGGACATGGGTCCTGCCCTTACAGCTCCTTTCCTGGGCACGCAGTGCCCTCCAGGAACTGGCTGAGAAAAGACAGGGAATAAATAAACTCTGCCTAGTACCAAAGCACATCTATGTAAAGCCCATCAGGAGAACTCCGAGGAGGAGTCTAGTGGCTGAAATGGGGCTGCACTTTGCTCCCGCAAAGGCTGAACAAGAGAAAGGGACCCTGGAGCAGGCCCCATGGGCTGCCTTGCTGGCAAAAAGGCGAGGTGACTCTCAGCCCTCCATCCTCCGGGAGATGGCCCTGCGCGCCCTTGGGAGGAGAGGGGATGGCGGCGCTCAGGGGTGTTGGTGATGACCACGGGTCCCCAGCCCTCCGCTCAGGCGGCCCCCAAGGGCGAAGGGCCGCCAGGCTGATGCTCCTCCCGGCCGCCCCCGCATCCCCGGTCCCGCGGCCCCTCATCCCCGGCCCCGCGGCTCCGCATCCCCGGTCCCGCGGCTCCGCATCCCCGGTCCTGCGGCTCCTCCCCGCGGCCGCCGGGCGCAGAGGAGTGTGGGATGAGCAGGAAGGCTCAGGGAAAAGGGGCAGTGCTGGAGGCAAACCCAGGGCTGCCCTGGCTCAGCCCTCCATCCCTCCACCTGCGCTAACAGTTGGCAGAGGGGACAGAGTGAACAGAGGGCACAGCAGCTCCCCCAGCCTGGTCCGGACTTCAGTTCAGGCAGGGAAAGGGCTGTGAGGGGTGAGCTGTGCCTGGCAAGCAGCCTGGCAAGGGCCTGCCCTGGAGGAAGTCCTCACCTGGCACCTCTCAGGCACCCAGCTGCTTTCTCTCCATCTCTGTGCACAGTCTGGCTACACCAGGGAATTGCCTGAATACTGGAAGGGAATAGTTGATGGGAACTCATAAGATCATAGAGTGGTAGAATGGCCTGTGTTGGAAGGGACCTTAAAGATCACTTGGTTCCAACTCCCCTGCCACAGGCAGGGGCAGTTTCCACTAGACCAGGTTGCTCAGAGCTCCATCCAGCCTGAACTTGAACATTTCCAGGCACAAGGCATCCACAGCTTCTCTGTTCTAGGAGTGGAACAGCCTCACCCAAACCCTGCGATGCCTCCAAGGCCAGAATCATCTCCCTCCGGATCCTGTTCATTGTCTGTTTTCAGCTGTCTTTTGAAATGTTTGAAGTAAGGGGCTGGAGGATCCCAGATACTCCAGCCCACACTCCAAAGCATGATTTCCAAGGACTTTGGACCCTACACTGCCTCCTGGAATCATGGATAGGCAAGAACAGTGAGGAAAATAAACTAAAAGGTTCTGCCAAAAGAAACAGCAGGCACAGGCTCTGCAAACACAGAGAAAGCCTCCCAAAATAAGCAGCCATCCTGGCAGGACAGCGGACGAGAACAGTCCCCATATGCTGACTTTCTTCTTGGCATCCTATGGAAATCATGCCTGGTTACAGCCCCCTGGAGCCTGAGGGATCAGTTCCAAGATCACAGGAAGAACTCAAAGGAAAGTACTGGGCTTGCTGCTGAGAGCCCAGGCTGAGAATTTAAAATGTAGTGACAGAAGGAAGCAATGTGGAATGTTTCTGTTATGAAAGTGTTTTCTGATACACTCTTGAAAAGGCAAAACTGGTAATTGGATTCAGCTCGTGCGTTCTATTCCTTCAGCTCCTGGTCTAGCTTGGCACACTAAGGAATAACCAACCCCTCTGATCCCTGATCTCTTAGTGACTTCTCTCTGCCCAGCGGACTTTTGCAGAGCCTTCAGTTCTCTTAATACTTTGAGCTCACATAAAGAGAAAAAGCTACATGTTTTTGCCCAAGAGAATCCTTTTAATTTAGTGAGGAAACAGGCATTTTGGCAAAAGGTCCACAAGAGTAACACACAACCAAGGCAGAAGCACTTCACTAAGCAGTCCCAGTGTGTCGGGGCTGGAGAAGCCCTGGTATTCCCTCAGCTCTTGGGATGTGCCCTGGAGAATGCTGAGCTGTGGGAAGGGCCCCCAGCCCGTAGCTGCATTTTTGTGGTGCCTTTGCAGCATTCACAGGTGGGCTGGTGAGACAGGAGTGAGATTAAACACATGGCTGGAGCCAGCGTGGGGAGGCAGTGTGAGATTTTCCTTGAAGTTTATAGACTACAGAAAACACGTCATCTCTGTCATTCATGATCAAAAGAAATCTGTATTTTTAGGATGCTGATGCCTGAAAATAAATCTGTTGCTTTGAAAGGAGGGACAGAGGGTAAAAGAAAAGTTATTGCTTTCCTTCCACCTCTGCCTTTGAGCTGATAAAATCCAAAGGCAGGTCTCTGTTCTGCCAGGAGATCACACTCCACTCCAGCTTTGCCCAGGAGCCGTATGGATGAAATATTAAAAACTGGGGTTGGAGCAGGTAAAGCAATGAGTAGTTAAAGGTCTGGTATCCTCTGGGGACAAGAGTGATTGATCAGCCCTGCAAAAATAAATAACCCGGCCCTTTAGATCTATGTAGCCATTTTAAATTGGGGTAATTTGGAGAAATTAAAAGTGGGGTAAATTGTAGCAGTTTTTAGCTTGTGGTTGAGGCCTGAGGGGATGATGCAGCCCTGCAGAGCTGATCTGTTTCTGCGGGGAAGAGCAACCGGCATCCTGGGCAAAGGGTTTGCTCCTCTGGGAGAGTGGAGGTGGATCAGAAGGATCCAAGTGCAGCTGAATTGCACACCTGGGAAGCACAGGACCTGTATGAAGGCAAAATGTGCCTTTCTCGTGCCTTGGGATAGGGCTCCAAGGAGGTGCTGTGGGGCAGCAGGGCTCCCCTAGCATTCCCAAAGGTTTGCAAAAGTCTTTGTGTCACTTCTGTGCCATTTTTGTGTCACACAGCAGTAGTTACATCCTGCTATGCCCCATGTGAATGTAACTGGAGTCAAAGCTGCTGCCATCCCCCCCCAAGCACTCAGAGGGTCTGTCATCCTCTCCTTACGGAAACAATGCTTCCCAGAGCAGTGGATGAGGTTTCCCAGGTTCTCCACTCTCTGCCCACAGCCCTGGCAACACGTGCACTACAATTTCAGGGCTCTGATGTTTGCAACTCGAAGCCTGGCTGTTGCTGGGATGTGCATGTTCTCCCTGGGAAGAGATGCTGTTGAAGAGCATATCCCAGCCTGGCAACACCAACTCCACGCTTAGCAGGGAGGTGAATCCAAGCTGGGAATGCTTTTGGGTTTTATTTTTACCATTGCTGTGGGAATGCCTGTAAAGCCTCCAGAGCCATGGCAACGTGGGTGCTCCTGTTCCCCCACGCCCGGCAGGGCTGACAGGTCTGCGTGTGTCACCTGTACAGGGACTGTGCTCCTGCTGGAAGCTCCTGGTGGGTGCAACTAACTTGTACTTAAGCCCAGATAACTACTGATTTTTGGGGTGGGTTTTTTGGTTTCTTTTCCTACAGTGTGTCTAACAGCCATCAGGATTTTTTAAAACTTGAGCTGCCAACAATTTCCCACAGCTGAAGGAACCTCTGGAGTATGAGATCTCCAAAGCACAGCATCACTGCTTGATCTGAGCTGCAAAATTTACCATCCAGCAGCTCATCAGAGTGGGAATCACACCCAGCAGCTGGTGTTTACATGCTCAGGGAGGGCTCCTACGTGCCCAGGGGCAGTCACAGCTTTGGCCAAACGCTTGCAGGGGCAGTTCCACGGCATGAGGTTTGAGTGGCAAAGGCAGCAGGCAGCAAGTACTCATCTCTTTGCCTCACAGATAGCCTGGAACTACCACCTAGCAGGGGGCAGGAGCCTGGCTAGAAGGTACTTTGGGCTCCCCACCCCCATTTTTCAGCCACCTTGAACAGAGGTGGAACTGGTGCAGCTCTCTCCCCTTTGGACTGAACAGAGCAGCCAGTTAACTGAGCAGACACTCTCGCCCAGAGAAGTCTGTCACAGGAATTACAGATCAAACACACTGCATTTCCCACGAGGGAATGGCATGGGTTAACTGTGCTCAGCAGCACTGCACCTGACACAACAGGGGATACACTGAACAGTTCAGATGGGAACATCCCTGCTGGAGCAACTGAAGAGTGGATCCCTCAGCTAATGAAGCACAGTGGTCACTGCACCAGACAGTGAGGGGATTTAACAGCTGACCATGCCTGAGTCCCCCAACCACCTGCACACATAAGAGACAGACCACCCACCTACCATCTGGTCTGCCAGAGCACATCATCTGAGCATAGTGATTACTTGTGACAGAAACCAGCTGAAGTTTCACACTCCAGATCTCCTGAGCAGCTCCAAACACTTTGACATGACCTGGCGAGCATCCACATCAGTATTTTTCACCCAGGGCTCCAAGGTATGAGAAGTGAGATCTGCTGTTGGGCCTCCACAAGAGACAAGGAAACATATATTAAACAACAACAGACATAAATAACAAAAAATAACACTCTCACAAGACAAAAAAAGGTGAGGAAAAAGAGACCAGAAATAGGCAGCTACAAAGAAACAATGCTGTCACATTCAAATACAGGCCCATCTCTCCTTCATACATTGCTCCAGATCAGAGCTCTAACAAGGTTCCTCACAATTCAGTCTTAGGACACAATGCACTTATCCCAAACAACAGATACACACATCCCAGCCTCTCCAGTATTTGGCTTTCTCAGTCACATTGGCCAGTCTTTACAAGTTTTTTCAGGCTGCTGAGCAGGCTTTCCTTTGGCAGTATGGTCATGAGTGGGTCTAGGTTTTTTTTTTGAGTTCAGGACTAAAATACTTTAAAGAGTGTCTAGGGAGCGCTCAGCTTTGCTCTGCAGGCAGTTCTTGGAACAGAACAGATCACTACTGTCTTTAGTGAATTTAGAGGACTTTAACCCAGTCCTTTAAACCTGCTAAAACAGGCAGAGATGGAAGCTAGACTACGCTCACATGCTCTGTTAAACAGCTCCCTCCTGCGGATACATGCTCTGCGCCTGAGAACTCCAGGCAGGATTCAGATGGCGAGGCTACAACTCCCCAGTGAGCACAAGCCCCCTGCTGTCCTCGTGGCCACTCTCCTCGGAGTGCCCCAGGGCTGCCCACGCGTGTTCTGATCCAGCCGCTGGCTCCAGCGGTGCTCCCGAAGCAGCAGCCACTCTTAACAACACGAAGACCCTGATTTGGAGCTGGAGTGCAGGTCAACGGTGTGGCCCAGCATGCAGTGCTCCAGCTGCTCCTCCACCGCCAGCACCTGTCGCACAGCCTCCTCAAAGGCCACTGTCACATTGGTGTCGTCCTTGGCACTGGTCTCCAGGTACGGATAGTTACCGTTCTCCATGCACCAGGCCCGCGCCTCCTCCGTGCTCACCTGTCTCTCCAGTTTGTCTATTTTGTTGCCCAGGACTACAAACGGGAAGTGTTCAGGGTCCTTCACGTCAGCGTAATGGACAAACTCCTTCTGCCAGTTACTGAGGTTCTCGAAGCTCTGCCGGTCGTCCACGCTGAAGGTCAGCAGGCAGCAATCTGCCCCCCGGTAAAAGGGCGTCCGCAGGCTCTTGAACCGCTCCTGCCCCGCCGTGTCCCAGATCTGGAGGGTCACAAAACGCCCGTCCACCTCCAGGTCCCGGTTCAGGAACTCCACCCCGATGGTGTGGAACGCCTGCGAGTCAAACTTGTTGGTGACGTACCGGTTCATGAGGGAGCTCTTCCCAACTCCACCATCCCCGAGGAGAATGACCTTCAGGAGCAAGGACTTCCCACTCATTGCAGCACGGAGGGGCAGGGTCCCAAGGAAATCTGCAGGGATCAGAAACCGTACAGAACACCCATTTGACTTGTGGATTCTGCAGAAAGGCACATACAGATGAACAGAATATGGTGTTTTCATCCCCATCTCTGAACAAGTTTTGTATATAGGAGGTAATCTCCTATATAGGAGGTAATCTCTCTTTTTAGAGAGCGATCTTTTTATTCTAATCTCTCTTACTAGAGAGATTACAGCTGGGGACTGGACGAGCTTTCAGGCACATGAGTCCCCATCAGGTCCAAAATGGATTCAGCAGGTCACCACTGTAAGTGCAAGATGAGAACAATGTTGAGAATTTAGTACCAATTATACTACTTTTAGTGAAAACCCTGCATCTATAAGCTTGTCCAGTTCTTCCAAACAGATCATCCCTAGTTAAACATCTCTCCTGGTCTGCATCCTCAGGCTATCACAGGAACAGCAAAATCACCAGGGGTGCCTATCACCAGGCCTTCCTTCCCACTGTACCATCACCAGCTAAATAATTTCTCCCATCTGACTTGCTCCGCTGGAAGGCTGTAACAAATGTGCAGGTCTCTATCGGTGCAAGTGATTCGTCAGGCCAGCTCTGGATCGCCCTGAGGATGCTGACTCACCAGCGGAGCTGCGCGTGATCCCACGGCTCAGGAGGGGTTTTCCAGGCACAGGCACCAGCTGCTCTGCTGCTCCTTGCTGGCAATGCTCATCACAGCCCACTTTGCTCGGGCTCAGGTGCAGGTTTATACTGCAGCAACCCCGACACCACAGGTTCCTTAGTCAGCAGCCTCCAGGCCAAGTGCCAGCACATCCTCCCCCTCCCAGGGATGGTCTACAGGCCTGACATGGAGTAAGAGGTTTGTTTGGCTGTTGTACTGTACCTGCTCTGGAGATACAGTTGTCTCTGGGACTGTCCAGGGAACACCTTCCTCCAGTGTAACAGTCACTGAAAAACAGATATCAGTCATCCAGGTTGCCAGAGCTGCTCTTGGTGTCTTTGTTTGTGATGCAGATCCAGGATGGAAGAACAGCAGCAGAGCTCTAGGAAGCTGCAAGTGCAGTACTGATAGCTGGAGTAGAACAGGCAAGAACAAAGCACCAAGGAGATTCCCTTGCCCTGTGTGAAATGGAACAGAGCCCCCTCCTGGACAGGGCAGAGCCAGTACCATATGGATGCTACACCCAAAACAAGAACAGAATAAAATGAAGGAGCTCTGACATGAGTGAGTAGGTTGTGCATCCTGTGTCTCCCCTCAATCCAGGGAACACTGATAGCTGTGATCTGCTTGGCCTGCCTACTCACACGCTCTGCAATATGATTTGAGGATGGAATACGCACCTGAACCTGCTATCCAGGAGAGTGAGCCAGCTGGCAACAGCCTGGGAGCTTGCTTACACCTGCTAACAGCATTCCCAGGAAGGGTGTGGATGAGCAGTGCTGCTTAGTGATGACACCTCCAACCCACCACAGCAGGAGCGTGTGGCACTACCCGGAACAGCACTCCTACTCTGTCCAGGCCAAACCCCACTCTCTGCATTAATCGGGGGGGGGCCCTGTTCAATTTTGATTCTGCTCTTTCTGCAAACCTTCCAAACTTCGTGGTAACCACAAAGCCAAAAGCAGAAACTTCTGCTTCTAGCGAGTTTCTGCACAAAAAGCTCACCAATTTCACTTCCCTGCACAGAAACAGCCCAAAAACCAAGCACAGCTGAGCTAACCTGATGGGACATCTGCAGAGCACTGAGCGGTCCAGCAGCCCTAAAGCAAAGAACAAAATGCAAACGTCACGAGAGACAAACAGGAACTGCAGCACAGTTCCCTGGGGGCTGGCTTGGGGAAACCCTCCCCTGGGCAGGTGAGCCGCTCAGCACCCTTGTTCCTTTCCCAAACCTTGCTGAGGGCGGGTTGAAGACCGTCCTGGCACAGGCCCATCAGCCCCGAGCAGACTTTCTGTTTAGAGACGGTCTGTTAGCAAGTGACTCGTTTTAAGAATGACTAAGAGGTGATGCCGGGCCGCTCCAGAGCCCGCAGGTCAGCGGGACGCTGGAAACCGTGACACAGCCGTGACACCGACAGCACCTCCTGTGAGCTGTTCCAGCGGCTGACCCCACCGCAGCAGGGCCGCCAGCAGCTGTGTGCAGCGAACGACACAGGGAACACCAGCAGGGCGGGCACGCAGGGCCCGGCTCCCCCCAACCCGCTCCCCAGGCCCCGGCTCGGCTGGAGGCGAGACCCTGCGGCGGGTCCCACGGGAGCGGCCAGGGGAGGTGCCCGCGGCCGCGGAGCGGTGCCCGCGAGGGGCCCCCCCGGCCGGGGCGGAGGGACAGCCGCCCGTCCCCGCCGTCCGTCCCCGCTCCCCGCCCTGCCCTCACTCACCCTCAGCGCCCGCCCGGCCCGCGGGGCGCAGGTGCCGCT
>JAYRBT010000156.1:16040610-16057583 GCA_036023395.1 Myiotriccus ornatus
TACCCCGGCCCCGCCCGGCCCGCGCGCCCCTTGGCTGCCCGCCCGCCGCGAAGCGCGGCCCGCCAGGGGGCGGCCGCGCCCGCCGTGCCCCGCGGCGGGGGCGCGAGAGGGGCTGAGGGGAGCCGTGAGGGGGACCGAGCGAGGGTGTGAGGGGACA
This sequence comes from Myiotriccus ornatus, assembly GCA_036023395.1. NCBI lineage: Eukaryota > Metazoa > Chordata > Aves > Passeriformes > Tyrannidae > Myiotriccus > Myiotriccus ornatus. The sequence continues at coordinate 16,040,768 of JAYRBT010000156.1, forward strand.
CCCCCCGGGACCGGGACACGCGGGACACCCGGGACACGCAGCCCCTCACACACACACCCCTAGCGCCGCAGAACCCCCTGATGCCCACCCAGCCCTGCACACACACCCTGTGCACACCCCGCCCCTGCTGCCACCCCTGCTCCCCACACCGGTTGCCAGCTGTGTGGGGCAGCGGGCTGGTCCCCGTGGGGCCGAGCGACCTCCGAGCCACTGTCCCAGCCCCAGAAGAAGGTGCCCCGCTGCAATGGAGGCAGCTGTGCCCCCTGTGCGTGCCCAGGGATGCACCCGCTGCTGAAGCAGAATCGGCTAAAGTGAGCACTATACTCTCACACTCGTGAGAGATGCTCGGCCACTGTGCTCACCTTATGGCCGGGCTGGCTCTGGCCACGGTGTTTCCTGGGGAGATCAGGTTGCTAAAGAAGCAGCACAGGTGGGCGAGAAGCTGACCATACTCACGGGGTCTCACTTGGCCACAGCAAGGCAAGGGGTGCAGGAAGCTTGGGAAGCAGTCAGGACAGTGCAGATGGCCTGGAGTGCATGTGGAAAAAATACCTTTGGTGGGAAAAGCCAAGAGCCAGTGCAGGCAGCCTATGTGATCCAAGCAGGAAGGGTAGCGGGAGTCTGGGGGCAACTTGACCACCAGGATGGGAAGTGCTTGGAGGGCCAGGAGGCCTGGCAGTAGGGTCCTGTAGGTACTAAAGGGAATAGGAATGAAGGGACAGAAAAAGCAACCTGACTGCATACGAGACTTGCCAAAACCCTTCTACAGAGATCCTGGTGTATCCCTCCTGGTGTCGCGGCAAGCAGGAACCTCTTACAGAGCACCACAGGTAGCAGCTGTGCTGCAGCAGCAGCTCTCACCTCCACCTCCTCCCAAGCCTGGGTTTCTCTCAGGACTTACTGGAGATTTTGCAGAGCAAATCCCCAGCAATCCGGAGGAAACACTTGCTTTGTGTTCTTTAGCAAGACGGCTGCCGTCTTGGCAGGAGGGCTGGTGCTTTCCAGCGACAGCAGGTCGTGGCCGGAGGTGGCCCTTTGCCGCAAGCCCTGAGGCACCTCCTCGCTCCAGCCAGAAAACTGGCTCTGAATTCAAGAAACGCCAAGAGCTGGCAAATGCTGAAAAGGCAAAGGCCAGATCCAAGGCCAGGTTGCTCCTCTGAAAGAAGCCTAGGGGGCAAACAGCCTCCATTGCCTGTCCCCCCGAGGAGGGAGGAAGAAGCCACTGATGAAGCCCCAGGCCAGGCTGCTCTCAGAGCCGTTCTGATTTGGTGGTACAACCACTGGCAGGGTCAGGTTTGGAGAGTGCCACAAAGCCAGGAGCTCCAAGCCCAGGCTGCCTTTAGGAGCATCCTTTAAACCCACCCTGCAGAGCCTGCATCACACAGCCCAGCCTGAGCTGAGAAAAGGCTCATTTTCCCTGCACAGCCAGCAAGCAAAAAACCACCCCTGCAGTTTCAAAATGAGCGCAGGAAATCCTTTTTGCCTTTATGCAAATAGTCAGACAAGTGTTTTACTGCGTGTTTACTCTCCGGCTGCGCACACCTTCCCCTCAGCTTCCCTCTCTTTCCCTGCCTGTTCTCCACACGCTTCTCCTTTGTGGATGCTGCAGTCTGCTGTAGCTTTTGTCCCTGGCAGGCAGCGAGTGCAAAAGAACCTGATGCCCATCCTCCCTGTGGACAGTCCCTCACCAGCACCAGCTGCACCCAAAAACCCGACCACCCCCTGCAGCCGAGGAACAGCCCCCGGGCAACGTGCCGCATCTCCTCGATGCTGCAGCACTCTGCAAACCCCGGGTCTTTGTTTGGGCACAAAGCCACCACGGTGGCCACACAGGCAGGGGAAAGGGATCTCCCCCTTCCTCAAACCAGTCACGGCCACACAGGCACCACCACACTCCCACAAGCCACGGCCAGAGCAGCTTTAAAGCCAACCCTGTGCGCTGCCAGCAGGAGAGAGGTGGGGCTGCTGCTGGGGAGCTGTTAAAACCCATCTTGCACAAAGAACAAGAAAGGAGCTTATATCCCAGCGAGAGCTTTTCCCCCTGACAAATTAGCAAAGCCTCCTGTAACCGCACAACCAGCTTCTTTCTTACGTGTTTTGGCATTTCTGCTTTCAATAATTTATAACAAAAGAACTGAGACATCAACAGATGGGGGGAAAAAACAGCCCTGACCTGAAACAGCACCGACTGACTGCCAGCCATTTTAGATGGGTTTTAAATCTCACACAGAACGAGGCTGCCAGAGCTCAGATACAGCCTCCCTGATGGCCATTTCCAGGAATGCCTTTTCCTCCGCACAGGAAGGAGGCAGGAGGTTCTCTCTGATCTGGGAGGTGTTTTCAGCCTCCTGACCTCTCCGCCTGCAGGACATCACAGCAGCCAGCCACCCCTGCCAGGCTGTGAGCCACTCTGCAGGGCCAGTTCACTTTCTTCTGTTCATTTTAAATCCCAGCCTCCTGCCATGACCCCTCACATCCATCAGGGCAGGAGGAGGGACCCCCAGGAAGGCAGGAGCAGACTGGGGCTGTTGTGTCTTACAGCAGGGCTCACTCCTCCCATGGATTTTGCTGCTCTCAGTAATTTAGGGAGGGTCTGGTTGTTAGCAGTGTTTCCCCCTTGCCCAGTAGCAGCAAGCAAAGGTGCTTCCTCCACATCATAGAAACACCGACTCCAGGAGATAAGGAGGCAGCAGACAGACACGAGGTGGCTACTGGCACCAGGATCAGCATCTTCACACTCGCAGCCACACTCCAGCTGTGCCTGTGGCACAGGGAGCTGCTGGAGCCCTGTCCTGCTCTTCCAGGTCTCCAACTGCAAAAGCACAGGCAGTGACTCGGCTGGGGTTTTCTCCTGGGGAAGCAATGACTTGCTTTCTACCTCCAGAGCCCCCTGCGTGTTCCATGCTCACCCCAGCAGCTCTCCGGGACAGGCTGAAGAACCACCTCCAGTGCAGCAGGGAGCTCAAGACAGCACGAGCCCTTCACAGCACGGCTGGTGCTGCTGGAGCTGAACTCACCTGGGCTGAGGGATGAGCATCCCTGCACCACTCCCAGACATGGAAGAGCTTGGCTTTCTGCCATTCACCCTTCTAGGGCTGATTTTCCTCCCAGTCCACACTGCAGTGAAGGGACACCCTTCCCACAGCTGCCTGGTGCTACATCCATGACTATCCTGGGCAGGGAGAAGAGTGCTTTGATTTAATACACTCATTTGCTAAAGGCTCTAACAGCACAAAGCCACAACCTGCCTTCAGGTGGCCTCAGTAATTAGAAAGTATTGGAGTATTTTAATTTAGGGAAGGAAATTTAGTAAAATCTCCATCCCTTCTGATCTGAAGCTTTCAGAGCAGAACAACTTTACCTCCTTGGGACAGTACTCATACCTATCTGTGCATCTCCCATACTTTTTAAGAGCTGTAGTGCCATGTGGCACTTGAAGCTCGTGCTCTCCCTCACTCCAAGCTGCACGTTTAATTAAAGTAACTAAGAAAACATTATATACACACCAACAGCAATGGTTACCTGTGTACAAACCTTTGGCTGTAAAGCTCTTGTTCTGTTTCTTATTTAAGGAAGGTGAAGTCCGTTACATCACCCTGACAACACCCACCCTGCTATTTGAGGAGAAACTTACTCACTGGCCAGTACTGAAGGACACTTAAACAGATGAATGAGTTATGATCCTCAGCAAATGTCTGCCTGAGGGCATGGTCATGTTAAATCTGGCCTGGAAATCACTGTAAGGCCAAAGACCTTTCCCTAGACCTGCCATCTCATCTTTCTGACTTCATTTACTCTCTCCCAGTCTGCAATACACAGTGAGAAAAAGGATCAGGGTTAAGTTAGAACAAGTGCTTCTCAGGACATAATCCTGCTCTGATAACCACCCCTGTACGAGACACAAATTCTTCACTTGTACTTGTTAAACCATTCAGGCTTCCCTCACCTGAACATTATGTGAACAAATCTGCTCAGACACATAATTAAACAGTACAAGAGAAACTGCACTGCCACCTCTAATAATCAAGTCAAGGATATCAGAAACAGACAAAAGCCACTGCTCACTAAGAGAAGCAGCTTGATCCCAGGCTTTTCCTTCCATGCAATGTGAGCAGAGCCAAGCTGAACCTCAGTCAGCCCCATGCACCAGGGTTAAACCAGACGACCTTCCAAGGTCCCTTCCAAATAAAAACACTTCACGACCTGCCGGCCTTTCAAGCGACCCAGCTCACACATCCCTTAAGGTCTCTCCGAAGCACTTACAGGCAGAGGCCGTGGTTTTTAAATAAAAGTTTAATTCCTTCATCAGGTCTTAACTTGGAACACAAATGCTGCTGGAAATCCTCGCAGTCCTGGCTCTCGGGGCAGCAGCAGGGTGGCAGCAGGGGCTCCCGAACAGGAGGAGGAATCACGGACTCTCAGGAGAGCTCAGTGCAGGATGCAAAGCAAGGAAGCAAGAGATGCACAGTTTCCAGACAAAAACACCAATTCTTATACAAAAAAGAAAAGCCCTACACTAATAGAAGTGTTAACGTTGCCACAGGACAGGAGTTTTGGAAGGGAGAGAAGTCTTCAGTAAAAGGCACAACTAAAGAAGTACTTCCCTAGATTTTAACCAAGTCTTTCGGTTAGTTCCACTTATAACCCAGCCCCCAGCCTCTCAAAGCCATGATGGTTACTCTAGAAAGTAATTTCAAGTTCCTTCTTTTCCCTTCCTCCAGCTCAAAAACAAATAAAAGAGGAGTGCTTATAAAAAAAGAAAAACCCAACCGAACCCCTCCCCCCGCCCCGAATAAAACAGCTTGGTCTATAACCCGGTAAGAGTTCAAGAGAGACTCAGCAGTTTACCTTACGATTGTCTGGTACATTTTCTAAGTATTCAAGTTTCAGATGATAATTATTACATCTAAGAGCCTCAGCCAGCTCTAGTTTTGGTATTTTTCTCTCAGGCACTTTGTGGCCTGTCAGGTTGGTATTAGATCTGCAGTTTTTCCTAGTACTTGTGTATTGCCAGCCTCTTCAACCCATTGCTGTGAGCACTCCTGAGCAGCATCACACCTACTCCAAAGGTTTCTTTGAGTTCCGTAGCCCTGCAACCTGCAGTGCTCCTTGCCTTAAGCTATTTTGTAAGGAGCAACACTTTGAAGGCAAGGCAGACAATGAGCAGGACAAACAAACAATGTGTCAGTAACTTACAGGACTGCAGGCAACGAGAGGCTAAGCCAGCTGGACACAAAGCTGTTGTGTATTAGGTCACCCCAGCGTCTGAGCAGGCACTTGCTAGATGCAACAACCGTGCTACTGTGGGATAAAGAGGCTTGCTTTACTACTGTACTGGCAAAAAAAAGGGTGAGGGGTTTGCACAGCAGGTCAAGGTGCAGCTGCAGTACATGGCAGCAGTCCTCTAGTTGCTAGCTGGGCTAACAGGAAGCTGTGAAACTGAGAAGCTGGTTTTAGCCTGCACTAGAAACTGAAGCACACAACCACGAGTCCTCTACGTACGAGAGAAAAGAACACTTGTCCAGGATGCACCTTCCCCACTGAGCTAACACAGCCCTGCACAGACTCTGCTCTCACCTACACTTTGCTGTGTAGCACACTGAAGGGTATTTAATTTCATCAGCAATAAGAGGAATTCAAGTTTGCAAGCTACACTGATCTCATTTCATGGGAGGAAGCTGTAGCAGAACCACCTCCTAGGTTTCTCACAGGGCTTCAAGTAGGGTCAAGCTTGGCCAAGACACAAACCTTCCCCACCACTCTCCAAGGGCTCTGTCAGGTACAGAGTGGTAAGACAGCCAGCAGTCTCTTGGGCTCTTGCTGTAGATCCAGATCAACATGTCCTAGGGAGTTCTACTTCCCAAACAATTTAGGGTGCGCATGCCAGATCATCTAACCCTGCCCACAGACAAACCCTCTCCCTCCCCCCCTCAAAATAATTGTGGCAATTAGCCATGTGTCAGTCCTGCTCTCCACAGACCTGCAGAATTGAGTCAACGCTACTGATGAGCCCCATGCACAGGGTTGCTGGTGGAGTTGGAGTGTTAGAGATGAGCTTCCCCCCTCCAGCCTCCCGGTGTTGGGACCAGGGCCAGTAAGCCTGACTTAAGCAGGAGCTGTGGAGAACTGCACTGGAACAAGCAGAGTCTTCTACTGAACTTTACAACAAGCTGAACAACTTTTGGTTTTCAAAAAAAAAAAGCCATACAAGCAGCAGCTGACATCTGTTGTTATAAAGGGACATGGCTGAACAGATAGGAAACAGATTCCCCGTTATGAGTCCTCCTGATGGCCTCTGCAAGGATCATGGAGATGTCAATCACCTGGAGGGGAAGAAAGATGGATCAGCATCACTGGGAAAAGATACCAAGCCTGGAAGAACATCTGGGAAGTTAGGAAGAACTTAAAGAATAAACTCATCACCAGCATTTATAACATACCAGATGCAAATAACTTCTACACAGAATTGGGATTTAATTACATGTAAGCCTGAAGATACTCTACATATAGCACTACAAATATTATTTGACTATTGATCTTTGTCAGTGTTAAGAGTCTACTGTCACTTTGCTTTGCTGAGAGCCATTAGGTCTGTGTACCCCAGGCCTCATTTTGTGTAGCTTGTACTTTTGTGTAGTCTAAATCAAGATTAGATCCTTTCCCCTGAGCCAAGAGGTTTTACCATTGCTGCCAGCAGTCTGAGAAATGAAGCTGCTGTGCCACAGCTCAGCTCCTGGGTGCTGTGCTGGCTCCATCTGGTGGGGTCAGACAGCAACCAGGAGGGAAAGTCGAGTCTCAGTCAAATTCCAGCTCTGAGTCCCCAGCAGCTAAAGCATTTCTGTATATGTACCCTCAGTAAGAAGCACCATGTTCATGGTATGCTGAGGAAACCAAGTGAAAACCATATGTAACACCTCTGTCTTACAGACAGTTTGTCTATGAAGGGAAGAAAGAAAGAACTCCGAAGCTACAGAGCAGACAGAGCTATGACTCATGACAAAACCTTTAGTTCTGTATTCCTCAACATGGAACATCAGATGTCAGTGTAAAAGAGGTGTTAAATGAGAGCCTAAAAAACTGCTCCACTGCAATCTTTGGCTACAGCTATTTACACACTGATTGCCAGTTTAACGTTTTGCCTACACCAGCTGTAGTGTGGAGCTTGAAAAGAAGTTGAACCATCAGGCATGTTTGAGATGTTGCAGGAATACCATCCAGAAGTTTGTGCTGAAAAACTGCAACCCAATAGCAGTTTGCCATCAGCTTGTAATGTACTTCCAAAAGCTTAAAAGTGACTGCAGCTTCAAACAGTTCAGCTTCCCTTCCACCAGCAGCCCAGTAGTGGGGAACCTGCTACACTCACACCACAGTGCCAGCTGAGTCTGAGCAGCGCCAGTCCCTTTCCAGAGCTTCTCCAAATGCCTGTGTCCTACATATTTGTGCTGTGAAGCCAAGGCCCATCTGGAATTAAATCTGGCCAAGGATGTCAAGGACAAGATGAAAGGCTTTTCCAAATACATCAGTAACAAAAGGAAAACAAAGGATAACGTGGGCCTGTTACTAAATGGAAGGAGGACCCTGGTGACAGGGGATGCAGAGAAGGCAGTTACTGAATGCCTTCTTTGCATTGGTCTGCACTGACAAGCAGGAGACCAGGCTAAAGGAATGCTGGAAGGAAAACTTTCTCTTGGTCAAGGAGGATTGGGTTAGAAAACACCTGGGCAGACTTAACATCCACAGGTCCATGTGCCCTGGTGGGATGCACCCACGAGTGCTGAGAGCTGGCACACATCACAGCCGGGCTATGTATGATCATCTCTGAAAAGCTGTGGTGATCAGGAGACCCAGGGAACTACTGGCCAGTCAGTCTCCCCTCAGTCCCTGGAGAGGTCATGGAATGCCTTACTCTAGAGGCCATCTCTGTCTGCAGGATTCACAACAAGGTGATCAGAAGTCAGCACAGAATCACTGAAGGTAAATTATGCTTGACCAACCTGATTGCCTTCTATGAGGAAACTGCTACCTGGATGGGTGAAGGGAGAGCAGTGGCTGCACTGCTGTTAGGAAGCATTTGCTTCTCAAACCAGATATTCTGTTTAAAGGGCTGGGCATTAAGTGACAGATACACAACAAAGCCGTCAGCACCAGTGTCAGAAGTTCCTATTTACTTTTGCTTCAGTACTGCAGGTCATCAGCACATCACTGCTCCAGAGGGCACACATCCAGCTGCTTGCTTACACTGTGGCCCCATTAAATCAGAGATCTGATCTAGGCAAAACAAGCCCTGAAAAAAATTTACTTTAATGAACTGTTTGAGATGAGCTGGATTAGAAGCTGCATTGTATCACTGTATCCTCTCTGTTACCTCACAGCAATAGAAACAAGAGAACTAGCCAACACTGACTGACTGCAGTACCAATAAAACTGCTGGCAGCACTTGACAGTATTATGGGGTTTTCACCCCCAACAGGTGAATAGCCAAGTGTTACCACCCCCAAGAAGTGACAGAAGTGAAAGTAGATGCTCACCTGGATTTTAGGGCACTGCTTCATCTTGTCCTCCTGGGGTATTGTGTTTGTGACTACAACTGCCTCAAAACAGGCATTGTTGATCCGAGAAATTGCTGGCCCAGAAAAGATCCCATGAGTTAAGATGGCATAAACTTTGGTGGCTCCAGCTGACACAAGCCTGTGAGGGTGAAGTAAAGTAGAAGGATGAGTAATTCTCAGCAAGTATTAATCTGACATATATGCTCAGGAGACAGGCTACCCTTGATTCCTCTCTCCAGCCCACTGCTGACTTGGGGGGAAAAAAAACCCCAAACAGTCTAACAAGTATCATGAAATCCACCCCAGGCAAAGCACACACTGAAAAGAATATTGTTCTTAGCTCTGGAACATTAGGAACAGGTCATACAAATCACCTTCTGTGATTTTGCCTACACAAGGTAGCAGATATTTAATACTGTGTTAATACTTTTACACTGTAGAGTATTTAACACTGAGTTAATATTTAACTGTGTTAATATTGACCACTATATTTAATAGAGGATTTAACACTGTTAATGATGCTGCATATGCTGGTGGTTTCTAGTGTAGAAGGCTTGAATTACACCAAAGTTCGAAAACCTTACTTGTAATACAAATTGAGATGTATCATCTTCAGCTGATGGACCAGACAGCACTTGCTTCTACCTGGCATGGCCAGTGATGGTCTAGTCTCCTTTCCACACAAGTATTTTTCAAATAATAATTAAAAAAAAGAGACACCATGGTTTTCTACCTACTCCCACTGTGAGAACTTTAACTGGGCTTTTTACCCCTTTTGTCTGACACGAGATAACCAAGGAACTGTACGAGCCTCTGTGAAACCTGCCGTGCAAATCCTCCCATTAACTCATTACACGGAGTCCCCTAACAATGGGTTTCCGAGTTAGCAGAGCAGCAGGCAGCCCCACTCACTTGTCTGCAGCGTGGCAGATGGTGCCACACGTGTCTGCCATGTCATCCACCAGGATGGCCACTCTGTCCTTCACGTCCCCCACCAGCACCATGCGGTCCACCTCGTTGGCCTTCTTGCGCTCCTTGTGGATGAGGGCAAAGTCTACATTCAACCGATCTGCAATGGAGGTCACTCTGAAGAGAGAACAGTTTCCAGACAACACTTAACTCCACACAACAGCTCCAATCACACCCCTCTTAATATGAAGCATAAACTGCACTAAGAGAAGCTGTCACCACATCTGTTGCTGCTCCCAAGCAATTCATAAAAGGCACTCTGCCACCTTAGTTTCCCTTCAAGCAGCTGAGCTGCAATCTCTGGTCTAATCTCTCCCAGTGACAGCAACTAGATTAAGGTTTTTCATCAAGACCACTGTAAACTAATTTGCATTTAAGCTGAAAACAAACCAGCAAGTTCAGCAAACCTGAGGTGATCCAAACACTTGGGAAGTTGTCATCTTTATAACACTACACTGGAAAGGCTTAAGGGTATGGCAGGATCTACCTGCACTCTCGTAAGCATTCAATCATTGTGCACACAAGCACTGGCACAGTGACAGTAGCGGGGGTACACAACCAGGAAATGCAAGTCCACCACCTCACATTTATTTATCCCTGTTAAAGTGACCACAGAACGACCTTACCTGAGAGACCTAAACTTTATATATTGATACTGATGAATAGTGAAGAGTTTAAAAGCATTAAGACTGGAAGGAACAAAATTTGCACACCACTAAGAAATTCTGGATTTGAGATAAGCAGACTCCTAACCCCACTAGATCAGACTTATCACTCTGGGAGTCCTATCCAAGACTGTCAAATTAAACTGTCCACTGAAGTATTCGGCTTTGCATATCTCCATAAAATATTGCACCAGCCAACATTGACACATTTCAGTTTGAGTGGCTTTTGAGAAGGTTTTTTTTCAGGATTCAGATTTTATCTGGCTGACTTGGCACTTCCTATACTGTGTTATGCAACAAGCTACAGAAATAGCTGAATATACTGAAGGTCTTGCCCAATACATGGACCACAATGAAGCTGTGGAAGATATTCAGGGACCTACAGTGTTGGTGTCTCTTGGCTGTTTGTAATACATCACTTAAAACACTCTGAAGATGTGAATCAGATTAGCACGCATTTTGGTGTGACAGTCCTGGATTAAAGGACACATCTGCATCATATGCATTACATAAAAGCATCATGGAAAAGCCTCGTTTCTCCCCAAAAGCACCTGAGAACATTCTGAACTGCCCACAAACTGGCATGTTTGTCTGCAGAAAGATGGGAGATTGTCAGACTATCAAAATAGAAATGTGCTATAACATATGCTGCTGCTTTTTAGAAAGCAACCATCTATCTTCCTCACTCTCAGGGAAGAGTGGCAGCAGGCTTAAGTCACAGCTAGATATTCAAATCCAGTATAATACAGTAAGAAAAGGCCTCAGTAGACTAAGCTTCATTCTGCAAAGAAAACAGCCTGGATAAAAATGTATCATTAACCAGTAGCAGTCACCTTGTCTTGGCACAGCTACACTATTTCCTTCTTCAACCTGAGTAATTACTCGTCTACAAAACATTGGTTTCATCTGAAGGATGTAGTAATTGCACAATTTCTACCCATGCAGCTGTAGTCCTAGAAGCTATTTAATCCCCCATGTAGCCCAAGAAACTTTCTAAACATTCCCTAGAAAGCACACCTGACCACTCTTCACGGGCTGCCACAGACTGTCTGGGAAGGCAGGCTGGCAGAGGGAACACGTGTCTTCAAAATAAGGTCACAAGCACTCTTAGGAATTCGAGTAGACACAGAAGCAGCACCTCCAGCTGCCTGTCTGACAGCTTACCTCTTGGCTCCACCAGCATCTGGTGAGACAATGGTGCAGTTCTTCCACTCTGCAATATTCTCTTTGATCCATTTTAATACAGCAGGCTCGGCATATAAATTATCAACAGGGATATCAAAAAACCCCTGCAAGGAAGACAACAGGAACACATGTAGCTGAAGGTCACATGCCAGAAACAGCTATAAGAAGCCTTCTATGTGCTCAGCCATGTAGTCATCACCTTTCCACAGCTTTCAGCTTTCCTTTTTACTTCCCTTCATGTAAGGGCAGTAGCTCTTGGGATACACAGAATAGTAATGCAAGGAGTCTTCAGAGCCAGGAACAGTTTAGCAGCATAAGTAACACTTTACATCTAACACCTCCACAACATGGCACTAGTTCTGTCCTAGGGGAGTGGAGAAAGCCAGCATCAAATGCACTCATTTCCAGAGCAGCTGGCTGCCTGTTTACAGAGTCAATCTCTAAAGCTCATTACACAAACTGTTCACATATACAAGACAGGCTTGACTAACATCTGCCTTTAAACTAATGCAGCTGATTCCACAACATTACAGTGACCCTGCAGAGTCCTCCAGGTAAACTTCAAAGGTTGCTAAACGACAGAAGTTAATCCTGAAGCAACAGGCAGGAGAGTGGGGGGCACTTCATCCAAGGTACAGGGGTAACAGGTCCTTCCTACCATCATTCCTCCTGTGCTCAGCAACAGAGCAGCTGCAAGAACCGGGCTGAAAGCAGCCAGATGCTGGAAGCACATACACACAAATTATTCCTTTAAATCTCACCACTGCTGCTGGGGAGGGGTCAGCCCTGTGGCACACATCAACTCTGAGCTCTGAAGGAAGAGTGTACCCCCCTCGGGCTCGGTTACTTCATGATCCTTCTGAAAGTCTTCTCAGCTGTGCCCCCATGGTTTATTTTCTTTTTTCATCTGAGACAAAGTATTTCTGGGCAAATCATACTGAAGTGTGAATGACAGCATTTTCAACTGTTAAAATTACAGCCAGCCCACCTCCTTCACCAGGCAGTAGGTACCTTACCCTTCTGGATTCAGAGTTTTCAGCGACACAACAGACATCCCTCCCTCAGCCACGCCCAGTTGGTTTCTTGGTCTCAGGGCATTTGCTCAAGGTGGAAAGAAATAAGACTAAATACAGCTTGCAGCTGCTCCTCTCCCTGGCACACACTCTGGAGAGTTTCCTTACACAGCTCTGGCCACGACTTAAATTGCTCTGTGAGACTATTCTGTTCAGAAGCCAACAAAGCCTGTGAATGATTTTCAATTCACCAGCAGCTCGGGGGAGAACCAAAGCCAGCTTATGTGGGAGGGTGGCACTGCTTGGATACCACTGGGACTGTCCATCTTGCCAGCAGCAAGTTATCAAATCACTGTCCTGGGCAACAGAACCCTCACAAGCAGCTGTGCCAGGACACGTGGGGGCAGAGCTAACTGCTCACTTCCCTGGGGCAACCCAGTAAATACCAGAAAGCTCTGCTCAGTATTTAAGGACACTTGATAAAGCCATTGTCATCTCCAATTCCTCAAAGTTCTAGCTAAAAATACAGAGTGTCACTGAGTGGCAACAAAGCTGCAGAGATAATTTATTAGCCCAGTGTTCATTTACACAAGACTCCATGTACTTGCTCTGATCGAGAGCAACTATAATTTCATTTACAGATGAACCTGTTACCCACCTCCCCACCCTCTTCTGACTGATGCTACAAGCCTCTTCCAGTCCCAGATTCCCAAGTCTTGCACTGCTGTGTCCAAAAAAAAAAAAAAAGGCAGATGACTGAAAAGCAGGGCAGTCCATTTTAGCTCCTACCTGAATCTGAGATGCATGCAGGTCCATGGTGATTATGTGATCTGCACCTGCCACGGAGAGCATGTTTGCAACCAGCTTGGCAGAGATTGGAGCTCGACTCTGTACAGAAAAAAACCCAGAATTTAAGACAAGTTCAACTCCTCCATCAAGATGTCAGCCTTCTGCTTCCAGGCAATGATTCACAAGCAGTTACTAAAAGGAGCACTCATTAACATTGCATCTTTTCATCAACTGGTGATTAGAACTTGGTGTATTTTCAAAGAGAACTAGACCTTTATGAAAAGATGAATTTGCAGTCCAATGTCCTGAAGTTCAAAGAAATTAAAACAGGTTGAATACGCAGAGGAAGAGATAAAACTTCATCTAAAGCCCGTGCAGCAGACAGGACTTTCAAGGTATGCATTCACCTTCCCCACAGAAACCCTTTCCCACATCCCTTACCTTGTCCTTTTTGTCCTGCCGAGCATAAGGGAAGCAGGGTATGACAGCTGTGACTCTGCTGGCTGAGGCAATCTTACAGGCATTGATCATGATGAGGAGCTCCATCAGATTGTCATTGATTTCCCCACAGCCACTCTGCACGATGTAGACATCCTCCCCTCGCACACTCTCGCCTATTTCCACGCTGGGAACAGATGAGGAAAAGAGAGTCGGAGCCAAATACAGAAGTTAAAAGCATAGCCATTACCTGTGCCTGCAGGGCAACCAGGGCCCTGCATTCCCAAGGGTCTGTGGGTGACGGTGCCACATAATCAGGGCTGTTTAGCAGGACCACTGCTGTTTGTTTGCTCAGTAGCTGTTTTACAGCACTCACTCATCCAACCTAATGGTCCAGCCAGTAAGGCTAACAGCACTCAACTTGTACTCTTGATCTCAGCACCAGCATGTAAACACTCCAGAGCAGGCCTTGTTCCCCCTGAATCACAAGTACAGCCACCTCTGAAAGCAGCAGTGTAAAGGAGGCAAGGACCACGGCCAGTCAGCAGACAAAGCAGGGTCAAACTGCTACCAGAGCTGCGCTGCAGCCAACCATCAGATGCAGAGCCACAACAGCCATTCACTGGCTCAAACAGAGAAGCCCTCCAGCATTTCCCTCCTGAAAGGCTTTTGGGGTTAATTTCCTTCTGGATGCAACGCATACTAATCCCTGCATATTGAAGGGACTGAACACAAGCCAAAGGTCCTGTTTGCCAGCAGCAAAATGCCACTCCAGTGCTCGTATCGAGACACCTGCACCAGACACAGAGTGGGAAAGGCAGCAGCAGCCCCAGGGGTGAGGTTCATATGGGGCAGTGATGCCAAAACCAGATGAACCACCGAGCATTTCCATTGTGTTAGTTCAGAGGAGCCTGCCACAGACCTGGAAGTAACCAGAAGTCAGTCCACTGAGGACAAAGCTCTTCCATGGTTACTCTCCTGTTGCACTGGAGGTGCTCACCTACTCTGCAGACTGATGCCACGTCCAGCTCCGTGAACAACCACCCACCCCACTCCTAATGGCTTCACTTATAGAGCTCCTCAGGGTAGAATTCTAATTTTAATATTTCCTTCCCTGCTTTTTCGCTCCTCCTCAACCCGTTTTTGATGACTTTTAGGTATTTATAGTCTTACTGCTCAAAATTCACCAGTGAGCTGCTGTCATTACTGCACCCTGACCTACAGCATTCATCAGTCTCTCACTGAGAGTTTCAGTCAATGAGAACTCCAAAATTCAACAGCAATTAGCACACAAATGTCAGCTCCAACTGTACTTACTAATAGTTTAATATTAAGCTGATTCAAGACGCTGCTTGTCAAAAGTACCTGAATTATTCTGTTAAAACAATCTTTCTGGGATGCATCTGCTGTCAGTTTATCAGGGTAAATAAGATGTCTGTTAGGTCTTTAAGTCACATTATCTGCTGACATAAGAACTTTCTGGCCAGCCAACCGGATGTATAAGGAGCAGTTAAAAAAGAACAGTGAAACAGTGCAAAGGCTGTAAATCAAACAGGCTCTTTTCCCAACTCCTCTACAACTCTTTGTACCACCTCTGAAGTTTTCATACCCGTGCAAGAGAAACTTGATATTCTATGTCACCTGCACAGCCTGGATTCTCCTGGAAAATAAAAAAATAGTCTCCACGAGAAAGGAGCAGGTTGGAGCAACCAGTCAAGGTTCTTCATATTATACTGTGTGGTGTAGGCATGCTTAGTGCACTTCTCCAGAGCAAGCTTTGTGAGCTCTGACAAACTTTTAACCTCTTTTTTAGCTTCACGTAGGATGCCAGCAAGGCTTATAAGGCACAGATACATAACTCAAGGTGAATCCTACGTTTCAGAGCTTGGGGGGAACACAGACTGCACGACTGGGTCGCACGATGGTGTGAGCCTCTCCTCTTTCCTGAACAAATTTATCAACACTTTTAAGTACTATTTATCAGTACTTTTAAATAGCCACACTTTTCAAGACTCTGACACTCTACAGAGTAGTTTAGAGGCACCAGCTACACGCTAAGCACAAAACTGTCAAGCATCAAGCCATCGCAGTCTGGACTAAGGATGAAGAGCCTGATCAGCGCAGGTGGAAGCGCGGGAGGTGCCGTCCCAGCAGCTCCTGGCCTTGGGTCGGGGAGGGCAAGGTCCGGCTGGCGAAGTCCACCGCTCCACCACCTGCCACGGCGGGCAGGTGACACGAATCCACGCGCAGGAGCCCCGCACCGCCGCGGGGAAGCCCCGAACCCGCCGCCGGAGGCCCGTGCGGGGCAGGCCCCGAGCGCCGGGGCCCGCACATGGCTGCGCGGTCAGGGGGCACCGCGGCCCGAGCGGGCCCGCACGGAGACGCGGCTGTGCCCGCAGGGAGCGGGCGGGATGCCCCGGAGGGCCCCGGTGTAACGGGATCGGGGCGGGGGCGCCCCAGGGACGTGTCCGAGCGCGGCCCCGCCGCTCACCGGCCGGGCCCGGCCGCAGGGCCCAGGAACTACAGCCCCCATGAGCCCCCGCGCGGCGCCCCGCGGACCCCCCAGCGCCGCCGCGCCGCGCGGCCCGCCGGGAGCTGTAGTGCGGCCGCGCCCCGCCCCGCCTCACCATGTCTCCTGGTTGCTGAACTTCTTGGTGACCACCTTGCCCAGCTCCAGGCCGAGGCGGTCGGCGATCTTCTGCGACAGGTCCTGGTGCGAGCTCCCGCTGAAGATCTTGATGTTGGGCATGGCGGCGGTTGCACCGGCGGCGCCGCTCTTCCCCTCGTGCTGCTCCTCGCTCCGCCTCGCAGCGCCCGCGGCTGCCGCGCGGGGACCCGCCCGCCTCCTGCGCGGACGCGGCACAGTGGGCGCAGGTCACGGCGACCGCCCCTACGCCGCCATCTTACCCCTTCCCGCCCGCCGCGCAGGCCCTTTATAGGCTCCCCGCCCCGCGGACACGCCCCCGCGCACTCCCCATTGGCTTCGCCGCGCTCGGGGGCGGGGCCTCCCTCCCTCGCGCCGCGGCGGTGGGCGCGGCTTGGGCTCTCCCCGCGCCTCGCGGGGGCGGGGGGGGGGGGGCGCGCGGGCCCCCGCGGGGGGGGGGGCGTAGAGCAGGAGGCGGCCCGCGATGGGCGGTCGCCTGCGGGCCTGGGCTGCGATGGGCCAGGCCGGCCCGCTCCGGCGGCGCTGCCCCACGTGTCCCGCGGC
>JAYRBT010000156.1:16066632-16121832 GCA_036023395.1 Myiotriccus ornatus
CTCATCCAACTGGCCTCAGCCCATGGATCCAGCCTGTCCAGGTCCCTCTGCACAGCCTTCCTGCCCTCCAGCAGATCGACACTCCCACCCAACCCGGTGTCATCGGCAAACCGACTGAGGGTGCCCTCAATCCCCTCGTCCAGATCATTGATAAAGGTGTTAAACAGGCCCGGCCCCAACACCGCACCCTGGCACTAGTGACTGGTCCCAGCTGGATTTAACTCCATTCCCCACCACTCCCTGGGCCTGGCCATCCAGCCAGTTTCTCCAGGAGAATCCTGTGGGACACAGTATCAAAGGTTTTACTAAAGCCTATGTACACAACGCCCACAGCCCCTCCTTCATCCACTAACTGAGTTTCCCTGTCATAAAAGGAGACCAGGCTGGTCAAGCAGCACTTGCCCTTCAGAAACCCACGCTGGCTGGGCCTGATCCCCTTGTTGTCCTGCACGGGCCATGTGATGGCACTCAAGATGATCTGCTGCGTGACCTTCTCAGCACCGAGGTCAGACTGACAGGCCTGTAGTTCCCTGGATCCTCCCTACCTGCAAGCATGAAGCCCTTGCCTTTTGCACAGGCAGTACCTGTGCTCAGGACTAGAGCACTGCTGCCTAAGCTGTGACAGCAGAGCCTAGTAGGGTGACCTAGCTCTGTCCCAGGATCATGGCATCCTGCCCGTGCTAGGACTACTTCCCAAGCCCTAGCATAGCAGCAGGGACTTTCACCCCTGCTGTATCCCTGTGGATCCCTTCTGCTGCTAATGATGTCGTATTTGTGGGCCAGGAAGATCCTGGAGGCAGAAGAGCTGTTTATGTGGCAAGACACTGGTCTGGCTCCACACTGCCCAGGTGAAGCCAGGAGATCTCAGCTCAGCTCCTGGTAACTCACTGGCCCAGCACAAACTGTGACAAAGGTCTTTGCACCAGTGAGGCCCAGAACCCCATGGAACCAAATCAGCGTGGAGATGGGGTGGCTGTGCCTCCCAGGTACCGCCACTGACAAGGCCAGTGCGGGAGAACAAGCAAAGAAGCTGCTTGAGCCCCTTGACGAGCTGGTTTGCACAGCTTGTGACAGGACATGAATTCACCCTTCAAAACCACCACCACCACCACCGTCCATCCTGCAGAGATCAAAGAGTGTCTTGGCTGCTGCAAACCCCGGTGGATGTGGGGCTGCGGACACGCATCCTCACCAGACCTGTGGGACTGGAGAACCGCTACCACACGGCCTGGCACACACTGGCTTGCTGGTCTTCACGGCTGGCTTACTTATTGATCAGCGTCTTTAGGGAGCGTGTCAGCGTGCTCATGACAGTGGCAACCGTGGCGGACTGGCGGGCGAGCTGCTCCACGGTCTGCTGGTGGCTCAGCATCCTGGCCGTGGACTCCTCCGCAGCCTTCAGGAGGAAGGTGTAGTTTCTCACCACTTCCTCCACCTTCGTCAGCAGCTCTTGGCGCTGGGACTCCGAGCGCACGACGTACACCAGCCTCACAAAGGTCTCGATGAGGCTGCTTAGCACCTGGAAGCTGCTCGTGATGGCAGAGAGCATGTGGGAAGGGCTCTTGTCGACGGCTGCGACGCGGCGGCAGGACGCCCGAAACTCCTTGAACTTGAGGGCGAGCTCTTGCTTGTACTCAGCCAGCTGGGAGATGTAGGGTTTGCAGTCCCGGACATCAGGGCTCAGCACACACTGCCTCAGGATAGTCAGGAGCTCGTTGGTGTCCAGCTGCACTTGCAGGAACCCGTTGGGAAAGCTGTAGGCATGGCCTCGAAGGGTGTTGATCTTTGCCAAGCTCCCCTCAAAACTGGAGGTCCTTAAATCTATTTCCTGGGTCTGACTGTCATTGGGACTGCTGCAGGCTGTTGCATCTAGGACCTGGAGAGTCCTGCTCACGACTGGGACCATCTGATTGTCCAGCTTCATTCCCGGGAGTATCTGCATGGGGATGGAATAGGACAGCTCATCCTTTTCACTCCCATCATCTGCAACGTCGCATTTCCTGTAGTAGAAGCAGTACCGGATGGAGCAGCACTTCTTGTCCTCCATGTCTTCATCCCGCAGCTCAGCGGGACTCGGGTACATCTCCTCCTGGACAGAGAACACTCCTGAAGCCTTCTGGTTCTTTTTTTCCTGTGCTATCTGGACATAGGAGGGGTCAGCCACTCCGGAGGCCTCCTGGATTTTGCTCTTCAGAACAGGACAGATGATGCTGGGCTCAGGCTCTTTCTGGGGGACTTTCTGCTTGGTCGTGTAGATGCTCTGGTAGATGTCAGAGGACAAGGATGTCCTATCAGTCTTATCTATTTCACTGACACTGTAGCGACGCAAGAGCTTTCTGTAGTGGGGTGCTCCCATGCACTCCCCTCGGGAAGCGCACGTTGCCAAACAGGACACGCCGTTCTCTGGATCTGACCGGTAGTCTCTGGACTCTAAACTCGTGGATCGTATCCGTTTGCCTTTGGAAGGGCTGCTCATGCTTGTCAGCCTAATGGCTTCTACCTGCTTCTGGTCATCTGCAGCTTTATCCCTCCCTCTCCTCTCCAGTTCTGGTATCACCAACTGATTCGGGGGTGGCCTCATTCCCCTGCAAATCCTCTTGCAGTCACAGCTGCGCCTTTGCTCCCTGGACATCCCCGGGACTTTCTGCACAGGACTGCTCCTTAGCTGGCAGCTGCAGCGCCCAGGGGCAGGTGGGTGCAGATACTCCTGTGGTGGGAGGTCACCTTTGCTCTTTGGCTTGAGCAGCTCTTCAAGGAACTCCAGCTCATACTGCTTCACCTTCTGCAGCTGGGCCTGCCGCTCGTCCGTCTCCTTCTTCAGCCGCGTCGGAAATGTTGCAGAGAACAGGTTCCTGAACCTGAAAGGAGCTTTTGGGGCTTTGGGTTTAGCTGGGACATCAGCATCTTGTTGGGTCACCTCCAGTACTTTTTCTACTTTTTTAGAAGGCACAGTGCTAATCTGCAGGCTCTCAGATCTGGGCATCAGCTGGATTGACCCTTTGGCTTCCTCACTGGTGCTCCTGAAAATGCCACCAGGTGATGGAGAGTGAGCTTTGCTGCTCTCAGCTTTTAAGATTTTGGCTGAACTTTCCTGCTGGACTTTCTGTCCTGGGTTTGAAGGAGCTGTGTGTTTCTGCAAGACAAGGCTCGCAGCTTCCCCACCTGCCTTCTGCCCCGTCTCTCCACTTGCAGCTTTTCCTGGAACATCTTTACTCACTTTTTGCTGGTAGCTTTTAGAGGCGAAAGTCTTACTGGACATCATTTCCTCACCTGCTGCGGCGAGGTGGAAAGCTTCAGCCTGACTGCCATGAGCTTCTTTAGGACTTGGAGAGACTTCACAGTGCTGCTGCTGAGAGAGTTGCTGCTGCTGCTGACAGTTGCATAATGTCTCTGCAGGTTGTGGCCCTCCTTTAAGTGTCAAAGGCTTGCTGCTGGCTAATGCACAGCTGCTGGTATCATTCACATTCTGGTCCTCTTTTAAGGCTGATACCACTTGGGGAGCTGAGGCTTTTGCATTTGCCACTTGCTGCAGAGCAGCTGAAATGATGGCTGGAGTTACACCGCCCTTTTGGTCCAGGAGGAGCTTGGAGCTTGGCTGCACCTCTTTGGGCACCTTCTCCTGTAGATCCTGTGACTGCTCCCTGCTCAGGGCTGCTGTGGGATGCAGAGATACCTCAAAGGCAGCTTTTGTGTGGCCTGCACCTTTGCTTTCAGTGCTTGGCACTGGAGCCCCCTTGTTCTGCTCACTGAGCTGGGGGGTCAGCCCTGGCTGGACAGCTGAGGTGTAGCTCCGCTCAGCATGTTGCTGCTCCTGTTTGCTCTTGCAGTTGGTAAGGCCAGGACTTTGGGGAGAGGCAGCTGGCTTCACTGAAGGGTTTGGCTCCTGGCGGCTCAGGGGGTAGGGTGAGGTGAGAACAGCCTGGGCAGCACAGCTCTGGATTCGGAAAGGCAAGTCCCTCCTGGCCAGGAGGTTTTCTTTGTTGATGTGTTGTGTGAGGAAATAGGCTGCGTTCTGATGCTGCTTCATAGCAGAGACCATCTCTGAGACATCGGTGAGCTCTGAGGAGTTCGTCTCATGGCCAGAGTCCAAGGACGACTCGGGAGTGATGGCAGCCAGGACAATAAGACCTGAGGAGGGACACAAAGAAAACCCCACAACAACCCTCACACCACCCCTGTGTGGAGGAGAGGGGAACTCCAGGCAGCAGGAGGGTCCCGGGAATGCAGGACACATCATCTCATCAGAGAAACTTTTGTGACTTTCCACTAGTAAGAGTTAATGCTTTTAAGTGAGACCACTTTTCAGCACTGAGCTGCCTTGCTAGCTAAATTCAGCAAGAGCTCCTGGCCCAGGAAAAGGTCTTGGAAAGTTTTGCAGTGTTAGCAGAAACACTGGACCACTCCACAGGTCTGGTACAGAAGGAAAATTGGGCAACAGCTACTCTGCCATAGTGAGTAGGGCAACCAAGGCAAGGAGAGGGAAAAAGGATTGTGACGCCACCAGGCTGGTCCCAGAGTCACCCATCAGACAGCAGGTTTGCCCTGTGAAGGGCTCACACCCTGCAAAACCCATGGGAACCTGCAAAGGTACCAGCTGAGTGGGGTCACAGCGGGGAGGAACTCAGGAACTCATGCTCACAGTACTGGTTTGTTAGTGACTCACCCCAGTATCGTGGCATGTGGACCACGGCAGATATGGGATACCCAAGAGACTCCTTCAGCCACTGCCAGGGAGAGGAGTCCCACCTCAGCTTGTTAGAAATCTTCCGAGCAGCAGCTTGGCTGCTCCTGCTAGAGCCTGTTGCCACAGCTTAGTTTTTACTAGAAGCTGCTCCACAGTCACTTATAGGATGGGAGAAGGAGACTCAAGGGAAGGATGTACAACAGGAAAGAAAGGCTATAGGGAAAAAAGGGAGTCACAGCCACTGAAATACCTGCTGTCTGCTGTGGTGGGGGATGCGGGCAATCCTCTGAAGCAGCCAGGGCTTCCAGCGCCTGCAGGGTGGACACCAGGGCATCATCCAGCTCTTGGGCGTGGTCCCGGACCGTGCGTGGCTGCACGCTGTCTATCAGCGTCACAGGGATCTCCTCGTAGAGGATGCCACAGAGGTGCCGGCCCTGCTCCTGGCTCTGGGCAGCTGCCCGGCGCTTGGGGTCATCCTCGTCGGAGCTGTTGTCTCGGAAGCCAGGAGGAGGGGCGGCGATGGCGGGGAGCAGGGACGTGGTCTCGTCTTCTTCCTCGTCGTTCCCGGGAGGGGGAAGCGACATCAAGTCCACCATGTTGTCGCGGGTGGTGCCAGGCTTGCCCCCCGTGCACGAGGCCAGCCGGCCCTTGATTTTGGCTTGGCAGGACTCGCAGTAGAAGTGCGAGGCGTCGCTCCGCGGGTGGGTGTCTATGGTGTGCGCCCTGGCCCTGCTCGCGTGCCTGTCGTGGTCAAGGCCGTCGGGGTCGTACTCGCTGGCCGCCCCGTCGTAGCCTTGGCCAGAGCTTTTGGAGGTGGGGTCAGATTTGGTCCTGGGACGAGTTTCCTCAAAAAAAATCAGGTTTTCATTGATATCCGTCCCGCTCTCTCTTTCCTTCCTCTGCTCTCGCATGTGCAGGTAGCAAAAGCGGATGAGCTCTGAGTCAGAAGCCCTGGTGGCAGAAGCCCCGGCTGCTCCGGTGACAGTGGCAGAGCCACCCACCAACCCGTTCTCTTTCTTTCCCACGTGCCCTGCCCCGGCAGGCCGGTGGAAGTTGTGTGTGTTGATGTAATCTAAACCAAAAGCACAACAGGCATGTTAGCAGCAGCACCCGGGAGAAGGAAAAGCAGCACGGGGAAGCTCCTGTGTGCTCTCTGCCCTCCAGCCCTCAGCAGGCTGGACTGCAGTGGGGCAGACTTGTGTACCCTGCAGCACGGCCAGGCCACCTTCCAAAAACCTGCAGGGCCTATCTGCCAGGAACGAGGGTAGAAGAAATGTCCTGCACCTACAGACCATAGAATTATCAAATGGTTTGGGTTGGAAGGGACATTTCAAGGCCATCTAGTCCAATCCCCCTGCACTGAGCAAGGACATCTTCAGCTAGTTCAGGCTGTTCAGAACCCTGTCCAACCTGACCTTGAATGTTTCCAGCATGTGTGTCTCTCAAGAGGAAAGGCATAAGCCTGAGAGGTACCACATGTGGCCACCAAGAGCAGAAAGGAACTGCTGACACTGAAGACAAGGGACCTTCTGGCTCTGAGATACCAAGCCCTCCCTACACTAAGAAGAGCAGGGAAGACCTGGGAGAGGCAGAAGGGAGAGGGACGTACAGAGGTTTACAGGGTGCATGTGGAGGGTGGCCAGCTCAAAAAAAGCCCACGTCGTATTGAAGGAGCTGACTTGCCTTTCTTTCCCTAAATCAATAAATCTGGATTCACATTAAAGAATCCCATTGAAAGAGTTGTTAAAAGTGTGTTAGTGAGGTCCTTAGGTGTGGCTGGGCTGCAGTGATGATGGATGCCAGAAGAGCCTAGGGACAGGATTTGGGAGCCAGCAAAAGCCCTGTGACACACTAAGGTAGCATTGCTCCCATTGTCTCCAAAATTATTACATGCTATAGAGTTTAATTATATAAATTTTATAAAGCAAAATATTATGACATTTATGATAAGAGTATTGACCTTAAAGCTTTTTTATTTTTTTGATGAGGAATTAGATCAATCCCACCATGGACCACCAGCCACTTTTGAGGCATCAGAAATACTGTTCTGTTCCATTCTATCTCCCCAACCATCTCTTTTCTAGACTGACCACAGCAAACTCCTTTTACCTTTCCCACAGGCCTGTTTCCTAAGTGTCTCAGCTTTCTTACTGCTCCAGGCAGGGCTCTATCCACGTTAGCTGCCTGGGAAAATGCCTTGTATCTGTGCTGTGTGACAGCAGCAGGGACAGGAAGCAAGATGCCAGTAGGTTGCTGGAGGCAGAGCTGGGCAGAGCCAGAGGAGGGCTGGCCAGCACATCCAGCACTGAGACACAGGGACGCAGGTGCCACATCACTGATCCACCAGCCATATCCAGAGGGCAGCAGGAGCAGCCTGGCTGCACGCACCAGCAAGGACCTTCAGCCTCAGTCTGCCAGCTCACACGTTGCATGGCAAGAAGGAACTGTCAGCATTTCTGCCTAACATTGGCCAGACCAAGCAGTACTCCTTGGGAGACTGCTAAATGTGGTGCAGTATTGCCTTCTGGGGAGGCATTCAGTGTAGTTTGGCTGTGTTTAAGTGACAGACACACCCCCAGCCCCTTGTCCCTTGCTGCCCACGATCCATGTGTTATTTCTGTCTGGCTGATGGCTGTTGGATCAGGCTGGCTCTGAAAGAGCCCACTGCTCTTGCTGTTATAAGCATCTCCCTGTGACAGCTTCCCCTTTCTCCCCTGGGCAAGGCAAGTGGCTGAAATACTGCTTGGCCACTAGTCCAGCCCTCAGGAGGGGGATCTGTCTGCATTGCAGGTTGAATTGTGCAGCTGTGCTGGGAACAGCTGCCAGGGGATGCAGGTTCTGTCTTACCAAGGATAAATTAAATCAAACAAATCCTAATTAAATTCATTAGCTCAACAAATTGGACAATTTGTCTCCCCAAACACACGTTTGTATTATACTGTTCATCACCTGCAGTGCTAAAATCCCCAATCAACCCAAAATCTCTTTCATTTGCGGCCATGCCAGTGCTCAGAAACGCTGTGTGGGGGAACACATGAGGGGACACGTGGGCTGTGGCAGGGTGGCATGGGCTGAGGCAGAGGCTTTCCCAAACCCAGACACCTCCAATGGGTCATGTCCATGCCTCAGTGGTTGCCCATGCCGAGCCAGGGCCCGTTGCTGAATGGGGCCAAACCCCTCAAATCCACAATCCAGCTGCTGGATGCTGGGGGGTAAAAGTTCCTGACAAGGAGCTGAGAGAGCAATTCAGGGCTGAGAGCTGCTTGGCTGACAATGGCTCCTGGTGGGAGTGGGGAAAAGAAGGGGCAGGGACAACGGAGGGCAAGGCTCTGGCATATGGCTCCGCAGGGAAATGCAGGGAGATGGATCCAACTGACAACACTGGGACAGCCTGTGCATTTCTAAAAATGTCTGCAGTTCAGCAGGAGGGTTTAATGGGCCTCAGGGAAGATGGATGTGCTCCTCTTGTAGGTAAAAGCATGGGCCAAGGCTTGATTTTACATTTAAGATTCTGGCACAGCCTGCCTGCAGCCTGGGAAGTCAACCGTCTGGGCTAACTTAATTCATCCCAGTGGGGCTTTCTTATCACTCCTGCAAGGATGTGCTAATGATCAGCAGTCCCTGCTCCCTGTGATCCGCCCAGCTCCTGACAGCTCAGCCTGCAGCTCTTTTGAGACCAGAACTGTGAGCACACTTTTCCCAATACACAGTAAATTCACTCCTTCTGAAGGACGCCTGAGCAGCTGGGCTGAGTGTGCTGGGTATGCAGGGAATTTGCTCCACTCCACTGGTCACAGAGGTTTTCACTGCACCTCTGAGGATAGACCAGGCCATCCAGAGAGGGGCTGGCTCTGATTCATTGCTCCATTGCTGTCCTACCAAGACTGTGATTCCCCCTTATTCCCGGTAGAGCCCTTGGGTATGTTCTGGGATGCTCTCCCCACCCTCTGAACCCCACAGCCATGTGTCCCATGTGTCCCAGCAGCCCATGTCAGGGTGACACGAGCCAGGGAAGGACCACTCTGATGATGGCCAGTTAAGCTGGAAACACCCTCTGCTCACAGCAAAATGTGCCTAAATCTGTTCCCTTAGGGCACCCAGAGCAGGGAGCACAGTGACAGCTGTCAACCAGAGCCACGGGGGAAGAAGGAAAAGGAAACTGCTTATACTTACACCATCATCAACTGCCAGGCCTTTGCCTGGATTCACTGAGGTTGCTGCAGGTGCTTTCCTGATGCCTCTTGCGAGGGTGTCCTCCCACATGTGCTGAGTCTGTCTCCAGTGCCTTCCCCAATGGCACCACGTCCTCTCCCAAGGACCCTGCTAACTCTCTGCACTCCTCCCACCTCCCCAAGCCAGTGCCACCTTGGGGAGGGAGTTTTGACACTGCCACCTAAACTAAAAACTTGTCTGAAGCTGCAGAGTCACTTGGGAGGTCTCGGGGCAACCTTCCATAGAGCGCTGGGTTGTTGTTTTGCCCACATTTTGTATTTCCCTATACAAAACACATCTGATGTGAACACCTGCACGGAACAGCAGCATGTAGTTCATGGTTGGCCCTTGTTTGAAATCACTCCTGAGAATCACTGATCTTTCCTGAGGGTGCCTCACACCTGTAATCCATCCTTAAGGAACACCATTGGTGCCTGTCAGGACAGAACCTCTTGCGGTGCCCAGACCAGCCTTCTGCTCCTTGCATCAGGCTGAAAAGCTGGGACACCAAAGTTGCCTTCCTGATTTGGGAAATCAGCAGAGCAGCCGTGCCTGCAGAGCTGCCCATGCAGCTCAGCCCCCCAGGATGGAGGCAGCAGGAACGCAGTCCAACGAGCGCACACCCTCATCTGGAGCCGGGATGCCATCCAGGGAGCGTGTGCTGCATCCCTGCGGCAGCACACTGGCTGTTCCGTGAGGATCCAGCATTTAAGCTGGCAGCATTACAGGTCTGCTCAAACAGCACCTCCTGGATCTGCTCCAGGAGTTGCCAGAACAACACTCGCAGCGAGTGTTTACGGCTTGAGCTGACACCACAAGTCAGAGCTTATCCAAAGTGAGGACTTGTGCCCCTGCTCTTTGCTTTCTGGTTAAAAGGGAGTCTGCTCGTTCCAGGGGTGAATGGGAGCAGAGGGGAGATGTCAGAGAAACCCTTCACCTTCCCAATGCTGCAGAGCCCTGGGCGGAGGGAGGAGAGGGAGGGGGAGGCTGGGGAAGGGGCTCGCACAGAAAGCAGAGGCTGAAACGTACCTGCCTTGATAATCTGAGGTGGGGGCGGCTGGCTGGGGGCCCTGGACAAGATCATCTTCTTGGAGTCCACCAGCAGACGGCAGTAGCCCGCGATGAGGCAGGCAAAGTTGGTGGCTTCAGGCCACTCCATCAGCAACACCAGCGGCTGGAAGGCAAGAGAGGCAAAGCGCGTGAGGGCCACGAGGCTCAGCCGGCAGCGAGCAGAGCTCCACAGGGGCTGCACTGGGGCCCGGCACTGGTGGGACTGGTGAGCTGGTGGCACTTTCAGCACTCACACAGGAAAAAACCAGCCAGGTGCATGTCCTTGCTCCAGCCCACCCAACAAATGGCTGTGCACAAGAAAGCGTCTTGCTGCAGCTGTGATTCCTGCCTGCTGACTCCCCTAAGGAGGAGGAAAGAGCTGGAGCCCCACTGGGCACAGGCTGTGCATGGCAGAGCCCCCACACAACTGCCTTCTGATCGTTTGTCTGCCTGTCGATGCTCTAAGCCTACCTGCAAGCACCAGTTTAACCTTGGGAGCTCAGGGAGTTGGTGGAGTCTCCAGCTGCCAGAACCCCTGTTCCGCTGCAGGCACCACATCTCCCCCCAGAAACTAAGACATCTGCTTCCAGCAGGATGCCAAAGGGGCCAAGCCCCATTACAGGCTCCCCCAGCTACCACTCTGAGCCTGTGGATCTTATTTAAACCTATCCCTTTGGAAAATTAAATTTGAGCTTGGGAGCAGATGGTGTCTTCTCTTTCAGGAGAGCGTTCGTTCGCATGCTAAAAAAGATCTGTGCTTTAAAGAGGAATAAAAATCAGACACGATCTGTGTGACACGTATCACCCACAGCACAGCCAAGCAGCAGTCAGCACAACTCCCTGACTCCCAGCTTGTCCCAAGAAGGAGGAGAGCTCTCCTGGGGAAGCTGTCGGGGTGGGATTCACTCTTACCCATCCAGTGAGGTCTCCTATGCACTGCTGGGACCCTGCACAGCTCAGGCGAGTGGTCCACGCTTGGCCTGAGCCCCCAGCACTGCTCAAGGCAGACCCATGAGATGGAAAAAAATTGACAGTACCCTCAATAAAGTCATGGCAAGGCAGCTCCTGCCCTCATCTACCCCTTACACAAAGCACCCCTACCCAAAGGACCTTTGTACCCAGTTACAGGGCTTATCTGAGGCAGCTGGGGCACGTTTAGCTGCTGTGCCTCAGGCTGCCCATCCTGCCATGCCCGGTCTCTTGCACACTGACAGCCCTCCAGGACTCTGAGGAACTAATTTACCACATTCAGGGCACACAAAGCCTGCTTTAAAAACCACTTAAGCCTACGCAGTGTGAAAAACATTAAAGCTATTTTGGTTTTCTTGTTTTATAACCACGGGAGGTTCCTGGTAGCCACTGGCCAGTTCTGTGCTCTGCTCAGTATTTGCTTTTTTAAGTCACCAAGTCAGTTCTGGCAGAGGAGGACCCGCCTTAGGCCAGCACGTCACACTCTGGACCATACAGTGCAATAAACTTGGGTGTGAAGCCATCAGCCCTGGGCAGAGCTGTGTGTGACCCCCAAGCCATGCCGGCCCCTGGCAGGGGCAGGTTTCTCCTTGGGCCAGGGTAAAAAAAGTTCCCTCTTTGGCTGTTGTGCAGGAAGAGAAAGGAAAAGAAATAACTTGATATGGAAGAGAAACAGCCTGACAGGTGAACATCCTCTGCCGAGAGGCTCTGCCCCTGCCCACTTGACAAGGCTCTTTCTGCATCTTGGAAAATAAACCTGAGATGACACAGATCCAAGGGGAAGTATCAAGACAGACAGAGAGAGTAGTGAAGAGATTCTCCACATAGCTTGAAGGAGGCAGGCGTGCAGCGGTGAGGGGGGTGACACCTCCTAGCCCAGCGCCAATCTTGACATAAGTGATGAAAGGAAACCATGTGTTCCAGTTCTGTGTCTGAAGCATCCTTAAAACAAGGGTCTTGGCTAAGCTTTCTTGGTTTTCTTCAAGCCATCTGTTGAATGAGGAGATATTTGTGCATTTTGCCCCCTCTGTTTTGCAGCAGCCGATGGTTGGAGTGCAACAGCAAGGAAGGGAACAAACCCTGGCAGGAGGGAGGCAGTGGCTGATAAACATCCACTACCAGGAGAATAAACAAAGAGGCCAAGGTGGGTTGAGAATTCTCTTTCAAAAGGAGAACTGAGAGGTAGTTTCCACCATGTGTGAGTCCCATGCCAGAGGTTCACAGCCAGCTCTTGGGGACACCAAGGCGGAGTGGCACAGGGTTGTGGACCCTCAGTGCCTCCCTGTCAGCACTCACAGTCCAGCCCACAGTGCAGCCCCAGCACCCCAGCTGGGTACCTTTATCTCTGAGACCCACTTCCAGGTTTGCTCAGCTTCCTCTGCTTCAGGATTTTTCCCAACCATCCAAGGATGGGATCCTCAGGATCAGTCCTCCTGAGCGGTGACAGGACTGAGGTACAACCACCCTGACTGTAGTTTCTTGCCTACAAATGAAACACAAGCACCAAGCTGCTGTGACCTCCCTACCAGGTGTCCAAGCAAGCCCAGCCTCCAGAACAGCTTCCAGCACTCAGTGCTTGGCGTGCTGGGGTTAACTGTGGCACTCTGCTCTGAAAAAGAGGAATCTTAATACTGATTAGCATTACAGCTTAGAATGGGGTCTTAGAAATGATTACTCTCACATCTTGACAAGGAAGCTGCGTGAAAGTTCTTCTCTAATTGTCAAGCGTTCAAATATTGTTATTAGGGATTAAATCACTTAAGCTGCAGCACTCTGGTGATCTCCACATGGCCTGGGAGCCCACACTGCCAGGGCTCTGTGTCCTGCCGATGGATTATGGGCTGTTTACAAAGACACTGAACGTGAACAAAGCTGTTTCAGTCAGGCTGTGCATCTCCCCTGGCCTTGGCAGCTTCTCTGCTCCTCACTAACAGAGCTCTGGCCATAAGTCTTTGCCACGTGGGGTTACAAGAGGGAATCTCTGCCTTCCTCTCACCCAGGTGGTTTTGCCGAGATTGCAACAGCTCAGCTGCCTTTGAGACGTCCACCCTCCTGCCACAGCCCCCTGAAAGTGGCCAGCAGATCTGAGAGTGATTTATGGGGACAAGAGGCGAAAAGACAACATGATCACAGCAGCCTTGTTTCATTGGGAAGTCAGGCCACAGAGAGGAGGTATCAGGGATGGCAGCTAATGGAGATGTTATTTTTAGGCATCAGCAGCCTTGGTTACCCTGCTCCACGTAGGAAAAGCAAATGAGACCGTGCAGAGACAGCCAGGCACAGGAGAGCTGAGCAAACACTGACTTTGTGAACAGGTGCACGAAAAATTTCCAACTGATGGTGCTATTGGTAAATTCAGGGCAGCTTTGCATGGAACTGCTCTAAGAACCACACAGGACTGTGCTTTGGGCTTCCTTGTGATATCCATGGCTCACAGCAAATGGGACTGACCTCCTTTCCTTTGGAAACATCCTGCAAGAAGTAGGGAAGGCTCGTGCCCGCGGTCAGGACTGGCCTGGTGCCCGAGTGCTGGGGCTCATGCAACATCCCTGTGTCTCCCTGCAATTGTTTTAACTTGCTGCTCAATCTCAACCAAACCTGACAAAAAGGCAGCAACCTGGAAGAGCATGAATCTTCATATGTTTTCTAAACCCAGTGGTGCAGTAGAGCAGAGAGACTTCTGTGAGCAGCTGGAAGGGAGGGAAGGAGGCAGCAGGAGCAAAACCAGTGCCATTCCTCTAAGACTCTCCTCCCTGCCCAGCTAGCACCGATTCAGATTCCCAGTGGGATGCCCAGGAAAAGGTTCATCTCTGACCTGTAATATGCCAACATGTACAGAAGGTAATTTTTAAGAGAATGCTCTTTCTACATCTAAATGTACAATACCAGCCTGAAATTATTGGTGTTTTGGTCTTTCACTCATAATGGTTTTCTAGATTTTCTAGGCCTTGTGAGGAAAGGACACTTTTTCTCTCCAAGTTTGCTGCTTGGCAACCAGTCACTCTGGAAAGTAAAACAAAATACATTTATACTGGACAGAAGAGATAACTTTTGCACTAGCTTACTAATGATATAGTGCTTTTTCTATTATGTCCTAACTTCAAATCTCAATGTCCTTCTGGAGGGTATTCTCTTGTTCAGACAAAGGTGAAGGTTTCACTGAAAGACATCTGGAGGAAATGTTATGTCCAGGATTTTAATAATCCTCATATTTTAATTAATTTATGACCTAGGCAGGAAAATCTATGCATATGATAGCCCTTAAGCTTATGTGCCATTTCCTTTTAATCTCCCCCCCTTTATCATGTACTCTGGATCTTACCCTGCATCCTTTAATGCAGTGCAGTAGAGATGGGAGATGAATTTACATAATTTATGTTCCCTGGTTTACTTGAGGTGCACTGCCAAGTTTATATAATACAGGCACCTGGGCCTAACAAGACAGCAGTCGATTTTTCACTTCTACACTGACCTTTCCTTGTCTCCCCTCAAGCATTATTAACTCAGCTCTATCAATACCAGGCTGCTTGTGATTAGGACCACAATTTCCCACCTGTTGATCAATGCCTTGGTTTGCAGCAGACCTGCAGGTCTCTCCTTCCTTAGGGTTCAAGAAGCTGCCACCTCTGCCAGGTGAACAACCTCCTTGTGCCTTGCAGTCCTACAAAACCGGATGGAGACCCCAAGCTTGTGGGGGTCTCCTCCTCTCTGCTTCAGTGCTGCTGCCATGTCCCCTCTCCACGCTGCTGTGTCCTGGGAAGGTGCAGGACACCTTCCCATCGTGCTGCAGCTGCCACCCTTGCTAGCTTTCATCTTCCTCCCTGGCTACTCAAAAGGCTCGGGGGGATTTCTAACAAGTAGAGCCTGCTGGTGCTTTCTGGCACCCTCCACACTTCCTATCTGCTGAAGGCAGTTCTCAGGCCTCCCCAGGCTGCAGCCCCCCCAGGCTCCCTTCACACCCACTGGGTGCCCGAGGGCTGCTTGTTTGGTTGAGGAGTTTTTAATTTTTTTTTTTTTTTTTTTTTTTTAAGTTAACAAATCAAATTTGGCTTTGTGGGCTTGGAAACTCATCCTCTCCACGTGTTGTCTGACTCCTGTGTTTCTGGCTGGCTCCCGTCCTGGGTGCCTGCAGGCAGCGCTTTGGGTGGCGCCGGGGCTGGCACCACACACTGGGACGTGCTTTGCTCTACATCCCGCTGCTTTGCTTTACATCCCACTGCTTTGTTTCACATCCCACTGCTTTGCTCTACATCCCACTGCTTTGCTTTACATCCCACTGCTTTGTTTCACATCCCACTGCTTTGCTCTACATCCCACTGCGAGCAGGAATCTGTGCCCGCCCCTCCCACCCCAGGTACTGAGCCAAAGGAAATCTCAACCCCTCCCTCCCTCCCACGAGGTGACAGTGTCTCAGCTCGGCTTCATGCAAATAAAGATGAATCCAGCGTAAGGAACCAGAGCCTCCAGGTCCATCGTCACTCCAAAGCCTTGCTCTTCATGGAGAAATCCGATAGGCTTGAGTCACTGTTTGCACGGGCAGGAGTAATGTTGGCCTCGCCTGCCCTTGTCAGTACGATGGGGGTCCCCACAATTTTCAGACCACAACCTGGCAAATACACAGAGGGCATTGGCCTGGGCACACATGGCATGTCCCTGCCACGCTCAGTTGGGGGAGCACCCCTGGGTTCGGGGCTGGCTCCAGCAGGGAGGGCTCAAGGGGTCACCATCATATCTGCAGTGAGAGGAAGGGGCTCCTTCCAGGGGGAGAGGGAAAGGCTGAACCCCAGCTGTGCATGGTATTGATATTCATGGCAGGCTGGAAGCACGCTGGGGGCCCCTGGGACACCAAGATCAATACCCAGATTCTGGGCATAGCAGCAGCCAGGGACCTTTGAGAATTAATTTTGCCTTTGTTTTCCTCTGTCAAGTCTTGATCTCGGCTTAAGCACCGGCTGGCTGCAGGCCCTGCTGGAGACTGAAGTCAATTACCCCGATGCCTTTGATTGAATTATGCCTGTCCAGCAGCCACACACCCTGTGCTCCTGCCCCACAGCCTGGCACAGGGACAGGGCACAGCCTGGGACAGCTCCTCTGTTAAGCTGCAGATGCTTGAATCGGGCTCAGGTGATCCAGCTGTCCCCCAAACATTCTTCCTTCATTCCCATTCAGAGTGCTTCAGCAGCCTTTTTTTCAAAGTCAAGACTGTTAATAAGAAAAAGCCCAGCGGTGTGTAGCTGTGTAAATCAGAAAGCAGAAATGTTCCCTTGGAAAAGGCATTTCAGTAAAAAACAAACCTTCTGTTTCTGCAGGAGCTGCGGAGCCGCACAGCCCGGGGAGCCTGGAGCTGAGGCAGCTCTCCCCACTCCTCCTGCACTGGGGAGCCTGGGTGAGCGTGGTGGGCAGTCATCCACCCCTCTGTGCCCCATCAGGGCTGCTGGGCTTGTCCAGGTGCCAGGCAGGAGATGCTGACACTGTCCTTCCTGGGATACTGGGAGGCAGAAGAGGACTTGGTAGTGCTGCACTGGGGAGGAGAGGAGATGCATGCCTGAAGCCCAGTTCTGAGCTGGATCATAAGCATTGGCCACTCAAATGCTGCAGCTCTCACAGACCTTGCAGGGAACAAAAATCCTTCTTGGAACCAGTAGCAGAGGCCTGGAGGCTTTTGTTCCTCTGCTCCTCTGTGAGGGGTCCTGTCAGCATTTGCCCCCTCCTTGCCGCACTTGCAGTGGCAAAAAGCTAAAGAACGCAAAGCAGAGGTACCAGCCCTGGGTTTGTATCCCAAATGTGCTGTTTTAAACAGAAACTGAAGCCCAGGATGGAAAAGCTCCAAAACAAACCAATTAACTACCTACTGAATAATTCATAAGACAAACACCATTTCTTTTGCTCCTGAAATAAATGCAAATGGTTTACGATCTCCTCAAGATCCAACAAGCCTATTTGATACCTGAAAATCTGCCCCAGCTCCTTCCTGGCAGGTGAGTCTGGGCCGTGGTCTCAGGCCAGCGGGGGATGAGGACTGGCTGGTTCAGTCAGGGTGTTCAGACCTCCCAGCTGATGGACGCTCCATGACCTGACCCCTTTCTTTAACCCATCATTTTAACTGCCCTGAGAAATTCAAGATGGCCTTTCTGCACAAACCCCCGAACCATCACCGACCATCGGTGTTTCCACAGTAACCCAGCGACCACCTGCAGCAGCATCAGGCACAATGGTCCAGAGGGACACCCCGTCCCGCACTGCAATCCACGGGGCTCCAACAGGCTCCCAAGGGTGATGTGGATTTGACAGCTCCCCAGAGCAGTCAGGACACTACTTTGAGCACAACCCTCTAATGGTTTGCAGGCAGAAACAGATTTATTTGCAATCAGGGCTTTAGCCAGCGACACGTTCAGTGCAATAGAACAATTGTAGAAAGCAGATTAGCACTGCGAGGTAATGATCTTTTTGCCTGCTTTTCTTAGTCTGCCTCATCCATCGCTGTCCTGAGCAGGATTAGCATATGCCTCATTTTGGAGCAGACATTCTGGCTTTAAATCCCAGCCCTTTGGATAAGGGCTAAATGAAGACAGATAACAGCAGCCTCTGTGCTGGCAGGGTGCTGCTGAGCCTGCTGAGATCCACAAATGGGGTGCTCACTCCACTCCAGGCAGGCAGAGGGGCTTTCGGTGGCTTGTAGGCAGCTGCCTGGAATTTCTCACGGAGATAAAGCCACTATGCTTGTGGGAAGGATGTGAGCTGGCTTTTCTCCAGCCTTTGGGGGCCAGGATAGAGGGGACACAGGAGAAAGTCTTCTCCTGCAGCGGGAAAGGGCTGATAGTGGTACAGAGTTGATTGCTGCTGCAGAGCACGGCTGAGGGGAACAGCACAGCGGGATCTGTGGACATGCTGTGTGGGAATTGCCACCTAATTCACAGCAGATGGACTCCAGCATCACCTAAGCCTTCGGCACATCTGTCACTCCTGGGGCCAGGCTGTGCCAGGGTGGGGACACGCTGCCCTCTCCCACACCAGGGAGGGGACAGCAGCACCCCACCATGATCCCAGTGGAGCCAGAGCCAGTGCCACACATCTTCCTGCACATCTCTGGCAGATATTGGAACAGCCACAGAGCTACAAGACAGCAGGGACAGCCATGCTCCGAGCGCTCACAGGGAGCCACGAGCAGCCACGGGGTTGTGACCAGCCTATTACTGATGCACTGATATGGTGATTTTATACACACAGATCCGAGGGGTGCAGGCACCAGGAGCAACCAGCAGGGTTACTCATGGTGCAGAGGATGTCCCTTGGTTATTCCTGCTTACAGGCAATAAGGAGGAGACCAGTGGGCATGTGCACAGTCCAGGCAGCTGGAGGGGCTGGGCAAGGAGGGTTTCCACCTGCCCAGGCTGCAGTAGGGGAGGTTGAGGGTTTTGAAGGGTTGGGACAGCCACAGCAGGACACCAGGACTTAAAATGGGGCAACAACTGACCTCGGTGGGATGCAGAAGAGGGAATGTTACAGATATTACAGTTGACCAAATACCCACTGAGTTATGAATGCAAAAAAAAAGGGTTTCTTCAATGAGGCTGTTGGAGGGGAGAACTGAAGCAGAGGGGAGGAGGATTAATGTGGCTCTGGCAGAGGCTACTGGGGTATTACTGCAGTTCAGCAGATCTACTGAACCAGGCACAGCGGCAGCAGCAAAACAGACGTGGAGGAATTAATGAGCCTGGCAGGGAAAAGCACTAAAATCCACCAGGATAGAAGGCAGCAGGAGAATCCTAAACAAATCCACCATGATTACATCTGCAAGACTACAACTGCCCACAGAGCCCACTCCCTGGTGTACATTCCCTCCTGAGCCCTGTGTCTTGTCATCCTCCATCTCCTGCTAGTTGTTGTGTGGTGCACTGCGGGTCCCGGTAGTCAATCCCCACGGTCAGGCCCTGCCACCCCTCCTCACCCCTCACGGGTGCCAAACCCTTCAGAAAAACTGTCAGCAATACAGCAAGAGCTTTGCTTGCTTCTTTGGTGTCCGGTCCAGCAGCCACAAGATCCTAAGGATCTTCCATTGGCCTTTGCTCAGGTTTTTAGAAAGCTGGGACATGTCCCCAGCAGACTCAAAGGCAGACAATCTTGGGCCTGCCCCCATTATCCTCCCATGGCAGTTGGCAAGATACCTGGGGGAGCTTGGGGTATCCCCCAGATACCTGGGGGACACAGTGATTTCTTTTCACACTCTGAGCCTGACACCCATGGCCCCCGTAATTTCCAGTTCATTCAGCAGTCCTGCAGGGCTCAACAAGTTCCACCAGTGCTGTTAATGCAGAAACCTTCCCAAGTCCCCTTCAGTACCTGCACCCAGCCCAGGTACGGCCATGCACTGCTCCTCTCCAGCCCTGAGCTGTCCTGCCTCCAGAGGACCCTGCTCAAACCATCGTGTAGGTGTTTGGGTCATGGCCAGAGCACCACCATCCCTGTGGCCCTTGGCACCAGTCCCTGCCCATGTGGCACAAGGGGAGGTGCCACAGATCACACATCCTGTGACAACAGTGTGAAAGGGGCTTTGGAGCCTCTAGAAATCCCCAAGGAGACACTCCAACACGCACCTGTGACCTGAATCCCCTCAAAGGCTGGCCCCAGACCCCCAGTCTCACACTGCACACTAGCCCTTCTCCCCGGTGCCCGCCTCCACGGCACCCGTGCCTACCTTGGCATCCAGGATGCTCGTCTCCACCCGGGCCACCCCCTGGTTCTCCCTGAACAGCTGGATCTTGCTGACCTTGCTGAACTCGGACAGCACCGTGGTGAGGTTGGTCTTCAGGTCGATGACGTGGCTGATGCCGTGCCGGGGTCCCACCAGAAGGGTGGTGGCTGGCTGCTTCTCGTCCTGGGGGCACGGGCACGTGGGGAAAGACACACAGACAGACAGACAGGGGTGAATAAATGCACCCTGGGGCTGTACAGGCTGTGCCTGGCCCTCTCCAAGGAGCCAAGCCTCAGCGTTGGCATCCTGGTCAGGTCCCGATGGGCTTTGCAGAGCAGCAGCAGGTGAAGCTGCTGCCACGAACCTGCCTCCCTGAGCCCCTCTGCAGGGCTGGGAACGGTGTGCAGGATGCCAAGGCTATTTAAAATAAAGCTCTGAACTGACTGTCCACATGAAATATTCAGGCTCACTGGTGTCGCTACACAAAAGTAAGAGCGTGTTACAAATCTGCCTGATCTGACGTTGCCTCTGAGAGAAGGAAGCAAAGGAGGGAGTGAAGGTATTTTAGAGAAGAAGAAAGACCAAAGCCTTGGATATAGGGATCTTTCTTGCTCTGGTCTAGAAGAATGCTTCAAGCCAGACGTGGAGGAGAAGAGGAGCTGGGCAGAGCAGTGCAGAAGAGAATAAGGAAATACTTTGTACTCCTTATACGTAGTTCAACTCATAGGATGGCTGAGAGTCATTGCTTTGGTGTCAGAGATGGGAGAAAAAAGGCAAAGCACCCACACCAGATGCTGCCAGGGCACGATCAAGTTACAAACATGTCTGAAACTACTCCAGCTTCACTGAGCAGGTCATCTTGTTGCTCATCAGGGTGGCAAGAACAGAATTGACCCTGACCCTGCGGAGCTGAAGATCCAACCTATTGACAGCAGAGGCTCCGAAGGCTTTACTGGGTGGGCTTGGACCTTGTCAGGGGAGAGCAAGAGACTGAGGGAAGTAATTTCTGTGGGAGCCACATCTCCCCTGGCTCTCCCCTCCAGCACACACTCAGGGCCACTGCCAGGCCCCTCCCAGCCCACCCCAAATTACCGTACCAGTCCCACTGTGTTGAAGAGGACCCCAGCAAAGGTCGGCAGCTCGTTCAGGATCCTCAGGTACTGCAGCTTTGCCTGGGCCGTGGAGACCTGACAAAACACATCACAAAGATGATAACCATGAGCACAAGGGGAGGAAATGCAAGAGGCTGGTGCAAACTTGGGGGGTCTCCCAGGAATGGACAGGGAGTTGTCAGGCAGCTCCAGGCACGGGCTGTGCCGGAAGGAGTCTGAGACATGGGGATGGGGGGTCTCCACTCCTCTGCCATGCTGGGCAGACGCTGGGAGCTAACTCAGAGCTGAGGCACAGCCAGGAAGGAGCCCCAGTGCTTGATGTATAACCCTCCTGGGGGATATATACCCCCCTCCCCAGGGAGCTCTGAAGGCTGCAGGGACCAAGGCAGCGGCTCAGCAGCCGCCTCCAGAGCTTTCCAAGCCCAGAAAAAGAGATAACAACAAACTGATCTGTGCCACCTCAGCCAAGCTGAGAGCTGGATCTCAGCTGATCTCACCCCTGAACCTCACTGCACTCCCTGAAATCCAGATCAGCTTTTGGAAGTGGATTCAGGAGAGTGTCTATCTGGCTGCCTCCCTAGCATTTATCTCACATCCAAGGGGACTTGATAACAGGAGCCCCCAAGCAGCTGGGGCTAACAGGCTGGAGTGGAGGGCAGGCTGACGCCCCAGCAGCCCTGAACCAGGATAGTTTGTGCTGGGCTCACCTTGGTGCCGCCAGGCTGGTGCTGGTGGGCTTTGAGCTGCTGCGAGAGGGATTTCCGGAGGCTCTTCTCTTTGATGAGCTGCAGGAGCGAGGGGGGCAGGAAGGGCTCCAGGCCCCACTCCTTCCTGTGGGGAGAGAAGCCTGCATGAGCTGCCAGGCCAGAGACACTTGCTGATGGGCAGAGCGGGACAGAAACCAGGGATGCTGTCCCAGAGCATCCTCTTGGTGTCAGAGGGAGCCGGAGCCACACCAGCACTTCCTTGGTGTCACAGCCAGGGCACCAGCAGCCCCCAGCCTGGGTCCCTGGGGGGATGGGACCCCAGGCTGGTGCCAAGCTACCAGCACTGAGCTGGGAAATAGCAGTGCCAGGCTCTGCAGCTGAGCCCAACTCCCCCTCACCTTTATGCAAGGTTAAGGAATGAAGGGCAAATTCCCAAACCCCCTGGAGTGCCATCTCCCTCCTTCCTCCCTGTGCCTACTGGGCAAGGCCAGCCTGCACAGATGGATTAGGTATGGATTTAGGTCCCTCAGGAGCTGCAGGAGGGCCGAGCAGGGCTGCACAGCTTGGTGATGGGCTGAGATGACACAGCCACAGAGCTTTCTCCCTGCTCAGGTTCCCACAGAAATGATCCTGGGCTCACAGCAAATGTCCCCAGCCCTGGCAGGGCTGCTGCACCGGGCTGGATGTCAGTGTGAGGGGGTCTTACACATGGTGGGACCAGGGGCTGGGTATCACTGCTGCCGAGGCCAGGAGCCAGTGGCCAGCTCAAGGGGGGTCTCTCAGGGCATCTCGTGCTCTGCACCCCAAAACATTGCAGGGAGCACTCCAGTTACACAGGGGAACAGGGAAGGGGCTCAAAGGAGGGCGGCACCGAAGATGGGGACAGGGAGCAGGACTCACTCCACATTCTTGAGGGAGACCTTCTGGCTGGGGCGGGTGGCTGAGACAGTGATGTAGATGTGGAGGGCAGCCAGTCCCAGCAGCATCTCTGGCTTGGGGTCGGTGCCGAAGCGCTCTCTGATCACATCGTTGCGGCTCTGCAGGAGGGAGGAGAGGCGTCCTCAGATAAACACAGGGACAGGCATGTGCCACCTGAGAGATGCCTCCACAGCCCCAGCTCAGCAGATGTGTGGGCCATGAGCACCATCAGCTCCCAGTCCCCTACCTGGATGTACAGGTACTCGAATGCTGCAGGATCCCGGCGCAGCAGCTCCACTGGGTCCTTGGGGAAGAAGCTCACACGGAAGAGGCATCTCATGCCATGGTAGTGTGTCCTCTGCACAACCTGTGGCAGGAGCAGAGGGGAGCAGTGAGCTCAGGAACTGTATATTTGCCTGTAGGGCAGGAGACCCCCCTCTCCTCTCTTTTGGGGTGTTCACCGATTTCTCTCCTCCGTGCACCACCTCATCCTTTCATCCCGGGAACAGCCCAGCCTTCCTTGGTGTGACAGCTTTGCCTGGTGCTGCAGGGGTTTATGCCACTCACGCTAACACTTCCTCCCTGATCCCCATTTTATCCCTGGCCCTGTGCAGTGCCAGCTTCCTGGCTCCCCTGGGCGGGTCAAGGATGTTCATGAATGCTGTCTGCAGCTCCCCCAGCTGGAACACAGGGCATCTCCATAATGCTGTCAGTGTGGGATGGGTAAAACCCCAACTGTGACCCTCTCTGTGCCCTGGCCCCTGCCCAGGGCCATCCCAACACCCTCCCACACCCAGCAGCTTACGTGGGCCAGCGGCTGCTTGTCCTGGAGCAGCAGGAAGCGGTGGCTCTGCTCCGGGCTGGAATACTCCAGGACCAGGGCAAAGTGCTCGATGTGCCTCAGCGACAGGCGGTCCTGCAGTGTCACCATCACGTCCTGCAAACACCACGGACATCCTTGGCTGTGAGGCACTGGCTGCTTCCCAGGGTGGGAGCTGGCACCCCAGTGAGAGCCCAGCCCCTCCCTGGCAACAGGGGCCATGCTGGTGAAGGATGAGGCCCAGCAGTGGTGAGAGGGGCTGTGGGATGGTACCCAGCCAGTGCTGCTCCAAGTGACCCTGCAGCAGGAGGTGACCAGCAGCCAGATCCCCAGCACCTCGGGCAACACTGTGGTGGTGCTGAAGGGGTCTGCAGGGAGCTGGCAGGGGGACTCGCAGGAGCATCCACCCTGGCTGGAGAGCAGGCTCACGGCAAGCAGGAGAGTCAGGAGGGAGAGAAAGAGAGCAAAATCCCATCCCTGCCAGCTGCAAAGCGTGTCGCCCGGGGAGGCAGACGGGCTATCCATCACGCCAGAGCAGCTCCCAGCCAGCCAAGCGCTGCTGTGGCGCTGGTGCACGGAAGCAGGAGACGAGTTAAAATGGAACTGGGCAGGTGGGAGGAGAGAAGTGTGGCGGTGCCGCGGGGGGAAGCGGAGGGGCTCACCCTCACAGTGGTTCGGCCGTCGAACGTGAAGGATTTGATCTGCCCGTTCTCCAGGAAAACCTTCAGCACATTGGGAATGAGGAGGAGAGCTTCTTTCTTCAACATGTCCTGGCATGTGGGGCCGGCAAAGGGGGAGGCGAGGAGGATGGGGGGGGTGGGGCACGGAGAGGCAGAGGGAAGATGGGGAGAGAGAAATGAGTGTCAGTGATGGAGTGGTCACGGCATCCTGCACTGCTCTGGGCTCTTGCACTAAGAGGCACATTTCCCCTGGAAACCCAGCACTCTGCTGAGCTGCTGAGAAGAGTAGAGCTGAAGCAATTTGGAGCTGCCTGACAGATTCACCCCGCCAGCTCCCAGCAGCTGTACTGGGAACTGAGCATCCCGCTCTGTCCAGCACATGCCAGTGCCCATGCCTGGCAGCCTGTCCTGCTCCCCAGCCGGTGTCCCAGAGGGGAGCCGATGGCCAGGGTGGCTCAGAGCCTATCCCCCTCTCCTCACCCTTACCCCAAGCCTAGCCCCCATCAACCCTGCCCATCCCCTCTGCAGGAAGCTGGGAGAAGGCTGGTTTTATTTAGTGAGAAGCATTTCAATCAGATAATTACCTAATTGATTTTGCTTAAAAATAGAATTTGCTAGAAGCACTTTACAGTTTGGGTTTTTTTCCCCAGTTTTATTTTGGGGCTATTTTTTTTTTTTTTTGTATGCTTGTTAATAAAACCTTTCTGATGAAGAGATAAAGGCACTGGGGCTGGAACACTGCAGCCTCCATGGCCATGCAGCAATGCCCTCATGACCCTGCCCCACACACAGGCAGTCCTGTGAACCTTTTGGCATCGGGCTGGAAGCCACAAACCTTCCTTAGGGCAGGCACTGGAACTGCTTGGATGCCTCCCTTGGGTGCCCATGGAGACTCAGATGGAAACCAGGTTTCTAAGGCAAATTTCTGGGGCTCCATCCCACAGAGAGATAGGGGTTGTCCCCCCAGCACTGACCCAACATGTTGATTGTGCCCAAAGGCATCTTCCCTGGGGGGCTCCCCAGGCCAGATGGCAGAGCCCAAACTGGGAGAGGAGCCCTGTGCCCCCAGACACCTCAAACCCCACAGCCCTGGGGACACCTCAAGGGGGTGGTGACACACAGAGGAAGGCAGGGCAGGACTTACTGGGTCTGTCTCGCCGACTGTCACCTGCTCTGAAAATCGGACTTTGGCCGGGTTGGACCTTAGCTTGGCTTTCTTGGCTGCACTGATGAAAGCAGATTTGGGAGACTGCAAAGAGAGCACTGGGTAAATCACCTGCCTGCCCTCAGAGCTGTGGCACGTCTGCCTGCCTTTGGAAACGAGGTGTGGGGAAAGCCAGACACACAGCAGGGCCAGAATGATGAGCAGCAGCCCCTCAAGTCACACCAGCAGCCTCAGCATGACAGGGGAGGCTGCAGCCACAGTGAGCTCACATGTCCAGCACCCCTTGTGCAGGCTGAACTCTGGCAGACACCAGCTAGGTCTTGCTTGGAAGCACCAGCACTGGTTTGGATGGGAGAGACAAACCCCTTGGATGCATGTCTGCAGCCACAGGGAGGTGGGAGAAGGTGGGACCCTGGGCATCCGTACAGGACATTCCGGTGGCAGTGCTCTGCCTGCTCAAGTTCTGGCATGGAGACTCGTGCCACAGAGCTGTGTGTGCCTGATGGTGCCAGCATCAGCTGAGCAGCCTGTCCTGGCAGGTGGCCACCCAGGGCCAGGAGGAAAAGAACTTTTGGAGCCTGGCACACATCCCTGCTCCCCACAGAGCCATGCTGGGTGGTGGCATCTTCCCAGAAAAGAGGGGAGCACAGGGGAGCTCTGCACTTATCTCCTTCCCTGACATAAAGGGGCTCAGGGAAGCAGAAATGCTGCCCTGCCACCACTGCCATTGGTAGGATGGTCCTGTCTGCTCCAGCAGCACAGGTACTGAGCCCCAGTGCACCACCACTGGTGCCAGCACCACAACCAGCCATGCTGCAGTCTGGCACTCCCAGCTCCCCAGGGACAACCCCTCCCTGCCACCTCTGGCATGCTGATGGGTCACTTCATCAGACACATGGGATGTCCTCAGCAAACCCCATGGGTATGGGTGTATTTTTCCTCCCTCCCTCCTGCGAGGAGGTAGTGACAAGGACAGGGAGATGGCTGCACGCCCACACTGACCCCAAGGGGCTGTGGCAGCTCTCAGACCCCACAGCTTGGAAGAGCCTTGGGGTGGTGGGACACTGGTCCAACAAGTCAGTTGAGCTGCCTGAGCGGTCTCCTGGGGTCTCCAGGGACCCCACCTCAGCCTCCAAAAGGGCTTTTAACCCCTGTCCTGGCTCCCCTGGAGCTGGCCATGGCCTCGCCAGTCTCACCTGGTGGGTGTGCAGGACCGTGAGGATGATGAAGTCCTTGGCCTTCCTGTGACAGAAAGGAGAAATGAAGGTGGATGGGACCTTATGGTGATGACCTCAACATGTGCATTTGGCTATTGAGAGCACATCCCACCCTTCCCAGCCCAGTGGCAGCCAGGACCTTTGTGGGTTCCTTGGGGTGCTTGACAATATGGCTGTGGATGCTTTCC
Source organism: Myiotriccus ornatus (assembly GCA_036023395.1). Lineage (NCBI taxonomy): Eukaryota > Metazoa > Chordata > Aves > Passeriformes > Tyrannidae > Myiotriccus > Myiotriccus ornatus. Next base: position 16,093,047 of record JAYRBT010000156.1, read on the forward strand.
CAGTGCTGCCCACTCCTTGGCCAGCTGGGAACAGGTGTGGCACTTGCTCCAAGGCACTACCCCTGCTCAGGCTGAGGCTTCCTCACCCCAGCAGTGACCATCAGTGACACTGGTGTGCATCAACACCCCAAGGCTTTGGTAGGGGCACGGCAGACTGCCATGAGCCCCCTCCCCGGAGGTGATGAGGGACAAGTGTTGTCCTCACCTGACAAGCTCGATGAATCTCTCTCTGGGGGCTTCACTCACATCCTCATCGTTGATGGCCAAGATCTGGTCTCCTGGCAGGAGTTTATCCTCAGAGGGGCCGCCTGCCAGGAGAGAGGGTCAGGGCCAACCCAGGCATCCCGGAGCTGCGGGGTGGAGGGGAAGCAGGAGGGTCCCAAGCATCCCCAAAGCATTTGCCCCTGTGTGTGGCTGTGGAGCACACCCTGCAGGCCCACAGCAGGGGACAGGAGAGGACAGGAGCCCAGGGAGGGGTCCCGCCGGGGAAAGGTGCCGCTGTGCTTCCCGGCACGCCGCGGCCGTGTCCGGGGACCACCCCCACCCCTGCCTACCTGCTGCCACCGACCGCACCACCACCGGCCTCTCGCTGCCAGCCACGAAGCCGAATCCGTAGAGGGGGTGGCGCTGGACCGTCACCTGTCGGAGCGTGTCCGAAGGCAGCTGCCCACATTCCATATCATCGCCACCGCGCTCCTCCGGCATCACATGGCTGCGCTGCGGGGCGGAGGGACAGGCTGTAACACACCCCACCACGGCGGCCCTCCCCGCTCCCACCCAGCCAGCCCCCTGCGCCCTGCAGGGCAGCCCCACTCCACCTGCCCCCTGCCAGCACCACCAGTCCCAGCAGCTTCCTGGGGCATCCACAGCCCTCCCCTGCAGAGAGGCACTTCTCAGTGCCTGTCCTTGCCACAGTGCCAGCAGCTCGGGCACGGGGACATTCGTGGAGATGTCCTCCAAGGGCAGATCATACCATCTACTCCCAGCATCTCACTGTTTAATCCCTGCTTCAGCTTTCACCTCATTAGATGGAAGACCTGTGTGGGAAAAACTACTGGTGGTGTGGCTCTGGACATTCCCTGAGGGACGGCACTGCTGTGAGGTTCAGAGGAGACAGTGGCCCTGGCACAACAAGAGGGCTGGCTCTGCTGTTCTGCAGAGGTTTAAGAGCAAACTCAAGTGTTGGCTTTTTCATGCTGTGTAACATGGCTGTACAATATTAGAGATAAGTGGAAACAAGTTCAGCCAGTCTAAAAACTGGGATTAAGGCAGGCTCAGCCATGGCACTCCAACCCAGTCTCCACTGCCAGCCCAGGGACTCCTTGAAGCACTGACAACCTGAACACCCACCCCAGAGCAAGGTCACGTCAAACCTGCCCTTGGCATCCTGGAGCAGTGCCAGCCGTGGCTCCAGGCCGCTCAGCAGGGCTGTGACCTGCGATGAGGGAGCAATCCCAGCGCCATCGGGATGGCCACGGAGCACAGCACAGATGGCAACAGGCACAGCCACAGCCAGAAAAACAAAGTGACGAACGCGCCGCTGTTCCTGTGCTGCTCATTGCCTGTTCCCGTCCAGACTATTTAGTCTGTTTCAAAAAGATCCTTCCCGGCCTCTTGACAACACTCCAGTTGTTTCACCTCTTATCAGTTTAGAATTTGATGCATCATCCATCTCATGCTATCTTGTCTGCATTTCTGACGCCCCCCACCCGCTCCCAGCGCCGCATGTTGGCTCCCGCTGCAGAGCCCAGGGGGATGGCTCGCGGGGCTGGCAGGGGACGGGAGCTTCTGGCAGCTCCAGCAAAGACAGCCCTGTGCCCAGCCTGATCCCCCCGGTGACTGTCTTAGTTTAACAAGATTACAACTTTGAAATTAAGAAGAAACAGATGGGGGTGGAGGGGGGGGGATGACGACACTGGGAAAAAATTCCAACATCTTTTTTTGAAACCTATGACAGTGACCTATCCAAAATCCTGTAAGGGAGCAGAGCCCGGCCCTGGCCCTGCTGCCATGTGTCCCATGGGAGCCAAGGAGAGCTCTGAGCACCTGGTGCCTCTGCCCAGGGTCAGGGATACAGCGCTGGCCATGGGTGAGCTGCGCTCTGTGGTGATGGGGTGTCACCACAGCCAGGTCCACAGAGACCCATTCCCAGTGCCCAGATGGACAGGTACCCATGACTTTCCCCTCCCTCGTGCAGCTCCATGGCTGGTGAAGCAAAACAGTGAGACCTGAGGAAGGGAACTGCTGAAGAGAAGAAGGGTGTGGGCATCTCCTGGGGCAGGGGACCCATCAGCAGCCCCAGCAGAAGAGCCAGCTGCATCACCAGGGGAGTGCAGCTGTGGGGAAGCACAGGCGACACTCTCTCCCCTGTGACTGTCTCTCTGCTGCCTCATTAACTGCTCTGCTACTCCCATGAGCATTTAAAAGAATGACAGTAACAACAACAAAAAAAAAAATCACACAATTCAACCAATTTTCTCAAACAAACGTTATCCAAAGCCATTGTGTGCAGCTGAAAAGAGGACTGAATGTAGCACTGCATCTCCACAGGCTTGGCATGGCCGGGAGGAACACCTGGAATCTGCAGAGATGGAGCTGGCTGCCACTAGACAGCACTCCCTGAGCTGCTGGCTTCCCAGGGGACACTCCTGCTTTCATCCCCCCTGCACTGCCCACGGCAATTCCAGCCCCAAATCCACAAGCCCCTGCAGCTCACGGGCACGAGGAGGAGCGGCAGGGCTCAAAGCATGAGATGCCTCAGGGATGTGGTTGAGCTCAGCGGGACTGCTCTGGGGAAACGGAGGCAGGGGTTTGCTCACCAGGTCACAGCAAAGCGGATGACAAGTTGCAGACCAGAGCTGCCCACTCAGAGCTGCTGTGTCCCCAGATCTGTCCTTCTGTGTGCAATCTGGGGGTTGGTCTCACCCTCGCTTCTCCCCACGGAACCCGCAGCCGAGCCACCACCGATGACCACCCAGGGACCAGGGACAGCGGCCTCTCACGCAGCCGAATTACCATCAGAGAAGGGTAGCCGGGAAATCTTTGCAGCTTAAACAGACAAAAGGAAAAGAAAGCACACCTCATTTCAGCCATAACCACTCTGCCATCCAGCGTCAAAGGGAAGAGGGGAATAAAGAGATGGATACTGACAATAAAAAGTCCTTTACCAGGCTCTTAAGCTGCTCCTCTCCTGATAAGACTTTGACGCTGCAGCAGCATTACCAGGAAATTAAATAAAAGAGGACGAGTGTCCTCGTAAGCAGGACTTATCCACTCCTGGAGAAGCAGTAATGTGCTCGGCAGCAGGTACAACATGCCTTCTCCAGGCTGTGCCTCTGAACTTCCTTCCTGCAGCAGCTCTCCCACGCTGGGCTGGGGAACAACGTGAGCTCACCCTGGACCAGAGCAAGAGGTCAGAGAAAACCACCAGCAGCCGCAGGTGACTCTCTCCCTAGCACTGCTAATTGGCCGCACCCCAGGAGCCATCCCTTCCCCGAAGCCTGTTTTCTGTGCTTCCTCTTTTAATCCCCGGGCACAGAAATGCGCTGGGCTGCAAATCCCTGGTCCTTGCTCTCACAGCAGGGAGCCGGGGCTATAAAACAACCCCCGGAGTTCAGCAGCTCTGCCCCACCAGCAGCACCCAAACCCGGCCTCATCCTGGGCTCAGTGCCTGGTGATCGGGGCCACACCGTTTGGAAAACACCTTCCACCCCCTCGGGGGGCGCAGACCGGCACTGCCCCCGTCCCACTGCAGGGAGCAGATGGCTGTTCATGTCCATTCCCCCTCCCTGCCTGTGTCCTTGCCTGCTTGCTGCCCACCCTTAGCCCAAGAGGCTGCACTGCAGCGCCCGTGCCCTTGCACAGTGCCAGCAAGACACAAAGGCACCGGAAAACAGCTCAGCACAAAATAAAAGGACTCTCCAGGAGAAAGCCCCCTGTGCCTGTCAGCAGCAGGAGCCCACCACAGACATGCCCCCGTGGGAGGATGTCTGCCCCTGGCTCTTCACGGTGTCTCAACTGGCATGGCATGAAGATATCCCTCTCCTGGGGCTTGGACACTCATCTTCTGTACTCAGAGCGCAGACACCAATCTGGTCGCGCTCTGCCACACAAGGTAAGAGAGACGTCAGCTCTGTCCAGACACTCCCCATCATCATACACCACCAGGGGATGTGCCTTCAGCTTCCTGAGCATCTTCAGACCTCCACGCCACAGAGCAGGGCTGAAACCAGATCCTCATCCCCCTCAGACAGAAAAAGGCAGAGCGGGAGTTACTCCAAAAGCTGACGTGCTCATTTTTAATTTCCTACTGCAATAAATTTCTGTTGCCTCTGAGAACTGGTTTTCTCCCTTTGCTTTTAGTGCTGACTGGCCATCTGCCACCAAAACAAAACCAGTACCACCTGCCCGCAAGGAACGATGGTCTCCATCTACCCATTCACTCCTTTCTAACTGCCTTTAACCAGGATGGCACCAGGTGAAAACACTTCCTGCAGCCGAAGGAGGGCTTAGGGCTGAACTCCAGGATGGGGAGTGGGTATGGAACGTCTTGCTCCTTCTGCAGAGGGGCAGTTTGCAGGGGTGGGTGCCAGCTCTCCTCCCCCTTCCTCTGCTGCCGTGAACAACCCAAGAACAAACAGAGCCTGTGGATTCCTGTCTCTCCTGCTGCAAACCCATGCCCGGCTCCTCCATCTGCCAGGCTGCAGTTGGTGAACGGCTTGCGAGGCATGTGGGATCTTGAGCACGTGTGGCAGTGGCAGGAAATGCTGGGGAGTGGGCCAAGAAGTGTTTTTATGTGGAACATATGGCAGCTCCAGCCTCGTACCCTGGTCTCCATCTCAGATGGAGCCCGTGGGGCTGCCAGGGTGTGTGGGGACCAACAGCAGGGGCAAAAGCAGAGTGGGCAGAGCTGGCTGGCACAGGACCCATCACAACACGCATCCCTGCTCCATCAGCCCTGTATCTGCACCCAGCAGGCATCTGGTCACCTTGGAAGATGCCGTTTGGCCCACGTTAACGTGTCAGACGTTCCCAGCAAGGGCAAACAGATGCTGTACTTGCAGAGCACTGCGAAGCTGCTGACACGCAGTGCACACAGAGCCTGGCAGCCTGGTAACGGCTGCCCCTGCTCTGGCAGTGTTTAACAGCTGACTGGAGCGAGGAGGGCTGGGCTGAGGGGTGCCAGCCTGGCTCAGAACAACATTAAAGGCAGCAGAATGACCCAGGCCTTCACGGCTGAAGTCGTTCGTGCCCCCAGCCTGGAGAACCACAGCCTGTGACCGCTGTGCCATACGGCCCACGACTTTACCCCCCTGTGCCCCAGCTTGGATTTGCTGTCAATATTGCGGATCAATTTAAAATCAGCAGAGCTGCTCAAAAGGATTTTAGCTTTACCACTGGTGCTGGCTCTGTCCTGAGCTGGAGGGTGAGCCAGGTACGCTGCTGGAACAGCGGTCGGGTACCAGATGGCACCCGTCCGAGGGCACAAACAGCCCTGGCTCTCAGTGCAGGGACAAGCAGACGGTGACCAGCGTCCCCCAGCACCGCCAGGGCTGAGCTGCTGGAGGAGCTCGGGAGTGGCCAAAGGCAGCTGTAAATAACGAAGCAGCAGCCGCAGCCTGGCTCCGGGCAGCAGCTGCAGCTTCTGCTCAGCCCGCAGCCCTTTAAAGGGTCCCGGCATTTCAGCCGAACACAGGCGGAGTGGCCAGGAGGAACGGGGGCTAGCTGGGAATCCCAGGACCTGGGATATCCTGGGGGTGGCAGAGATGAGCTTAGTCCTCCCTGGCCAGGAGTGGAGCCAGCTCGACCTGGCGCTCAGGGGGTGAGAGGGGTCGTCCTCGAAGTGCTTATTGCAGATAATACAGCGTGGCCATGGCTAGCAAAGGCCCTGCACCCCAACCTCCAGACACGCTCAGGTCAACAAAAGAAGCAGCTTCTGCGCAGGGAGAGACTGTCCTGAAACAAGCCCTGTGAGACACGATCAGATGCACCACTGAGAATCTGAAGCTCAGCCTGTATCACACCTTCCACAGGCAGACAGTCACAAACATTGCCCAGGTAAGACTTGGGTTCTCCAGGCTAGAAAGGAGAAGAGGGACTGTGATGGGCCCCCTAAATCCAGCCTGATACTGGTCAGGGAGCTGGCACTGCATGAGAACTGGAGGGCACCTGTGGAAGGAGGTTTGACACATGGAAAAGGCAGGACTTCACCACCCAAGAGCCAATTAATCCCAGGAGCTCACTGCTGCAGGATGCTGGGGAGGCTGTAAATTCAACTGGGTTTGAAAAGCAATTTCTAGAGCCAGAGGCCTCCACAGTTCCCATGCTATAGCTTGCCAAATCCTGGCAGAATTTACACCAAGAAGAGTCTGACTGGAATGAGGCCTCTCCTTCAATACTCAGCAGGAGAGAGGACCTGAGCCCACCCTGCTGGCACAGTGATGCCACAGGGCATGGGGTACCTGTGGAAGTGAAGGATGCTGTGTGTGAGATAATGACAACCTCCAGCTTGTCCTCATCCACAGCCTGGCCACGTTCACACAAATTGGGGACAGGCTGGGGTGCTGTACAATGTCTGAATGCCTCCCAAAGGCAGTGGGTTCCCTTATTCGTGCAGATTTCCACCCTGTTACAAACACCATTCTCCTCTCAATGCAAAATGTTTTTACCAGGGGCTCTCACCCAGGTAAAAAATGTTCTCCTCCAATATTCCCTCTGATTTCTGGCCATTTAAGGGATTTTTGCTCTCCCCAGCTGGAGAGGCACCTTGCCGAGAAGAGGATCAAAGCAAAATCTTTTAGCAACAGGGTCAGGCCCAGAAGGCTCGTCCTGCTCCTGCCTCACTCAGCAGCAGGTAGAGGAGCCATTGCCCCGGGGCTGCTGGCAAAACTGAGCAGAGCTGGAGAGCCTGGGCCAGAGGAGAGGGACTGGAGACAGGCAGGGCCTCCCTCACAGGGCTCCAACAAATCTGCCTGCAGTGAGAGAGGGATGTGGAGAGGAAAGCTCGTCTCTCTAGTGCACTGAGCACATGCCCTGAGCATGGGCTGCAAAGCCTCCCTATGGGACAATTTTTTAGGGTATTTTGCTTTCCATTTGGGGATGCCCAAGCAGCTGAGCACTAATCCAGGGCCTGGGAGAAACTGGTCTCCAGCCCCTTCTCTACTGCCATCTGCTGAGGTGACCAGGGGCATGTTCCCTGGGTCCTCTCCTCCGAGGTGCTCCGGTGTGAGTGGGCAGGAGCCCCCCTTGCCCAGCCAGGGCAGGGCTGGGGAAGATGTTACAAATTCGGGGGGAATTTTATCTCTGCCAGGACTACAGGAATACATTAAACAGACAGTGAACACTGGGCTAAAAGGAGATGAACACGTAAGAGGATTAATCAGAGATAAGGAGCAACAGAATAACATTTGCAGCACTGTTCTCCCTTATTTGTGTGACACTTCAGCTGCACGATGGGGGGCTAGGAGTGATACCAGCTCCCCACCACAGCCTGGCCACCCTCTGCCACTCTGTAACTGCTGTGATTGACTGCTCAGCCCCTGCCTTCCCCAGTTTCAACTGTGTTGTATTAACTTTGCTTTCTGCTGGTACTGGACACAAACACCCCGTGGGGAGCAGGGGGCTTACACCAGGCGATGGGTGCCAGCCCCAGGTGCTCCTGCCCCTCTCCTGCTGGCACAGGCAGCTTGAACCCCAACTGAGCCTTTCCTGCAAGAGACCCCAAGTGCACACACTGTGTCCCCAGAGCCTCATGTTCCTCGGGGACAGGCTCTGGCTGCTGCATGGCACGACACGGCAGCCCCTCTCTGGCAGTGAGGCAGCAGGAGCTCCCCCCACACCTGCCTGGGCACACGAGGCCCACCTTGCTCCAAAGGATTTTCAGGAGGAGAAATTTATTGCTGCATATAAAATTCAGAGAGGAGTTAAATAAGGGGGGAGATTTACACATCCTTTACATCCCATTAGCAAGAGGGCACAGCCTGCATCCCCTCCCAGGCAGCAGTAAGGAAGATTCAGGGAGGCTGTCAGCTCCCCTCTCCCACAGCTGGCAAAGAAGCTTGAAAATCCAATCAAGCACTTTCCTTTGGGCCTTCAGGAATCCCAGGACTTTCACTCTGGATTTACAGAGAGCAATTTCCTCAGCCGATGACTTGGACTATCTCCTCCAGCACAGCACAGAGCAGGGCAGGGAAGGGGCCTGGGGGAAGGGATGCTGAAGCAGGAGGCAGGACAGCAGGAGTGATAACAACATCCCCAGCCCAGACGACTTCGTGACAGCCCCCGGGTGCAGAGGGAGCCGCGCTGGACTCAGTGAGCTCACCCAGCAGCTCCAGCAATCCACAGCCCTGCCCTGCCAGCCCGGCCGGGGGGAGAGCTCACTCTCACATAGAGGTGGCAAATGCTGGACCATTTCTGGCAGCACAGCACTGGTGAGACAGTCCCCCAAGCCAGGACAGAGCTGGCCCAGAAGCTTTATCCAGGGCAGCAGGGACTGTCCCACCAATCCCCCAACGCTGTCACCAGCCTTGATTGAGCTACATAGGAACTTGCTTACGGAAGGTGGCAAACAACCTCACAGAGTCCCCCTCCACCCTTGGCTTTTCCAGGACCCCTCTGCATGCTCCAAGGCTCAGTACAGCTCTCGAGCTGATGACAGATAAAGGCAAAAACATTAAAAAAAGAAAATGCAAAGGAGCAGGGGAGCCTTTGAGTGTGACGCTTTCAGCCTGGGGCTGCCGGCATTTCTAGCGGAGAGTCTTAGTTCATACTTTATAATCTCTTCGTAATCAGCTCCCAGCTCTGCTGCCTGTGCCAGGGTGCCCGGGGGGTGTGCAGGGCTCGTGAGCACAGCGTTACTTCCCAGGTAGCCAGGCCTATATTTAGAGGCACACCTGCCCACGCTTACTCTGTTTCCCACACGTGTGTGTACTAACGTTGTACCGAAGCAGCAGCCTCAGAAAACAGCACCTGTTTGTTGACAGGAGACGTGCATCTCACCAGCCTCTTCGCCCACAGGGCACCTGAAGGTGCTTATCTGGGGAATCGGTGCAGGAATAGTCACAGAATCACAGAATGGCCTGGGTTGGAAGGGACCTCAAAGACCATCCCATTCCAATCCCCCTGCCATGGGCAGGAGAACCTTCCACTAGAACAGGTTCCTCAGAGCTCTACCCAGCCTGGGCTTGAACACCTCCAGGGATGGGGCAGCCAAGGCTTCTCTGGGCAACCCGTGCCAGTGCTACACCACCCTCACAGTAAAGAATTGTTTCCTAGTGTCCAATGTAGACCTGCCCTCTTTCAGCTGGAAAGGGACATGGGCTCACAGAGCTGCTCCTGCGGCAGCACGATCTGACACACACACCCCCCAGTGTCCCCTCGGGATGCACACAGAGATGGTCCCCCATGGGACACAGGCACCTGGGGTCCCTGTGGGAGGTGTGCACACACTGCCCCTGTCAGAAGAGGGGAAAGGACAGCTCAGGCTGCTGGTGGTACCAGCAGTGACCACCTCAGCCGGGGCCAGCACACCGGCCACGTCCTGCGTGGAGATGCTGCTGAAGGCACGGCAACACTGGCAAACATCACACACCCAGCTTCATAGCAGCAGACCTCAGCACTCCTGCTGCATGAGAATCTGATGATTTTCTGAGTTCCTGCTGTAGTAATGAGCTTGATCAGCCCATGCAAATCAGTCTCCATTTGAAACCAGCTTTCTCTAATGGAACCCACTCAGTATCTGCCTCCTGAAGTTTTCACACAGATTGATCTTACTCATTTCAGGTGTGAAAGGCAACTGGGACAGGGAATGGTTTCACCTGCCGTGGTATGGGACCCAGCTTAGAGCCTGATGGAATCCTCAACTTCCTTTCTCATGTGTGAGGTGACATCGTTTGCAGAAACAAAGGGGCTTAGGCTCTGAAAACCCATCTCCTCTGGCAATGGATTATGTCCTTACATCATTCCAGTCATCGAGAGGAGCATTTGGATAACGGAATTTACGCAATTTAGCCCTTGGTGTCAGTGGGTTCAGCAGGAGAGCCCCTCCACCATGGCCTATTTGGAATATGCAAATAAACCATGCACGAGGAAATCCATTTTGTTAAGTGCAAGTGGAAAAAGCAATGCCAGTTCTAATTCCTTTCTGGCTGACATTTTATTTAACAGGCTATTCATTTGCCCCAGTGTCCTCAGAAGCAGCAACTACCACTTCTGTAACCTCCCATAACTCACTGCCAGCACCTTTTTCAGGAGCCAAACTGGTGAGGGCCGGTGCCTCCTCCTCCCTCCCAGAGACAATTAACAACGGTGAAGGTTTTATCACAGCAACCTGCCCCTTGCTGTTCAATGCCACAGCTCCAGCACCGGCTCCAGGAGCCCTTGGACAGCACCAACTGATACCCCAAATGAACAGGTAAACCCCAAACCTTGTCCCTCAGGCCTGATCCTTCCAGGGATGCCTGAGCCCTCTTCAAATCATTGGAACAGGGGTCCCCTGAACTCCTAGGAGAGCCCAAGCCAACCCATGCAAATCTGTGCTGCACAGACCTCCCCCAGCTCCATGGACCACGGACCAGGTGTTTTGGGGTGCTGTGCCCCGAGATGTGCACAAGCCCACCAGTGAGTGAAAGCCTGGGAGACACACACAGGTCTGCTCTGAGCCCCCCTCCAGACACAGGACCCCTCTTGCTGTCCGTCCCACTTGGGTTTGTCTCACTCCCTCCTATCTCTTTGTTCATTCCAGAGCCCTGCTACGGTGTCCAGGCTGATCTGCAGGGACCAGCTCACCACCCACAGCCAGGGCAGAGACACAGAGCAGGTCTTGGAGCCCGTGCTCCTGGTGCTCCTGGACCAGGCTCCCGCTTTGCCATGGGGGAAAAGCCCTCCTGCAGAAGGTAAGGAGGATGTCTGGAAGGGGACAGGGCTGCAGGATGGGAGCTGCCTCTGCAAGGCGAGCAGCCAGCTGGTCTGGGAGACCACAAGCTGCATGGCTCTCCCCACCAACTGCACTGCACTCTTTCTTTTTTTTTTTCCTTTCCTTCTCTCCAATTTATCTTTTTGACACGTTCAATGATGCTTCTGCAGACTGAAAACAATAGAGGCAGAGCTTCAGCCAAGGCAATTTCAGAGCTGAATCAAAGCTAAAATAACCTAGACACAGAGCAGCTGAGCAAAGACAGCTCAGCGAGGGGGGGACAGAGCAGTGCAGGTGCCCTGTCCCCTCCACAAGGAGGGGACAGCAAGTCCCACACAGGAGCTCAGTGTGTCTCGATCTCCCCTTTTGCCTGCCATCCCTTCTGGACCTGGTGACAACATCTCCCCCCTCCCATGGAGGCGAGTCCCCACCCCAGTGCAAAGACAAGCCTGGCAGCTGCAGCTGCGTAAGTACCTGCCTGCCCGGCACACGGGCTCCGTGCTCCGCATAGCAAGCACAGCGTGTGCTGTCCTGACCCTACAGCCCTGCAGAACAACCCAAATCTTTCAGGTAGAGATTTAATTTGTGGTTTTTTCCCCTACAGATGCTACTCTGCTGCGACGTGAAGGAGGCTGTGGGGAGGGGGATGGATGGACAGACACACGGGCGGGGAGAGACGGAGGATGAGCTGATTTCTGCCAAGTGAATGAATATTCTAACTGGACTCCTAACAGGGAACAAGACACAATCCTCAGCATGACTCAGCCTGGAAACACATGCTGCTTCCCATCCCCGCTGCCAGGACTGGCACGTCCCCATTGCTCAGCCACTGTCCCACAGAGGAGCAGCCCACGGCTGCCACCCCAGCACCCACCCCAAATGCTTTCCACAGCCAGGACAGGTAAAGCCAGGCAGCTCCTGGTACATGGACAGGCTGACCATGCCAAAGGCAGCCAGGCAAAACAGAGGCTGATGCTGTGCAGGACAAGCTGTGCGTGGCTGACACGTTGCTTGGTCTCTCACAGACCTCCTGAAAGCAGCTGTCAGAGCCCATCCTGTTCCAGCTCCCTGCCTCTCCAGACACACCGGTAATTCTGCTTCACCCTCCGTGTTCCCTCCTTTGTTTCTCTCTGAGAGGAAGGGTTTGAGCACCCTGAGCCTCACTGTTCTTGAAAAGCATCAAAAGCAGCAGGCAGAGCAGAGAAATGGGAGGTACAGGATCGCAAGCATCTCCCAGGGCTGGTCTGCGAGGACACCTCGTGCCCTCAGGTTCCTGCCAGGGAGACAGTGGTCCATACAGGACACTGTTGACATCCTGGGTCAAGCTCAGGTGGCTGGGAAAGGCAGCATTATATCCCTCTGCTCCTGCATCTTACTTGTGAAATGCCACATCCAGCTCCAGGGTTAAATGTGGGGCTGGGCAGGAGCTTCCTCGAGTGCCTTCTCTGGGTGAGCCCCACGTGAGCATCCCCAAGGGGTCAGTGGCTACCCCAGCCCCAAGGAGCCTGAGCCAATCCCCTTGGCTCCCCAGCCAAGGCACCGTGAGCACCGTATGCCACAGCCTGCCCAGGTGGGTGCAGAACCCCATGCTGGGGTGGGAGGCAACGCTTGCCTCGTGCCAGCATCTTCTAGGGGAGGTGCTTGGCATCACTTTCTTTGGGCCCCCCTTCTCTTCTCTGCCCTCCCCGCAGTCGGCTCCACCTCTCTGGACGATACAGCCCCGTGCCAACTGACATGGGGCTGATCATCTTCCTGAGGACACGCAAAGAAACCCACAGCCCTTCTCCCTCCCTCCCCTTTCACCCGGGGAAAGCGTTACCCTGTTTACGATAAACGCCGTGGCGCGGGAGCCGGGGAGTGACAGCTCTAAGATGGCATGTCAGCTCCAGCTGTCCCAGGAGGACGTGTCAAACTGTCACACGGCATTAGCTGCGACACGTTCACTGCACAGCAACCCACACCACCACCACGGGGCTGTGCCACAGCACCCACAGCCCCCGTGTGGGAGCGCTGCCTCTGCTCTGGCACCTCTCCGGGCAGTCCCCTGGTCAAGGGGTGCCGGCCACTGCTTTTGTCACCTGGCCCCTTGTGTATCTTCTCCTGCAGAGGGGCACCCATGGCCTGCTGCCCATGGCCTTTGATAGACTGGTGGCATCAGGCTGAAACAACCACCTGGCTGCCACCAGGAGCGGGGCAGGCATGGGGGGCCTGGGTTTATGGGTATGGCAGGGGGAGGGATGGAGACACATCCCCAGTAAGGTAGCTGGTGGTGGCAGGGAGAGCTTGGCATGGGGCAAGACACCTCCCCATGCCAGGCCTGGTGGGGCTGGCTGAGTTCCCTGACACAGCCCCAACTCCCCATTGCCATCTCCTCCCTTGCCACATGCTATCTGGTGCACTGTGAAGCAAACAGATCTGCCTACAGCACCACTGCTTCGCCTTCACCAAGGGCGACCGGAGCAAACCCGTTTTGGGGTGGGTTAAACCCTCTGCCAGGCAGTGGTGGAGTCTCAGAGGAGCCTCAGAGGAGAGGCAGCCCAGCTGGCACAGCAGCAGTGGCTCCCTCACCCACCCTGCCCATCCACAGCACCACATTCCCATCCAGAGAGCTCCACAGAGCCAGGACCGACACTGCTCCTCATCTGCACACCAAACCACCGCCCGTGGTCTCCACAGCTGTCACCTTTTGCGCTTCTGGAGAATGACAATTCGTAGCCGCTGGTGGCAACACATCAGATGACTTTGCCCTGAGTCACAAGGAGCTGGAGAGAGAGCTGAACTTGGCCTGAGGAGTTCGCCTCCCCTTCCTTCGCCTGCTCAGATCGATGCTCTGAGGCAGCGCCTGGCTCTGGGCAGCTGCGAGGCCGGGGTTAAGCTGCTTGGGCACCAGCTGGGTTGTGGATAACACAAGAGGCAGCTGCAGTCCTGCAGCACTGGGCCAGGAATGCCTCTAACTGACACTTCTGTTTTGGCCAACAGCATCAAAACCCACTCCCAGAGACGTGGACAAGGAGCCACCAGCTCCTGCTGCCTCCTCGGCAAGCTCCAGGCACAGCTTCCCCCATTTCCTGCTTCAGTGTCCAGATTCAAATCCTTCTGCTAGCCTATAAAAAAGGTAATCAAGGCGATAACAACAACAATTAAATGCTCTGGGCAGATGATCCAGCTGGTCCTTAATACCTCCTGGCTGCTGGCAGCTCATTGTCACTGGGAGACGGGAGCTACAAGCTTTGTCCTGAGGTTAGGATGGACATCCACTTGGGAAAGCTGGGGCTCCCCGGGGTGAGGAGTGGGAAGAGACAGGCTGGACTTCCAGCTCCCACACTGGGATGCTCTAGCACCCTCTCAGCACTCAGCTTGCTGGCAAGGAGCTGCATGGGTGCTGGGGAGGAGGGAGAGCTCATGGGCTTCCCCAGCTCAACCACAAAACCAAATTATATTTGTTGCAATTAAAAAGGAGGAGAGACAAAACCCTCTGACCAAGAGCCTCTGAAAATCCTGGCCCCAGCGCCCGTGGCAGAGGAAGGAGGAGCAGATCTCCTGGCAGAATGGCTCTGAGCCAGTTCACACCCTGGGGATGGACTACCCTGCACTGTTTTGGTAATGGGTGGTACCACAAATTTGCAGGACAGAGAGGAGATGCTCCCAAGCCCCTGGTCACCTTCATACGGCCCCATCAGCCCTGCTGCTGCTGCAGAGTGGTCAAGGTATATCGGGGGCTACAGGCAGCACAAGGCTCAGGGTTTGGGGCAGTTTCCACACAATGCCTGGGGCCACTGAGGCAGAGGCACGGTGTTGGTGACAGATGTGATTCCCAGTCCCGTTGGAGCTGTGGCTGGAGGCATTGCTTACACTGTGCAAGACTGGGAGATCAGAGCCTCATCTGCTCCTTCACAGGCAGGGGCAGGGCTCTGCAGCCAAATCACACAGGGGTTGTGAGACCCACAAGTGTGATACCCGGCCTTTGCTCTTCATGCCAAGCAGGGGCAGTCCTGGGAAAGCAGGCTCTGCTGGAGCTTGGGTAAGAAGCTGCTGCCTCATCAGCAGAGGAGCCTGCAGGAGCTGTGGTTAGCACACCTGAACTTCAAGCCATTTCCACGAGGACCCTCTGCTGAACAAGAGCCAGGTAAAGAAGCGAGTGATGAGACACTGTCATCTCAAACTTCCCCACAGTGCCACTGGCTCTCTGGATGGATGCCAGCATGATTCCCCCTGGCCACACGCCCCAACCTTGCTTTATTGGTCCTGTAAAACCCACATGCAGCGGCTGGAACAGCCAGCATCCCTGCTGACACCTCATTTGCAAGAATACTGCCAGGGGCAGGTAAACACAGGCAAGTCATTAGTACCAGCGTCAGCAGAGACAATCTAACTTGGATCTTATCCTGCCTGAACAGGTAGCAAGGGAAGGCACTGCCATAAACAGATCTCCTCTGAAGAGCTGAGACAAAGCAAACCCAGCATCTTCCTTTTACAGAGCCAAGGGATGGGAGCTGAGACCAGAGCATCCAGCCTCTCTCCCACAACCCTTCCTCCTTCCTGGATGAACCTACAGCTCCGGGATGCTCCCTGGTCTCTGGGGAACACTCTCTTCCCTTCCCCAGCTCAGGTCTGGGTCCTCTCTGTGACTAGAGGATTCTGACTGAGGAAAGCACCTTTTTAAATAAATAAAAATAGATTAAATCAGTGTTCTATTGCTGTTACACACGAGTGAGGCACACACTGTGCTGTGCTGGCTGTGATTGTACAGACCACCACGTGCACACCCACAGCTAACAGGGTGGGCATGCAGCTCCCAAGGTCTTTTCTCTCCACCCCAGGCAGGGCCAGGTATCGAATGCCATCCCAGAAATGTCTCTCTAATCAGCAGAGTTACAGCAGGAGCAGATCCAAGGCTCTTCTCCTCGAGTTCTCTGCACAGCCAGTGAAAAGAGGAGTCTCACGAGAGTCGCTCAGAGGTGACGCAGCAGCAGCCAGAGGAAGAATTACCAGCTGCTCCATGCACGGAATACAATTCCCATTAAAGGGAGGAGAAAAAAAAGAAAAAAAAGGCAAAGCACAAAAACTGACCAAGTACTGAAGTGCTTCAAAGTATCCTCTGCCCTAGAAGAATGGATCTCTGCCACCGAGAACCCACAGCCTGGGAGATGCTCCGGTGCAACCTCCTGCATCCCACCACCCACACTGCTTGTCAGATGGTAACAAGCTGCCTTCCAGGGGGCCACAGAGAGAAACCTCCCCGGGGTCTGTGGGGTCCATGGGGTCTCTGAGGAAAGGTGCTGGGTGCAAAGCATTTTGAAGCCCTACCTGCCCCCGGAAGGATTCAAAGAGCGGGGTCTGCAGGGCGTGGGAAATACTGCTGAAGCATCCCAGTGCTCCAGGCTCAGTGAGCCCCTGGACCGCCTGGGGAGAGGACATGGACCACAAGCCCACAAGCCCCAAGCAGCCAGCCCCTGACAGACCTTCCATGGGGAAAGGACCAGGAGAGGAGCCACATGGGGTTGTTAATCGGGCATTCTGCTAATGGGAAGGAATTAAGGGCTTCCCAGAGAGGCTATTCCTTGAGGATTGCAAACTGTAAACTCCCAGGGGATTAAATCCTGAAGAGGATATCCAACTAGCAGGGAGAGAGGACAGGCCAGCACCATGGGAGGGACAGTGATTATAGAATTACCTGCCAGCATTTTAAGACGATAAATGGCATGAAATTTTATACAGATAAATTGAGACTTGACAGAGCTGGAGAAATAGTCTGTGCTGGGGCAGGAGCAGCCTATGCTCTCTGGCTGATGACACCACAGAAGCAAGGCATGGAGGATGGAGCAGGCAAAAAACAGGAGTCAAGTTTGCATGGCAGAGCCACACTGGGAGCAGGGGACCAGGGACAGACACAGTGTCCTGCTCCCACCCAGAGAAGGGACGGCGAGCACTGAGATCAGCGCTGCAAGAAACCTCAACCCCTGCTCAGTAGTCAGGTCAGGCAGCAGGAACGCTGCCCCAGTGCAGGAACAGGTCATGCTGTTTTTCCTCTTGCAGCCAGAGAGCACAGGGATGGTTTAACCTTTGCTCCACAGGCCAGGCTGGTTCCTGCATCGCTGCCTGTCCCAGACCCACGAGCACCCAGAACCTTTGGACAGCACACGTGGGCTTTGCAAGAGCAAGACACAGAAGTGATTCAATACCAAAACGGGCTGAACGGCAGCAAACCTGAGAGCCAGCCTGCGAGCCTGCAGAGAGCTGGCTGCCTGCCTCTCCTTCTCCAGGACTGTGGATGGCTGAGCCCTCAGAGCTGGGCATTTCCCTCGCTCACTGCCACATCCCAGGCAGCACCCAGCTGTCCTCCTCACGGCCCTTCCAACCTTTGCCAATGCTGGGAAAGACGAGGCTTTGCTGCTTTTTGTTCCAAGGAAGGCTGCCCGGTTTGCCCCCTGTGTTGCAGGGGTCCTGCCCCCCAGCCAGCTGCTTCCCGGCTCTCCTTGGCAGGGAGGGAGCACACAGCCCACCCAGGCCCCAAGGACAGGGTCCCGGGCTCCCCATCCAAGCCACTGCCACCAGAGACATCTCCTCCGTCTCTTGGAAACGCTGCCGAGTGGGAGCTGCCACTCAGGAGTGAGTCACGCTGCCGGGCGGGCGAGGGTGGCTCGCTGGCACTCCAGGCACTGGCTACCACTCGCCCCCCGGGACCCCCCAGTCCCCCGGGGGCTGGGCACAGGGCACAAGGCCAGGCTCTCCCCGCAGAGCAGCGTCTCCTGCAGCTGGATGACAGCCCCACGCCTCCCGCCCCGCTCCACCGCGCTGGTGTAGCTGCTGAAGCACTGCAAAGCAATTCCCAGCGGCTGCTTTTCCGTGTCATGGCAGCAGGGAGAGAGGGAGCAGAGATGGAGACCCTGTGTCCCCACTGCACGGAGGCATCCTCTGCCCCAGCTCGGAGACCTTGGGACTAAGGGGAGACTGAGGCACGGGGGGAGGAAGGGACCTGCAGCAGGAGATCACTGATAGTGCAGAAACCCGTGGTCAAAAGGCTCTCCTTCCCTGAGGGAAGCATCCCCCAGGTCATAGGGCAGCAGGCCAGTCATCCCCCTTTGGGGACCTCCTGCTCACCCAGCCTCAAAGATAGCACAAGCTCCTCCAAAACCGATGGGATGATAAGCACCTCTTCTGAAAGGGAGCAATTACCACAAAACACAGATTATGCAAATACCTTGGTTACCAAAATGATGCTCCCTGAATTCTGAGCAGGAAAGAAAAGAGCCGTGGAGAAAATTCATTTAGCCCAAAGCTGCATCGCATCTATTTAAAGTGCCGAGAGGCAGAGGGGGCCTCCCTGGGCACAGGGACTTTAGGAGGCCACCACAGCTCACTGACCATCACATCAGGGATGGAGATGGCACAAGGCATTTACCTTTCCTCCCAAAGCACTTCAGAGATGTTACTATCACTCCCCTTACAAGAGGAAACCGAGGCACAGAAGCAGGAGGCACTTGGCCAGTGAGACCCAGTGTGCAGGCAGAGAAGAGGCTGAGGTGTTGCCAAGAACAGAGCAGGGTATCCCACTGCTCCCCAGTTCCCCAGGAGCGCTCCCAGGCTGGCACTTGCTACTGTGGTGGGATGGGTTGGAATTCCAGAGTTGGCTTTGCATAGAGCTGAGGTGTGGAGAGAGGCATGGCTTTGGGGAAAAACCTCTGTGGGGTACTCAGGATGGGCTGGGACAGAAGGAATGGTGTTCCCAAGGCCTGATGTTACTGGCTCAAGAGGAGCAGGGCTCAGTGTGCCACCCACTGCTGCACAGCCCTGGCTGTGCTCAGCTGCTCTGGGCTTCCTTCTGCCTCCTCCACTGCCACGGTGGGTCAGTTTTGCAGCCCCAAGCCCTCGAGTGGGGTGCACAGCTGGTGCCACAGCCAGAGGGGTGAGAATGGCTACCCCACCGCTGAGAACAGAGTGCCATCCTTTGTGGTGGCAGAGGACCCTGAGAGCCATTTCAGCTTTGGAAGGACCAGGTGCTGATTTGGAAGGATGGAGGGCAACACACACACAAGACAAGAGCCATCAGGATGCACAGCAGGGGCGGCACCACTGCACACCAGGCCACCACATTTTCCCCAGTGCAAGGTGGGTCCAACAGCAACAGCCGACCTGATACTTCTGGTTCTCACAAGGCTGCTGGAGCCACAGACCCTGCCATGGGTCTGAGCTGGCAGCACACCCTCCCTGCCCTTGGCAGGCTCACCTGCCTGGCAGTAGTCACTCAGGGTGCCTCACTGACGTCGCACAGGGAGGAAGGACAGCTCATGATGCAGTAAATGCCAGCAGAGCCAGCCACGCTATTTCCTCTCCTCATGGAGCACAGAAGCCATAAGTCAGCGGGAATGCTCTCTGCATTGATGCCAGGCAGATTTATGATAGCACAGGCACTGCTGTGCTGGTCCCAGCATCCCCTCCTGCAGCCAGAGGCAGGAACAAGTCCCCAGGGAGAGTGTCTCCATGGGCAGCACCAGAGGAGATGCTGGGCTGGACTGCAGCAGATGAAGCTCACCTGCTCCTGATGTCCTGGCTGTCCTGCCATGTGGGATCCTGTGCTCCAAGGCAGCCCTTCGTGCTCCCAGTCCTGAGGGAAGACCCTGCCCTCCCTCCTCTTGTCACAGCCCCACTTTGGGCACCTTCCCAGCACAGCCTGTTTGCAAACAGCCTTCCTGCAGCTCTGGCACACTCACAGTGCCACATATAGTCTGCTGGCATCGCTGGCCCAGCAGGCATGGGGCTCCTCCAGCTGCTGCCCTGGGGAAGGTGGCCACACTGGGGGCTCAGGCAGCAGGTAAAAGCACCCAGAAGAGATGCCAAGTCACCTGAGTGTTTTCCATTTCCAGGGTGAAATGCCTGCCCATGACAGCAGTTGCCTCCCAAAATCCACCTCTGGATTTGAGAGCCCCAGTGATATTTCCAGGAGTTTCTTCCCACACCCAGGGACAGATGGATCTTGCCCCCAGGTACCCTGCAAGCCCTTGCCTGGCTGCCCAGCCCTCTCCCAGCCCTGTCTTGCTCCTGGGCAGGTCTTCTCCACCACAGAGATCTGCTCGTGGTGCCTCTGCACTCCTGCAACGCCAGAAATTGCTTGCAATGACGTATGTGTTGGATTTGCTTTTGATCAGCAAAAACCCAATTTGTCCTTATCTCCCCTCCCATCCTGAGCTCACATCACCCCAGGAAAGACAGAAAGTTAAATTCACAGACAAGGTAAGAAAAGCCAGATGCCTCCTGCTACTATAACCACAACAAACAGCACAGGCACTTCGCAGTTCCCCTGTGACACCAGCAATCCCACCTGCTGCCAATACAGCTCCTGACTTCTCTGAATTAGCTCTAACTCTCTTACTCTTTCCCAAAATCAAGCATCCTGTGCCCTGCTGCGGGCAGGAGCCCTGCTGATGCTGCTGGCCTCTCCCAGTGACATCAGCTGGCCGCAGGACGTGTCCCAGCACCACGGTCTGTGCTTCTGCTGATGGGGATGAAGGCAGAGATCCTGGTTGCCTCCTCCTGTGACCACACAGCAATGCTACAGGGGATTTCTGCAGGCACCCCAACCCCCCAGCTGCCCACACACCACCCACCTCCCCAGGCCAACAACCTGCAGCCTGTATTTTTGCTACTCTCAGGAAAAACAGCTCGGGCATCCAGGCAGTAAGATGAGCCTGGGCTGTACCAGAACTTTTCCAGGCACCATCATGGCTCTCTGGAGATCTGCCTGTGGGTACTGCCTTCCCACTGCTCTCTCCACCTGAATGCAGAGCTGCATGGAATTCCCAGTACTGACCAGTCTGTGGTGGGAAGTGGGCAAGTCCCCCCCGTTACAGCCCAACAGGAGCAAACAACAAGAAAGACGAAGAGAAGGGGATGAACACACTGCTCCTCTCCATAACTCCCTTAATATTACATGCCTCTACCAAGAGTCCTTTTAGCCCAGCAGCCTGAGTTGCTTGGAAACTGTTTGCTGCAGCGACCGACAGCCACTGCCGGGAGGGCTCAACGCCAGCCCGCTTCCCAGGGCTGCCAGCGTGGAACCCGAGGGGACAACCATGCTCCCCTTCCTGGCATGTGCTGCGAGCCAGAGAAAGCGGAGATGAGATGGGAGCAGCTCCAACACGCACCAGGGATGAAGGAGCCAGGAAGGGCTTGGGGACCATGAGGCTTGGTTTAGGACTTGGAGATCCTACAGCTGCGCTTCGGAACGTTCCCGGCCAGAGGGGAAGGGAGAGTTTCCAGAACAACATTCATGGAAAACGTGCTCAGCCTCACAAGATTTATTTGGCCAAATGTGGACATTGAATTCAATCACTGAGAAGTGAGAGAGAGGATTTTGCTTTATGGACAAGTACTGGTGTTGGCCTTAATGGTGAAATCACTTACTGACACCTCCATAATACTCTATGAATAATTAGGTATCTCTTCCAATTTATGGCTTACCATAAAGTGCTGCTACAGTTTTGGAGACAGTACTTTTTTTTTTTTTTATACCATAGCACTGACAAAAAGCATATTTTATTGCAGGAGTGGCAGCGTAAGTATATTTATCCATTGGCCAGGATTGTGTGGTATGCTTTCCTCTCTAATGGCTGTACAAACATATATACATCCCAGATTTATACCCAGATTTTCCATACTTTGCTCTGCAATTTACATAATATGCGAAAATTTCTATATAAGACGGAGAAGAGCACGGAGCTGTTCCTGCCAACCCAGCCGCTGGAATTCAGCGCTTCCTCGTCTCGCACCGCTCGTGTTTCCCCACAGTGACAGCGTTCCAGGGATTCTGGAACCCCCTTTGGGATCCCACCTTTATCTACGCACTCCCAGGGAGAAGGAAGGCTGAAGGGGAGGTGGATGAGGCCCCCAGGGTCAGCTCAGCACGGGAATCCCCAAGGGAAGAAACACGAGGGGAGCGGGTTCTGCCAGTGCTGGTGAAACTCATCGCCAGCACTATCCCACCTGACAGCTTCCTCCATTGCCCTGCTGAAGCGCTGCCTTTTCTTCTCAAAAAATGTTGTGGAATTAGAAGTCTGATTGATATGAATATGTAACAACGCTGCTTTATTAATAGCAGATGCATTATCAGTTTGCTCCCTGCTATTGGCAGGAGATCTGGGACAATATGTGGTTTGAAAACTAAAGAGAAATGCAACCCGCAAAGGCAGCGGCAGCGAGATAATTTCATCCCTTTTCCTGGGGAGCTGGCCAGGGAGGCACAAACACGATGGTCACGGATGCAGCGCATCGCTCCTTCTGCCGGGTCGTGGGAGCAGGCACTGGGACAGCCTCACGGTGCGGATGGTCCTGAGCACACCCGCAGCCATCTGCAAGAGGATTTGCATTCAGTGCCCCCCAGCACAGGCAAGAGACACCCCTCCAAGCCAGGGACCACCACAGCCAGCTGTAACCTCTGCAAATTGAGGTCATTTGGTACAGAGCATCACGCAGATCTCCCTAGCACGGGCAATAAACTGCCTTCGCAGTTTTCTTTCCTTACTCCCCCCCCCCATCACCACCCTGGAGGCTTAAATGAAAACAAGATTACAGAGGAGATTGGATTGGACATATATCTCGTGCGCTATTTTAGCTGTAAATTATGCCAGCTTCATAAAACCCCAACTGTTCTTTCCCAAGATCCCTGCATAGATTGGCTGGCGAAGATCAAGCAACTGGCGCTCGCTGCGGGCAGGCATTGTCTAGAAAAATGCTGATAGGGTCCAAACAGGAGCAAGAGCTCACAGGCAGGACACCACCCAACAGCTTCCCATGCCCATTGATTAGCCAAACAGTGACACACACAGAGGTCTTACCAGCCCCTGTCCACTGGGCTTTGGCGACCTGACCATACGGATCATCTGTGCTGTTTCAGCTGCCTGAGCCAACGCAGCTGATGCTTCCCTCAGCCTTAGCTCATCTCAGGAGAGAGCAGAGCATCAGGCAGCACAGTCCAAAGCCAGGCTGGACTCAAGGTTTGGGACGTGGGGCCGTGCTCTGTGATGCTGCACGGAGTGAGTGTGAGTTAGCACACGTGGTAAGGGGAGCAAGGCTTGCTGCTGTGGCAGCCACAGGGCTCCCAGCTCTGGGCAAGGCTGGAAAACAGGCTCTGCAGCACCAGTGCAAAACAGCCATAGCCCAAACTTTGCTACAGCAAACCTGGCAAGAGGTTTTGCAATTCCTCTCACGAGCATCACTGCACCTTGGCTGTGCTCCACGACCCTGGAGGACAGAGCAGCCAGGCTCCCAAGCACACAGTGCTGCTTCAGGGAGAGTTGCACTGCTGCCCAAAGCTGGAAGGACAACAGCTTGGTGCACACTCAGCTCCAGTCCCCTCTCCTAAGGTGCTACTAACACGCTCTCCCCTCCATTAGGGACTGGCTCCTTGCTGTGCTGCCTGTGCTGTGAAGGCACGTGCGGTGCAGGCACCTTGGCAACCAGGACCTTGAGCAGCAAGCCACGACTTGGCTGCTACAAGCACTCCACCACCTCCAAGAGCCACCCTGAGCCCCAAGGAGATGAAGCCAGTGAAGCCCCCACAGCCCACAGGAAATCCTCGTCCCCCCAGCAGCTGTTACCTGGAGGGAGATAGCTCGAGCTCGAGAGTGGCAGCACCCTCTGCCTTTCCCCGAGCAGGCACGGCAGTGAGCCCTCTGCCCTGTCACATTCCCACGGCTCCAGCTGCTCAGAGCTCAGCCAGGTCCCACCACACTCCCCACACGTGTGGGCTCACAGCCTGCACCACCAGCCTGGGGTATGGACACACGGAAAACCCTCCCTGGCAGGACGGGGCCAGCCTGTCTCATCCATCTTCCTCTCCAACCAGTCCCACTGGGCAATGCTACAGCAGATTCAGTTTTGCACATCCATCCCAAGTCTCCCAGGTGAAGAATCCCTGCAGGGTCAGTGACCTTTGAGGAGACCACACAGTCTGTGGGCAGAACATCTGCATGTCTTCTCCAAAGACAGGGTACAGCAGCCTCCCTGCAAGCACAGAGGCAATGGAAGCTGGCAGAGGTCCTGCATCCCAGTGTCACACATTAGGAAGAAAGGAACTAACACCCAGGAGCGGTCAGGGCAGCACAATAACGCTGGTCAAATGCAAGGGGTCCGTAACCAAAGCTTGAGGCCAACAGGTCCCTGTCCACCCTAACACATCATGGCACCTCTTTCATTCCTCAGCCTCATCTCCAGCACCCCACTCCTTGGCTTACAGAGAGGGACCAAGCCTGAGCCCATGGATGAGCTGCATCACCCTCACGTGGACACACACCCGTTCCCACCTGCAACAAGCCATCTCCACACGTTCCTCCACATCTTTCACCACCGAGACCAGGCACGTGGCTTGTCAGCGTGTGTATGTATCTATTGATACAAACCCAGCCTTCCTGGGCAATCAATAATGCTATTTAAGAGATAAGTCTTGCTATTGACTGGCTGCTGAGCCCAGCTCCTGATTAATTTAAAAAGGAGAGAGAGAGGGAGGGAGCTCAGAAGTGTTCCCAACGTCACCAGGCATCAGTGTGCGTGCTCAGGCTGTGCAGGCAGGGATGGACTGGGGCAGGGATGGACTGGGGGTGCTGTCTCTGGGTTACAACAGGATAGGGCTATGCAGGGACCTGTTTTCTAAGGGGGATGCAGCTCCACCACCAAACACCTCCATGATCTGAGAAAGGAGTCGTGGATCTCTCTGCTACCAGCTGGAACCACAGGGTACGTCGAGGCAGAAACACACATGATTTTTACACAGTGGAGGATCTGTGCACCCTTGGGGAAGAAAAGGCCCATCTGTGAGTGCATGTGAGCATTCACTGTGCCATGCACAAATTAAAATTGGGCATTGTGTTCCCTGAGCCCAGCTGTGGCTGTGCCAGATTTGAGGCTGCACCCAGCCATGGTGTTTTGATCACCACTTTGAGTGGCTTGAAAGAGATTTTTGGCTACCAAGCCCTCAAAGGCAGCTCCTGCCCATCATGTCTCTGTCCTGGCTGCATAAGTCTCTGCTCTGGTGCATGTAGGGCCTCCCCTCCTTTTTCAGGGAAGGACAACTCCCACCAGAGCAGGTCAGAGCAGGGGATGAGCAGAGCTCACCCCGCCTCACAGGGCAAGGCTGCGAAGCTGCCATCCCTCCTATGGGGGAGAGCAATCCCCTACAAGCATTTGAGGGAGAATGACAGAAGACAGGGCACTGCTGAACCCAAAGGACCATTCTGCCACACCAACTACCCAGAGACAATATTCATCCAGATCTGAGATTTCCAGCCCTCCAAGAAGCAAGGATCTGAACACACCTCCAGCACGAGCCACAGAAGAAGAAAGATTGTCTTAGGCAAGCTGGATCAAGTGGAAAAAAATGTGTGCTTCAACAACCCAGAGGCATCTTCCAGCCCACAGCGCCCAAGGCCACCACTATGATGAGCTGCACGACTTGAAGGTGCCATATTTCCACATTCCCAAGGGTTTCTCCCTGGTTGATGTGGATCCGTGTCTCTGTGCCCTAATTTCCAAGCTGGAGCAACGCAACTGCACCGGTGCTGGGGATGGCACATCCAAACAAGCCCTGCTCTGCCGGGGAGCAAAAGGCCCCACTGCATCAGCTCATCTCCCTGCTCTCGTTGCAGGCTCTGAGACATCACCCAGCGATGCTGTGCCCTGGGAGAGGCAGGTGGCATCAAAAAGCACCTCAGCCCTGGGGGAGTTGGTCTGATTTCTGCCTGAATAGGAGAGATGGGAGCAGTCTTGCCGCCCTGGGCCCCAGCGATGGTGGGGGCCCATTCGGTGAAAGACCCTCAGACGATCTGAGCCTTGTTCATTAGATAAACACTTTTTCACCATAAAACCACAGTGCCTCGGGGCTGGAGCTGCCCTGGCAAATGACACTGAACTCATGGATGTGAATCAGGAGAGAAACTTGCTGATTTCAGCAGGAGGGAAGAAGGACCAGTGCTAAGGCAGAGCTGCGGACTCCTGGCTTTGTCCATCAGTGTCAGGGTGCAGCCACCAAACAAACCATAAAAGCATCTTCCTGGTGTCACAGGGCTGCAACTGGAGGTAAAATTCCAGGTCTGCAGGTCCACAGGCAAATCCCAGAGCCCTGCTTACCCCCAGCATGCAGGTCAGCTCCCGAGAGCTCAGGTGGGGAAGCAAAACACGAAGGTAGCTGGTGCAGACAGCATCGTCTCACCCGACTGCTTCCCGCTTGGGGCCTTCTCCTGTGCTAGACGGGGCTTTATGCTTTACACTTTCAGTTCAAAGCTCAGACTGGCTTACTCCGAGACAGAAATGAGCTCCAGAGCTTGTTACAAGCTCACTGTTGTTCACTGCAGGCATGTGGCTGTGCTCCTGCCTCAGGAAGCTTGAGGCCAACAGGTCCCTGTCCACCCTAACACATCATGGCACCTCTTTCATTCCTCAGCCTCATCTCCAGCACCCCACTCCTTGGCTTACAGAGAGGGACCAAGCCTGAGCCCATTTTAGTTGCATCCCCACTGTGCTCCCCACACCTGGCACGGCACAAACACGATGTGCTTTTCCATCTGCTCCGTGGGCCCACCCTGAACAAGCGATCTCAATTCCCCTGAGCTGGGAAGGGCTCACGGGCAGCCGAGTGAGCTGCTGGCAGCCAGCAGCACTGGCCCTTGGGACAGGACAAGGAACACCAGGACAAGCCACAACAGCTGGGGCTGCTGCAGGGACAGCCCCTGGTGCCAGCAGTGCTGGAAGAGGGAAGAGGCAGATGTGCTCCGACTGTGGGGTGCTGGTGGCTCAGTGCTACCCATGCTGGAGCACCCTGTGTCCCCTCCAGTGTGGGTCCCACAGCAACTCCCTGCAACAGGGCTGAGGTTGGGGCTTCAAAGCAGTGCTGCAGCACGGTGGTGGCTGTTGCCATGCCAATCAAGTGGGCAGCTGGCACACTGAACTGCCAAATGAGGAGAGCAGCCACTCTGGTGTCCCAGGGGGCTGATTTCCCCCACAGAGCCTGAGGAGATCAGCTGCTCTCAGCACCAAGCACTCCTTGATGGACACAGCCCCAGAGCACCTGGAGCCCACCCCAAAGTCCCACAGCCCCGCACTGCCGCACCCCAGCTCTGGCCAGCAGCTGTTCCAGCTGTTCCAGCTCTAGTGGCTGCCCGGCGATGGCACCACGGCCCTGGTGGCAGGAGCAGCCACCATGGCAGCAAATGCAAGGGAAATTTCAGCATCATGGAGGGGGTGAGCACGGTAGGAGGTCCTCAGCCAGCAGCCAGAGAGCGGGAGACTGCAGGCTCAGCCACATGCCAGCGCTCAAAGCACAGGGACAGGGCACTGCCTGGGCAGGCAATGACCAGAGGGGACGTCAAAGTGGAAAAAAAAAAAAACCAAAAAAAAGGATGTTGTTTTGTCTGCTGCTCAGGTGCGGCGTGAACTCCTCACTGCAGGACAACATGGATGCCAGCAGCTCGCTCAGGGCCATGGATGACCATGGAGAGCTGCTAAACAGAGAGGAGCACCCTGCCCAGGTCTTTGCCCAGAACAGAGACCCTCCCCTGCCCTCAGCACCTGCCTCCACACAGACACAAGCCAGAGGCTCAGCCCCCCTTGGGCCCGACACCGAACCATTCTTGCCCTCAAGGCAGTCTCATGCCAGGCGAGGTTCTCACACACAAGAACACACATCCCAGCCTGCCCTGCTGCAAACCAGGTTTTCTCTCCTCCACCCTTCCCTTGTAAACGTGGGGAAACTGAGGCACCCGAAGATAGAAGGTGGCACACAGGTTGTCACGACGGAAGAGAAAGGTGAGAATGTTTTCAAATTGCTCTTCCCCAAAAGCAAGCCACGAATCTCTACCAGTCCTGCTGCCGACAAGAGGGAAAACTCATCCCATCCAAATTGCTGTAGAATAGGGAAATGAGGGAAAAAACCCAAACAAGCCTCAAGCCAGGAGCCAAGAACATTTGTCTCTCTTCTTTCAGCTCAATCAGACACAATTCATGATGGCAACTGCCATGATACCAGACTAATACCAAGAATGTTGCCACCCGGGAGCATGCCAAGGTGACCTGGGGGGGAAATGGCAGAGCTCTCTGCCCTGAGCCCCACTTTCTGTGCTCAGCCTTGTCCTGCCCAGGAGCCCCGGGACGGGGAGAGCCACCCCGGGTGTGCACGGTGCTCAGCTGCACTGATCCGATCCAGACACGCGAGCCCCTCACTCAGATCCCTCCTCTCGGGCATCATGTCGCGAACCTCCCGCACATACACCGTCCCAGCGCTACCGGGGCTGCGACAGAGAGACGGGGCAGCGGGGCGGCCAGGAAGGAGGCACCCCATCACCAGCCTGGCAGAAGGCCACACAACACGTCTCCCGCCGACCCTGCGGTCCGGGCTCCCAGCGGAGGACGAGGCAGAGCCCTGCTCCGGCTCCACCACGCTAGCGATGGATTCGGGGCACCCCGCGCCCGGAGAGCCGGGCATCCCTCCCGACGCGCCGCGGGAGACGCGGAGCGGCCGGGACTGGGGTGGCGAGGAGGTGGCGGGGAGGGGGCGGCCGGTGCCCGCCCCTCGCAGTCACCTCGCTCCCGCCGGAGCATCCCGGGGCAGCCGCCGAACTCCCGCGCACGGGGATGCGCGCGGGACCGACGGGTCTCCCCGGCCCGATCCCGCGGCATCCCGGCGGGCTCCCCGCGCCCCGGGGGCAGCGCTCACCTGGGCTCCGCCGCCGCCGCTCCCTCAGGAAGCCCCGCGGCTCAGGCGGGCGGCGCGGCGGGCGGGCAGGGCAGGGCACCCGCAGCCCCCCGCCGCCGCCGCCCCCATGGCCCGGCCGCCGCCCTCAGCGCTCGGACGGGCCCCGCCGCCGCCGCTGCTGCTGCCGCCGCCCCGCA
>JAYRBT010000156.1:16121840-16160563 GCA_036023395.1 Myiotriccus ornatus
CCCCGCCATGCCGGCCCGGCCCGCAGCTCCCGGCCCCGCGGCGGCGGCGAGCGCGGTGCGCGGCTCTGCGGGGCGAGGGCGGGCGGCGGCTCTGCGGGGCGGGGCGGGACGCGGGGCGGGCGGAGGAAGGCGGACCCCCCCCTCCAGCCCCCAGTCCGGGGGCTGCGGAGCCGCCCGCCCCCGCCCGGGGCAGGCGGGCATCGCCCCCCGTGTCGCTGGCGGGCGCGCACGGACGGGCGCCCTCGGTGGGTACCGGGGGGCCGGGACTCCGCCGGCGGCCACCGGAGGAGCCCCTCGCCCGCCTCCTCAGGCCCCCCGCGGCGTGCGCTCGGTCCGCAGCCGAGGCATCCCTCCGGTCCCTCCTGCCGGGTGTCCCCGCTCCAGCCCCGCACCGCTGGAGCCAGCCCGGGCGGGCTGCGGGCAGAGCGGCGGGCGAGCACCGCAAAGCCCCGCACCTCCCGCAACCCTTCCCGGCTCGGTGCCGAGCCAGCCTGCCGTTCCCCGAGGAGCCGCCCGTCTCGGGCCGCCGCTGTCCTGCCCTGCGAGCCCCTCTCTGCCTGTGGCACTTCTCCTTCAGTGCCGTTTGCCATGTTGTCATCCACTAGCTCAGCACCGTGAGACCCTTCTGCAGTGCTTCATTGGCTTTTTTTGTTAATTACCTTTAGGCATTACGTACGATGTGCAAACATTGACACCTTACTCTTCATCCCCTTTTCCAAATGCATGGATCGTCTGCTTGCTGGTCCATAGGTAACTCCATGGTAACCACCCTGCCAATCTTGGCAGGGGGAAATCAACAAAACCTCTTAAGGAAACTACATTATCAATGCATAAAAAGAGGCTTGTATGTGCTTCATTTGAAAAGATTGAGAAGCAAGGGCTGGGAGGTAGGTTACCATGGATTTGGGGAATTCAAGTACCCTATTAGCTGGCTAATGTCCTCAAGAAAGAATAATAGATTTACAAGCCATGAATTCCTCCTTTGAAAATCCGACTGACTTCCATTATGTTGCTTTCCACGTCTTCCCATTCTATTCTTTATCAGGACTCCAAGCAACTCATTTGGTCTATACAGAAGTTGAACTTGGATATAGCTTTCTGGCCCTACGCTTTTACAAAAATTGCAGTCACACTTGCTGCCTCCCATCTATATGATCCCAGTGTTCGTTCCAGGGTACCCAGCCCCACTGGTAGCTCAGTAACTCAATGCTGCTCCTCGTCCAGAGCCCTCCGTAGGGAAATCCTGCCTGATCCTGGAAATCCCTTGCTCTCCATCTCATCAGTATTTTCCAAAAGCATTTTCTGACATTTCTGTTTCAGAGAGTTCTTTAGATTTATCTGGCATAGGAAAGGGCACGGTATGTGAATTTTCCGACATTGTCCATGGCAGATCCTGATGTAAAGAGATTAATTTTATGCAGTGCTCTTAGACCTTTTTTTGCAGCCACAGAAGCCCAACAATCCAGCACAGCACTGTCTGTCTTCCTTCTAATGGCCTTGGCATTGTCTTCATGACACGTCCTTATGCTTTAGGCATGTCACACCTTAAAACTTGTCTCATCCCAAATCTATATCCTCTCCTGTTTTCCCTGTTTGACGCAACATGCACCTGCTGAAGCTTGTCTGTTGACATCTGTCTCCTTTACATGTCTATTTTAAACCCGTTGGCATTTTTTTGCCCTTTATATATACCCTTTATATGAACTTTTAAAAAGTATTTCCAGAACGAAGATTGAGAAGATGTAACAAATCTCAAAAGGTTTTCTAGATTTTAAGACCAGAATTTATTCCACACACACACAAAAAATAAAAATGCCCCTCTCTTAGCCTGCCTGTTCATGAAAATATCCCCCACGAAACATAAGCTGTTCCTTGAGGAGTTTGAGAGTTTGTTTGTTTGTTTGCACCCAGCTGCTTATGTAC
Organism: Myiotriccus ornatus; assembly: GCA_036023395.1. NCBI lineage: Eukaryota > Metazoa > Chordata > Aves > Passeriformes > Tyrannidae > Myiotriccus > Myiotriccus ornatus. Next base: position 16,123,764 of record JAYRBT010000156.1, read on the forward strand.
ACTTATTAGTTTTCCTTCCTTTCCCTTTGGATGCTGGTACAGAGCCTCCTTGAAAGCAGGAGGGAAATGCCTCGGAGCAGCAGCATCATCTGTGAGAGTTTTACTCTCTAAGCTGCGTTTTTGGCCAAGTTTCCTTATTTTTGCATAGCTTATTTCCCAGGAGGCTGTTCCGGAGTTGGTGTTGGGTGAGAGTTGGGAAGCAGTGGAAAACTGTAACATGTGCAACTTGCTTCCTGTGCTGCTCACTGTCCAGGAGGGAAACACAGGGTTATTTCTCTTCCTTGGGTACCTGAATAGTTGCTCTGGGGCTATTTTTTGCCCTCTTCAAATGCTTTAAGACTCACTCCCCGGTACAACTAATTCAGAGATGGTCTTCTGGCATCTCCTGATCTACAGTGTGCTGACCACACACCACCTTCCCGTGGATGCTGTGGGCTTGCCGTGCCCTGAGCTGCACGTCCCCAGCTCCGTGCTGCAGGATGGGACAGACTTCTGGGTTTGCACTGCAACACTCTCCCACCCTGCTGCTTGGTGCTGGATTAGCCTCTCCTGAATTAGCTGCTTTACTGCCCTTCCTTCCCCAGGGACACTTGCTGTCCCTGATGACAAGATAAGAGTTTCACAGCTGAGTGCAACATTGGAAGAACCTCACATGAGACTCTGTTGAGGCTTCTGATAGTCAGAAACAAGAGCAGAATGGAGTTGAGACCAAGATAGCAAACCTACACCACAGAGCTCATGGAAAGCAAGGAGCAAACTTCCAGGGGGCTCTTGTTCTCCAGGGAAATGCATAGCAGGCAGGCTACCCCAGTGCTGGAGCAAAGGAAGATGACAGAGGTATCATGGGGCCGATATACACAGCCACTAATCAAACCAGTGATGCTGCTGGTACCCATTGCAGCTGCAAGAACTCCTGCTGTAGAACAACCCTGCATGCCCCAGGAGCAGCTCACAGGTGGATCAGATGAAAACAGAAAGTGGGGAGCACAAGTGTCCCACTTGTGTAAGGGGGGGCAGATGAAAAAGGCATCTGTGCATACCTGGGTTTTCTTTCTGCTCCAAGAAAAGCAGAGCAGCCCCCTCCTACTCTGTCCCTCACTCCAAGTCAGAGCGAGTAGGAGAAATCACGACTACCTGATTCCTGCTTGGCAGCTGTCGTGAAACAGGCCTGGCAGCTGCCACGCCAGATCCCTGTCGCCGGGGTATCGCTGCGCTGTCGCGACATGGCAGGACTCTGGCACACCCCCCAGCCTCAGCCCTACCTGCCCAAGGCTGGAGAGTCCTCAGACTCCAGACCATACGAGGAGCTTCTTCCTTGGGCAGAAATGGGCTCAGAGAGGCACCGGATCTCTTGGTGGGATTCGGGGACCAGCATTCAACCCCAGCAGCGTCGGGAGGTGCTCACGTTTGCTCCCAGCTCAGTGGGAAAGTTTGATGTTGTTGGGGTGATGGTTCAGCGTCGCTCCTGCTGAGTGTTGAGGGAAGGCTGTTGTGGAGTAAACACCCCATTAAGCCAAGAAAAAATAAAATGAGCTTGCAGAGCCCAGTGGGGTGGGAGGCAAACAGCTCTATCAGTGCTCGAGAGTGAGCGGTTTATATAAGCAACAGGCTCACCAGCTGGGAGGAAAGCAGCAGTTCAGGGAAGCAGAGCTGGGAGCAGGGGGAGACCATTGCCTTTTCCCAAGGGTTTGTCACCAGCAGGCAGGACATGCTGGCACCTGGAATTATTTCAGGGGACTGTGGAGATCACGGAATCATAGAATATCCTGAATTGGAAAGGACACACAAGGATCATTGAAATCCAACTCCTGGCCCTGCACAGGACACTCCAACAATCCCACCACGTGCCTGAGAGTGTTCTCCAAATGCTTCTTGAACTCTGACAGGCTTGTTGCCGTGACCACTGCCCTGGGTAGCCAGTTCCAGTGGCCTCACATTGTTCCTCGAGGGAAAGCATCTTCAGCAGCCTAGGCACTGTCACACAGGTGAGACCAGGCATCCTTTGCACGTGACCATGTCACAGCTCTGCGTGAGAGGCAATGGACACTCCACTTCTGGCCACCACAGCAAGGTGGAGGGCTTTGGCTGGGTCTGTACAGGAGATGTCAGATCAGTGCTATTGCTACAGGTGTGCCAAGGAGCCTTGCTGGTCCAGACAGACTGGGACAGCCCCAGATTCACATCCTGTGAACAGAAACCTGTCAGATACCATCTTGGGGATTCTCAAACAGGTACTGGGTTTCACCCCAAAGCTGAGGGCAGGCCAGCAGGGCAAGCATGCACAGGCAGCACAGCCACCCAGGAAAGCCAGGCTGGGAGAGTTATGAGCCCCCACAAAGCCAGGGGCACTTCCAGCCCGAAGCCCTGGGGCAGAGCAAGCTGTGCACCTGGGGCTCCAAGCCCAGCCCCTGCAGGGATGCAGCCCCCAGGAAACAACTGCTCCGTGGTGCTGCCATGGGTGCTGACCCACCAGGAGGTGCCAGCAGGATGAGGTTGGGTACAGGAGAGCTGATGGACACCGGCTATCTGTTTCCAGATGCAGCAGCAGAGAAGTGCCAGAGCTGGCTGGGCAGTCAACAGCTCTCCAGCTAGAGACTGGATGGATCCATCTGCACAAAGCTGCTGGAGCTGCCAGTCACCTCATCCAGCCCCTTCCAAAAGCCAGCAGCAATGGGGAATGGTGCTGGGAAGCCAAATGCTTTGCTAATTGGACCTGTTACCATGTTTGGGTTTTTTGTGGTTTCTCTTCCAGGCTGTGGTAGGAGCCTGCTGGGGTGAGAATCACAGAATGGTTTGGGATGGGAGGGACCTTAAAAACCATCTTGTTCCAACGCCCTCCACTATCCCAGGCTGCTCCGAGCCCTGTCCAACCCGGCCTTGGACACTTCCACGGATGGGGCAGCCACAGCTTCTCTGGGTAACCTGTGCCAGGGCCTCCCCACCCTTACAGCAGAGACTTTCCTCCTAATATCTGATCTAAACCTGCCTTCTTTCAGGTTCAGGCCATTCCCCTTGTCCCACCACTCCATGCCCTTACCCAAAGTCCCTCTCCTGCTCTCTTGGAGCCCCTTTAGGCACTGAAAGGGGCTCTAAGGTCTCCCTGGAGCCTTCTCTTCTCCAGGCTGAACAACCCCGGCTCTCTCAGTCTGTCTTCATAGGAATATCTGGGACCTGCCAGGTGCTCTAGCCCAGGCTGGGATGTAAGACCTGTAAGGCATTGAGTTAAATTATTATGAAAAGCAAATTCCTTTGCCTATCCCTTTCCCTATGCTACTGACAGGGAGTGAAGGTCGTTTCCCCAGCAAGTCTCACTTCAGGCCAGTTGCCTCCTAAACTCCAGACAGGCACTGGCCTCTGTTCCTCTGTGTCACACGAGGCTACTGGTTCTGCTAAAAGGAGCTTCAGAGGTTTCTTCCCCTCCTTGTTCCTCCTGCTCTTTCTCCCAGCTGTTCAACTAGTGGTGAAACAGAAGCTGCTGGATCTCGAGGAGAGAATAAATAGCTTCGATTCAGCCACGGAAAGGAGACGGAGGCATTTGCTAGAGAGCATCTGACAGCTTGGGCAGAGCAGGCAGAGCTGGCTCTGGAGGAGCTGTGGTAATTAGGATCCGTGTTTGCACTCACTCTTTCATTCAGAGGCTGCCATGCAGAGAGCAGTCCTGTCACTCCCAGATTACAGGGTCCTACAGCTCACCCCCCATCCCCGAGGATGCCCCAGCATCTCCACGCGGCTGCCTGCTGGGAGGCACGGTGGCGGCTCTGTCCCTCCCTGCCGCACCCTGGCACACCCCCAGGGCACCCCTGGGACCCAGCTGTGCTGCCCCCCCAGCATCCCGCACCCACCGCGGGTCAGACGGGGAGCTGAGGTACCACGGCACCTCGCTGCTCCTGCAGCCGCGATTCCCCTCCGCCACGGCTTGATTGATTACCCTGCCCCCTGGCACTGGAGGAGCCGGCAGCGAAATTACACCTCCTGCTCCACGCCCCCGCATCCCTTACTGCCTCCCGGACAAACTCCGCTGCCTGCTGTTATTTTTAGCTCCCGGGAACTCTGATTTTTTTTTCTTAATGGGGCACGTGTAGTATGAAACGTGCCGGGGCAGGTCGCTCCAGCCGCAGCCTCGCGTGAGGAGCTGCCGGGATGCCGCTCGTCTTCCCAGGAACGGGGAGGGAGCAGCGGGATCCGCCCCAGCGAGCACCTCTGGGCAGGGCCCAGGATGGCTTTGTTTGGCCCCCTTGGCTTTGTTTCCGCAGGGCTACAGCCCCGGGCTGGGTCTCCACAGACCCACCCTGCGCAAGCTGAGGCCCGGGACCAGGATGCTGTTTTACAATGCTAATGAACAGCTGCTGGAGCAGCCACTTGCCAGCCGCCGGGCTCCTGTAGCCTCCCCTCCAGAGACGGGAGACCTTCAGCAGCACCTCTTTTTTACTCAGGGTAAATCAGGGATACAGGAGGATCTGGGCTTGTTACACCTGGTGCTGCTGGATTGCTCCCAAATGCCCAAAACCAGAGCACCTCCCTGGAAGTCTCTGGATGCTGAGCAGTGCCAGCAGAGGGAAAAGAATACACAAATGAGTCTATTTTTTGAAGTACTTAAATTAGGAGATAGGAGTCTAATTTTAGGCACCTGGTGCTGCCCTTCAGAGTGATGAGTTAAGGACTGCAAGTCCTTGGGTGTGCGTTGCCCCTCTCCTGACTCTGTGGGAGAAAGCCTGTGTCTTTGGTGCTGGGGCAGCATCCCTCTGAGGTCAGCCCTTGCTGCCAGCCTGGCCCGCTGCAGGGCCCCTGGAGCTGCTCAGACGTGCTGTAATGGCCCAGGGATCCCATAAACCCCAAACAGCCACTTTACAGCCTGTTTTGCAACAGAGCCTGGCTGTGACTCAGCAGCAGGGGAAACTGAGGGCTATAACTACCCAGTGCTGACAGCACCTTCCCCCTGTCGAGCATCTCTCTGGGGCTGGAGACACCTTCAGCTGAGCTTCTGCAGCAGAGCCAGGCACACTTCATTAATGCTAATGAATTAAGTCTCCCAACACCCAGTGAGGAGAGGAAGGCTGAGCTGCTGTTCTGCCGGGGATGAAACCAGCACATAGAGGTACTGAGGTCAGGAAGGGAGATAGCAGGAGTGCAGATCTCTGCCACCCTCTGCATCCCAGCCAGGGACAGCTGCTGCTCTGGCTCGGTGCCACCTGTGGCAGGACAAACCCTTCCTTTGTTTTACGTTCCTTCATGATTTCCTGGAAGGAGATTTGCTGCCCACAACCCAGTGAAATGCCAGACCTCTGCTGCTGAAGATTTCCACCTTGCCCTGTCCCATAAGAGGACCCCAGGGGCAGCCGTGGCCACCTCAGCACCCCAGGCAGCACAAGGAGCTTGAAATCATCTCTGGCCAGGCAGAAAGATAAATGGGGACCAAAGCACAGTGCTGGCAGATTGCTGTTCAGCAATTGCCCCTTGGAGGACACCTTTTCTGCAGCTCTGCCAGCCTGCTGCTCTCCTTCAAGACTTTCCAATCATCGTAATAGAGTGAAACTTTATTTACTGCCCTCATCCGGCTTCCTACCGTGGCCATGGGCACACAGCGGGCGTCCTTCCGGCTCTACTAACAAGAAAACCTTAATGGCTTTTCTGCCACGGCACAAATCAACCCCAAATAAATGTGGGCACCAGGGGGAGGCTGTAAGTAGAGGATGGAGCAGAGAAAGGGAAGGCAGGAGGGATGGCTGGTACCCACAGGTAAAGGTCTGGCTCTGGTCAAAGGACAGGGAGCTCGGCAGGGGGGCCACAGGATTGAGCAGGTGCTGGGCTGTGGTGCCACCTTCATCCGTGTTTTAAATGGTTCAGCTGGGACTGAAGGGGAGCTGCTGGCAGACACCAGCAGGGATGGGGAGATGGGGACTCTGCCCCGTGCTGAGAACACAGACTCATCACACATGAGATCACCACTGGACGTTGCTTTGGGGAAGGCTCAGGCACAGCACCGTGTCCGTGCCAGGCAGTTGGGAAGCCTCAGAATGTGCACTGTGTGTCTCAGGGATGTGCTGGGACAGAGTGGCTCCCTGGGGCTGGGAAATGCTGATCAGGCAGGACTTCACCCCAGGCAGATGCCAGGAGGATGGAAAACATCACAGGTAGCACTGCCTGCACCCAGCCTCCAGGGCTTTCTCCCAAGATGGGACTCATCAAACTCTCCTTTCCCAGGATGTGTAAATGGGTCTGCAGCTTCAGAAAAGGCAGGGGTAAAGCTGGGCAGCCCCACTCTCCAATCCATGCTCTGGTCCCACGTGGGGCCATTGTGATGAAACAGAAAAGTGGAGGTGCAGAGAGGCACCTGTGTGTCACCACAGTGGGAGCACATCCCACTGGAGCTGCCCACTGGGGCAGAAACACCGCCTTTTGCAAGAGCATCTTGAGGCTGCTGATTTCCTCTGAGGAGCTTCTTGGCCCAAATCTCTGCGGCATTAGAAATGCAAGAACACTCTCCTGATCAGCTGGGTCAGCGCAGGGGACGCCAGCTCCCCGCCGGTTTGGTATGATGCAGTCTCTCACTTGCCATGCACTAACCAAGGCTCCACCGAGAGCCCCACCAGGAGAGAAACTTCCCAACAGAGTTGGGGAAGGAACACCAGTGCAGAGAAACACTGTCAGGGCTGGGCCACTGTGGCTGAAGAAGCAGCACCTCTGGCTCAGCTGTTTAGGTACGGGGCAAAACCGTGGACTAGCAGATTGGTGCTCAGAGGGCAGAGACACCGCAGGAAGGACCCCCAGCCCACCCCTGTCTGTCTCTGCTGGGGTTATTGATTTGCCAAAGCTCATCCTTGAGATGCAGGATCTGCTCAGTGGAGCCGTTCTCCGCGGGTTGCCATGGTGATGTGAGGCATTGCCACCTCCCCATCGCTGTCCCCGCGGTGGGATAACGCCGTGCCCAGGCAGCACATCTGCCCTGGGGCAGGTTTGGGGCTGGGTGTGCCTCCTGTCACACACCCCTGGGGTGCATCCTGCATCCTCTGTCCCATCAGCACAGCTAGGGGTGAGGGCTCAGTGCTGGCTGGCCCTGCTCCTGGTTCAGGGAGCTGCTGGAGCTGGAGTAGAGGGAGAACAAGGTGCTGGGGTGAGCCACACAGTTTCTCTCCATTTTCCTTGATTTCCTTTCCATGCTTTTCTCTTCACTGTCTTGCCCTTCCCAGCCCTGTGGCTGGAGCAGCTGCACTCCCATCAGATGTGCATCAGAGCTGCCAGGAGGAGGGTGGGCTTTGCAGAGCTGTGGATGGGGCCTGGAAAAACAAAATGCTCTCATGCACCAGAGAGTGATTTCTCCCTCCAGTCAGCTAACAAGCATGGTTTCCTCCAGGATTCCACCTTCCTCATGTGCCCCAAAATGCAGACATATCCTGGCTGGATGTGATCAGAGGAATGGATCCCATCCTGAGCATTTCATGGATGCTTTAGGGAGCATCTGACCTGCTCGGGGAGGGGTGGCCCGATGCCACAGGGGTGGAGACACCCTGGAAAAGCAGGGAGAGCAGATCCTCATTCCCCCATCAGCCAGGGGCAGGGGTATCACACAGCCTGGGGTGACATCCTCCTCCTCTTCCTGGGCTGTAGTGACATGGTGCACCACCTTCACAAGAGGGGGACAAATTATTCAGCAGTAGCCACTCCTGCTTGCCTTGCTCCACATGAGTCACACCTCACGTGTGCCTGAGCTGCAGTCAGGGACGTAGCCTGGGGAAATGGGAAAAGCACTTCGATGGATGGATGGAGGGATGGATGGATAGAGCTGATGTGGATTGCTTCTGTCAGGCCAGAGGAGCAGACGGTGCCAGTGTAGTCCTGGTTCACGTGTGGTACCCAGTTTGGCATCACTGTGGGAGGGGTGTGTGTAGGAAGCTGGGCTGCCTGGCCAGGGGAGTGCTCTGGAGGATGGCACCAGAGCCACCAGGGATCCCCACTGCTCAGGCCTTCCTTGCCCTCATTTTGCCTTACCATCTTCTCAGCCCTTTTGCCATCTGGCCTGTGCTCCCCTGCTTAGAGGGAACCATAAGCTCAGTGGACGTGTGTCTGCTCCGTGTCTTCTCATCCCTGGGCTCTCTCTGCTCCCTCCCCTGACCCCACATCCCTTTGGAACCCCATGACCAAGGGCTGCCCTGGTCCCAGGAGATGCTCTGCCCAGAAGCACATTCCAGCCCAGCTGTGTGTGTGCACTCACCCCTTTGGATGTGTCACTGCCCTCACGGTGGACACCGATGCTGCTGTGAGGCCAATCCTGCACCTGCTGAGCATCCTGCTGGCACCACAGCAGTGGCCAAGGCGCTGAAGTAAGTGGCCAAGCTGCCATCAGCCTGCAGAAGCTGCACTGCAAAAGAAAGAGGAGAGAAGGTTCAGGCTCTGCAGCACGCTCTGAGGCCGTGTGTGAAGTACTTTCACAATAGTTGAAAATTCAATGCAAACTAGGCACTGAAGGCCAAAGACTCTTGTAGCATAAAAAAGACATTTTCTGAATGCAAGAGCTGATTCATACCCACAGAGGTGGCCATTTATTTAGCAAAGCTTAAAAACCTCGGAAACCTCCACTTCTGTCACATCTAACAGGGTTATAAGCTCTGCTGTAACCTGTCTGTCCAAGGAAAATAATACATTTACAACACAGTCGCCCTGGTCTTGGTGTCTAAACAGCTATAAATCCCCAGAGAAAGTGTAGTGGTGAAATCAAACACAATTCAGCCAGAGCTGGACTCCCAATCAGCGTGGCGGGGCTGCTCATACAAGCAGTGCTGCTGGAGCCCCAGCAACCGAATTCTCCCCAAGCAAACCAAATCCATGGCCTCCCTTACTCTAATCTCCATTGCAATGAATTAAACATGTTTTAATATCAAAAATGAAAGATCAAGGATCAGCAGTAATAAATCCTCCACACTAATTTTCCGTATTAAGCCGGTGTGTACCCAGGGCAAGTGTAATAATTAGAGTCACGCAGTGATTTATTGGGAGGACGGAACTGAAGGCATTCAGATATTGGCATTCTCAGTCCTGGCACGCGTTTACGCCCGAGTTCCCTGCCTACATTATACATCATCCCTCCCCGGTGGTGAGCCTGCAGGATGGGAGCGCTGGTGGCAGGGGGTGTGTGGGACTGGGGTGTGCAGTGAGCCCCCAGTGCTCTCTGCCACCGTGGACCAAAGGGCACCTGATGGGCAGTGGCTGAAAGAAAGGTTGTGCCTGGGGTCAGGGGTGGCCTTTGCCTGTCCCATACGACTAGAGCTGTGCTCCCAGGGGACTGGTGGGAGCAACACCACCCAGGAAAGCCCCTCCACTCAGGGTGGGGAAGGGGGCTGGCTCTGAGCTCACTGAATGAGCTCTGAGTGTTTTTGCCTCTGTGCCCCTTGCTCAAGCACTCCCACTTTAGGCAAAGGGACTCCCACTGTATGCTGAGGGTGCCAACATCCCCAGCATCATTCCCACCCCCAGGAGTGGAGGATATTCCTGGGCCATTTCCCAGGCTCTGGCTCCAGCACAGCAGGGCCAGCAGTAGGTACCTGCATTTCAGGCATGCACACGGAGGGGAAGCTGCGGTTACACACGTAGATTCTGTTCTCAGCAGTCATTGTCAGAGTTGCTTTTAACTTTTTCCCCATCTTTTAACCTTTTTAGATAGGAGGTGGCAGGTTTTTCTCAGCATGGGTGTGGGTTTTTTCTGCTGACAATGCACAGATTTCCCAGCAGCTGGATGAGCATGTGGGCTTGAAACTGCATACAGGGGTAAAGGACCTTCAGCTGGGCTTGTAAATACCTGAAAGCTTCGTGCCGGTGATTCCACGGCTCAGAAGCCGCCTCAATCCTTTGCAGCCAGAAACCACATGTGAAAGGCTTTGTAGATGCCATTGAATCTTTCCAAAGAGGCACAGTCCCCTCTGGAAATTCATGCTGCACATGCACAGACTTCAGACACTTTTTCTTTATCCTTACCCCAAGCAATAATCCATGGACACCCCAGGTCTGTGGATCACAAGCAGAAGTCTTTGCCCTGAAGAAAGTGGAGGTTTTTGTCTCCTCTTAACACAGGACAAGGGGGAACATCAGCAGCTATTCAAAGGCCATGAAAGCACAAGGTCCAGAGGGATCTGCATGCTGCTTCTCTGATGTCCCAGTCCCACCAGCACAAAATGCTGCTGGTTCTCACTGTCTCATCACGGGGGTGATGTTTGTTTCTTCCCTCAGAATCTGAAATCACAGAACTGCACAAGGAACTGAAGTTTTAATGTATTCTTTAAGGATTGAATTTCAAGATCTCATAAACACCCAGTGAGGCTTGGGGATACGCCCCTAGAAGCAGAGGAGGAGAATCCAAGAGCCTGGTATTTAAAAATGAATTAATCTGGGATTTCAAGTCAATCCCGCTCTATTTAAGAGCTTCATTCTGGAAGGAACAAGTGTGCCCCAAAAGCACTCCATCCTCGGTGTCAGTGCTGGCACATGGTGTGACACCCCTGAGGGGCACAGCACAGATGTCCCACTGCCAGCAGCAAGGGCATGACCTGCTGTAAACACTGGACAAATCTTCCCAGAGGATGGGGGCTACAGCTTTCCCTTCCACGGCAATGAAGGATAATAACTTGGTATAATCCCTGCCAAGGACAGATCACTGCAAAGATTCTTAGGGAAAAGCACAATTTAGACCAAATGTTCTCAAGTCTCCCCAAGACCCCACAGGGGAAAGGTGGAACAACCCATTCTCCTGAGCCCTGCTGCTGGGGCACCTAAAGCTGGATGGTACCAGCTCCTGAATTAACTCAAGGAGATTTTTTTTTCCCTTCCTTAAAAGCAGTAGCAGCCATAAAGAAAGTCCAGAGAAGCCTTGCTTTTTGGACAGTGCCTGCACAGCTCCCTGTGGTGATGTCCTGGCTGCTGCTCAGAGCAGGGAGATTCTTTCCCTGCTCTCAGAGGATGGAGTTGGGAGACACCTCCCATGGCTGTCCCGTGGAAGAGACTAGGTTTCTTCCAGGTTTAAAAATTCTCATTAATTCCTGTGACTCCAGGAGCTGGGACTCACTTCAGCCACTTGATATCACAAGACTGATGTTTCCAGGGCTGACAAAGGTGCACACAGCTCTTAAATATCCTGCCATTAAATCCCAGTCTCCTTTAGCTTGTCTTGGTAGATCCAGGACACTTGGCACTGCTTGGAGCCCAAAGGACAGCACTGCAGCAGCACAGAGAAAGAAAAGGAATACATTATTTTTAGCTGCAAAGCATTTGGTTTTCTCCTCTTTTGCAGAGATGGGTTGAAAACTGAGAACAGCCTATTGAACTCCCTATCTAACACTCGAAATGCTTGCCATCGAAATAGAAACTTATCTGAGATCTTACAAAAGTGGATGGGGTTGGGTCTGCCTTTCCAGCACGGAGGAGGTGAAGCCCTGGGCTGAGCAGAGCTGGCTGGGGATGGTGGGGAAAGGGCTGGGATGCTGCACTTGGAGCAGCTGCCGTGTGTGGCTGGGAGCATCTCTCTGTGCCTGTTACTTAACACGCTGAAATGAATAGAGGTGCCTTTTGATGTTCCCTTTGAATTGCTCCTCTCGCTTCCTTCTTGTCCCCAGGGTATTTTATTGGACTTCATAATAAAGCTGGGGGGGGGGGAGCAGAGAGAGGAAAGTTCTTTGAGCTTGTTGTAAATGAGCAGAATTTTATAATCTGCCTGCTTCCATTTCAGATTTACCCTGTAATCTTATTTACAAGCTGGATACCAAGTGCTGCAGTAATCAGTAGGTGATCAATAACCAAGAGAGGCTTCCTGATCTGCAACCATTTAGAGTCAGTCTGTTCACATTCATGAAGTGTGGAAGGCTGTTTTTTGGGTGGAAAGGTAATGTCATGAGAGCCAAGCATGGTCCTCCCTCTATGCAGATTGAACCAGGGGCCTGACAAGCCCCAGTCCTCCTTCTAGGAGCCACCAGCTTTGCCATGAACTGAATCCTCGGCACAAGCTGTGGTTCGGGGGCGGGATGCAGTCAAACCTTCCCCAGTGGACATCCCCTTCCCCTGTGCAGGTCAGGGGGACCACAGCCACCACCTCTTCTCCTCAGCTCAATGTAAATCAGGAGCAGTGATCCCAAAACACAGTGATGTGCTCCTGCTCGGGAACAAGTCACTGGATCCACAGGAAGTTTGGGCTGGTGTGCCAGGGAACACACCAGCCCCTGTCTGCTGCTAATTACTGTGAACGGCTTCCCCTGAGGTCACTAATCTGGTTTCTTGCTGCCCCCTCTTTTGTGTTCAGCTTTGCCTCTCATTTACCCGAAGATGCTGGCAATCCCGGGGCACTTTTAGTTAAAAGTAAGTAAATATATCTGAGTTTTAAGAAGGGCTGCAGGGAGGACGGAGAGAAGACTTGTCATGTCTTTGTTACTCTGTAGCCCAGACCTGACAAAAATCAGGTGGCTTAATTCGGATATTGCCTCTTGTGTGACCACCCCGAGCACAGGGACTAGGACAGGGATACTTGCCCAGCCTGCCTGCCCACTGTCTTCCCCCTCAGACTCCCACACTGGCTGGGGAACGGCTGGGAAAGAGCCTGCTGGGTCCCAGCCTGTTGCTGCCTCCTCTCCTCTCGCTGCCTTCTCCTTACTCAGCAGCAGCATCTCCCCAGCCCATCCATCATCCCGGATTAGCCATTAGTACAGTCACCCATTTGCGGGGCTGCAGCTCAAATGAATTGTGTTAGTATTCCAGCCACCGCAATGAATGGGCTGACATCGAAACCCTTTTGGATCCCAGGGAGAAGCCAATCAATTATTTCATTCCCCTGCCTGCTGCCAGCACCCAGGCACGCAGGGCTGGAGCACGCTCTGATCCCTTAATGGCATTTTGAAACCCCGTCAAGAGAACGGTGCATTTCATCTCCCTCTGTGCAACGCCAGAAAGGCGTTGTCATAAACCCCCTCTGTGGGACAGGCTGTCCCCTGCTGCTGTCTGACCCTGCCTGCTGGTCCCTGCACCCTTTCTGCTCCCCCCTCAGCCACGGGAAGGACCACAGGTAGTCCAGCCTCCCAGGCAGGGGAAAGAGGAATAATTATGTGCAAAAGGAAAAAAAACCCACTTAATTGGAGTGCCCTGTGTCTCGATTCACCCACTTAAGGCCATCGAGTTCCCAGGACCAGTATGTATCTCTTGCTCACTTCCCCTCTCTCCTGCACAAATATAGCACAATAATTAGATGAGGGCTCTTTGCCCTCTCGCTGGCATCATCTCATCCTGCACGGAGCACGGCCAGGCAGGCGGCACAGCACGTGGTCCTGGGCAGGGACAGCATCTTCTGAGCACACGCTTTCCTGCACCCCCGAACACTCCTCCTGCGTGGGAAATGCTGGGACAGGGCTTCAGCCACTCACCAGCTCAAAGGTGACACCACATGGCCGGGCTTGCCAGTGGGGAAAGTGTCCTGCCTGCTACATACAGGCCACTCAGGATCAAAGGGACAGGGGGCAAAGGCAATGTGTCTTGTTTTAAGGCCCCATGTCTTCCAAGCACTGTCTCTCCCCAGCTGTCTGTCCCAAAGGCACAGTCACAGGGAGGGGATGAGTGGGAAGGGCAATTTCCCTGCCCGCTGCCTCAGTTTCTGTGGTGCTGGTGACACCACAGCTCTCGGTGGTGGAGTCGGTGCTCGCTGAAAACAACTTCCTACAGCGGTTTTTGTCCCTGTGTGCAAAGAGAAACAACAGGCTGGGGAATGCTGGGTCTGCTCCCAGTTGCCTTCAGCTTGCATTAAATCCAAGGAATAATGATTTCAGGGCGAACAATCCCATTTCCTGGCTTGCAGCCCTCATTTTCAGTAGTCTCCAGTTATTTGGGATCCAGAGCACCTTTTCCCCTCACTGAGCTCCGCTTTTCACCCCCCATGAAAGAGATGCAGAGCTGCTCTCACACTCACACGGGGAGACTCTCGGCTGCTCTCTCCTCTGTGAGCTTTAATGACTTTGCACGTGCTTAGAGGACTTTTTCACTCTATAAAGATGATCAAAGGGAAGGAACTGCCAAAACTGGGCTCAACATCAAGGCAAATACTACGGGACAGGACGTCCTTCTTGACGCTGCACCCCAACTCAGCTGCAGCAGCAGGGCTGGAGGAGAGCATTCAAATCCTCCTGTGAGCAGCAGGATTGCATGACTTTGCTTTGTGCAGGTGTGGAGAAGCAGCATGAATGGAAGGCACCAGCTAAATATAAGCTCTGATTTAAAAGATAAGTGGTGGTAAGTGGCTTCATTGTTTGGGAGCAAGGAACCTCCAAACCATTCCCTGGATGAGACATAACCAGCCCCAGCAGAGCCAGCAATTAAAGGCAACTGTAGCCCAAAGCAGTCACAGCACAAATAAAGCTGTGAAGGAAGATTGCACTCCTGTGGTGAGTTGACCTTGGCTGGATGCCAGGTGCCCACCAAGCTGCTCTATCCCTCCCCTCCTCAGCATGAGGGAGAATGGGATGGGAAAAAATAAATAAAATCTCACGGGTCAAGATGAAGGCAGTTTAATAAAGCAAAAGGCTCACAACCAGCACCACTGAACAACACAGCAGCCTCCTAAAGATCTGTGTGCCCTGGGAGGTCAAAACACACATGGCAGGGCACTGTCCAGCTGCCACCAGCCTCGCCTTTAACAAACCTGGCACCCTCACACGGTGGGCAACCCCCAGTCAAGAAGGAAAGCTTTAATTAATCTTCATCCTCCTCACTCAGCCTTATCAGGTGTTGGAGTGGGCTGCAGTATTTAAATGAGGTGAACAAAAAGATTTAAGAGGCAGCAGGAGGCCTCTTGAAGAGGATGAAAGGAAGCATCTACAGCAATGGAGATAAGAGACAGCACCTGAATAGGAAAGGGAAGGAGAGCTCTGACTTTGTGAGCCATTTAAACACTCCAGCACAGGGGATGCTGTACACTTGTTTCATGTGACACAAGCAGAGAACATCCACCTCTGACCTTTGCTTCTTTCGAGGGTTATCTGACACCCTGTCCACAGGTCAGGGGTCCACACAGGTCCTAAGGACAGAGGACTGGCCCTTGCAACTCCTCTCCAGCACAATCAATGCCCTTTAAAGCCAGTCAGCTTTGCCACAGGGAGACCTTCTTGAGCGGGGTGGCAACACATCAGCTGCAGCAGGTACACACCCCCAGGCATGACAGGACCTCAGCCCTCACAAAACAAATCCTCTAGACCTCTGCTAGCCCTTTTCTGCAGAAAGTAGAACCCTGCCTGCCACAGGGAAGCAGAAACCTCTGAGCATCATCATTTTCTCACCCCAGCCTGGCTCCCCTCCCTGGGATCTCCAGGGGAGGAGACATTCCCTTGGTGCTCTGGCCACACAGGCCATTGTATTATTGCCTTGGAGAACAGGTAATGGATTTAAATTGACAGAGAGCAGGCTGAGATTAGACATAAGAAGTGCTTTACAATGAGGGTGGGGAGGCCCTGGCACAGGTTGCCCAGAGAAGCTGTGACTGCCCCATCCCTGGAAGTGTCCAAGGCCAGACTGGATGGGACTTGGAGCAACCTGGGATAGTGGAAGGTGTCCCTGCCCATGGCAAGGGGCTGGAATGAGATGAACTTTAAGGTTCCTCCCAACCCTCACCATTCTATGACTATGCAGTGGCCTCGAGCTTCCCTCCCAGCCTGTGGGGCTTTGCAGCCCAATTCCCTGTGTGCTCAGACACACTTTGTCTCCTCTCCCCTCTCTGCATGAAAGCTGTACCCTGACATCAGCAAAACTGAGTACCTGTCCAGGACAGGAAAGGAAGATTGATTTGACTCCAAATGCTGCCAAATGCATAAAGCCAACACACTGGGAAAAATAAGGCAGGCAATTTCATCCTACTTGCTTTCAGCAACAGTGACATTAGGTGTTATTTGATACAAGAGCAGAGCCAATATTTCCAAACTGAAGGGCAATTATTTAAACCTGTGTATTTAGAGGACCTGGAAGGTGTTCAGAAGAGGGACACCAGGAAACAGCCTCTGACTTGGGCTTGTGTTTATCAAGGGCCCGACACCTTTCTTGACGGCTTCACCCTAGTCCAGACTTTGCATTTAAAGAAAACCCAGGGCAAAGATTCCAAAAGCAGCGTTGTCCCGACTCCCCTCTGCCATCTACAATCATCAGCTGGATCAGTGCTAAATGTCAGTGCCAAAAGTTTTTGCAAACCCTGTCTTTCCAGCTAGGAGCAGAGGAAGAATCCTGCTCACCTCGCTGAGCTGCGGAGCCCCAGCCCAATAACGTAAATGCCAGTGGCTGAACCTCCAGCTGGCCTTTGTGGGTGCCTCTGGCACAGCAGTGCCTTGCCGAGGTGGTGAAATATTAAATAAGGCGTGAGAGTCAAAAGAACAAAATTACACATCCGGAGACTGCTTTCCAACACCCTCAGGGTTTGGCTTTGCCTGCCTGTGACGTAACCGGGGATGGATTTACAGCAAACCTGCCCCAGCGCAGGCGCCAGCCCTGGCAGGGAACAGCAGGTGCCTCCTGCTCAGCCTTCCAGAGGTGAGTGCACACCCCAGAGCTCAGCCCCATGCCAGGTGTGCTGCTGCCCTGCCCCAGCCAGCACCAGGTCCCTGCCGATGCTCAGAGCCCCCCCATCCCCTCCTGCTTCAAACAGGAGCCTTTCAGGGTTCAGAGATCCCCACAGAGCCTGAGGCAGAGGAGGGTCATGGGTGAAGGGTCCCCAGTGCCAGGCTATTTGCTTTCCTAGTAAATCCGCTCCATTTTGCCCCAGGAGCAGCCAGGAAGCCTCAGCAGGAGGCCCCAGGCAGTGCCTTGGTACATCTGCTGGCACTGGAGCAACTCTGCAAGGCTGAGCTTCTACAGGCCTGATCTGCCAGAAATGAAATAATGAGATCCTGGAGAGCAGACAGGAGAACAGAGCAGGTACAGATCCTGGGATACTGCAGGTATGGAAAACCTTTGTTTGCTTGGAAAAAGGCAAGGCTTTGAAGATAATGCTGATGGGGTAGTACCTCTCAAACTGGGATGAGGCTGCAGGAGAAAGGCACCCGTGGGTACACATGGGCACAGAGAGGAAGAGGACTGAGAGAGCTCATAAGGGCATTACTGGAGAACATGGGAATTAACACAGGAAAGAGCCTGGGAAATTCAAACCACCAGTGCCACACAATGGGCTGAATGCATCCTGAGCAGCAAACTGAGAGCTCTGCAGCTACACGAGGGAGATGTGGCACCCAAGGCAGTGGGAGCAGCCCTCAGGATCACTCAGCTTCTGAGGCTTTTTAGGAGCTATTTTTGCCATTCTGTGCAGTTTTTTCTGCAGGATGTTCAGCCCTTAATGTTCCCCAGAGAGGATCATCCTTTCCTCTTGGCATAACCTCTCCCTTTGTTTGAGGGGCAGTCTGGAGGGCTGGATCACACAGCCATCAGGAGGGCAGGAATCCTGGCCTCAGATCTTCAGCCAGCTCCTGGCAGCAGCAGAGCCCAAGAAGCCCTAGAGGCAGGTCTCCAATCTCTTCCCAGGGGATGAGGGCAGGAGGGAGCTGTGCTGCTCTGTACACCAGCCCTGCCCCACCAGCCCCACCTACAAACCTGTTATTCACACAGTAAGACTGAGGAAACCCAATGGTGGGCTGGACTAGATGATCTCCAGAGGTGCCTTCCTGTCCTAACAAATTCTGTGATTCTCTGATAGTGTCAGAATATCAGGACGGGAGATCCAGGCTTCCCTGGAAGAGGCAGCAGCTGTCCTTGACTCAAGGAGGCAGGAAAGCAGCTTCCAGGAGTCCATGCAGCACAGCTCGGGAATTTCAAGGGGGGTAAGGGCATACCATGCCTTCCTAAGCCTAACTCTTTTCCTCTGCTTCTCCTAGGAATGAAACAGGAGCAAACCCCAAGCAGTTTTCCATCTGCCCAGCTGAATTTACTGCAAGGGCTGGTGAAGTTCCTCTCTGCAGTCCTGTCTCAGCCCTCTGTGGTCTGTTGGCAGCCCTTAGCAACTGTCTTGCTGACTATATGTCATCTTAACTACAGGCTCGTGTTGTGCAACCGGTCCTTTTGATTCCTGCCAAGCATCTTTTAGGACTGATTCCTTCACTTACAGAGCCCTCACAAGCACCTTTGTCACTGGTTCTCACACAGAATTACTGCTGCATAAATAGTCCCTGTTCTCTTCTTACAAGTGTTTCTGTGCATGGAAACCCACTGATGAGGGGGGAAAAAAGGTGCCTGCAGCCTTGACACCTGCCCTTTGACCTGAGAGCACTGTTTCTGAACCGTGCCAGACCTTCCCCAGCCTAACTAGGTGTGAGTAAAACCAGTCCTTCCCTGTGGGGCCAGATGCTGCAGTGTGGTGCTAGCCCAGAGAGAAAGCAAGCAAGTTCAGCTGTACTGACAAAATTCCTAATGGAATAATTAAACCCAAATAATTCAATTAACATTGCAATTGAGTAATTACATTTAGAGTACTGCTGTAATTGAGCAATATTTGTATTGTCCCAGCAATGAGGACAGGCACAGTCGCCTTTCAACAGGCAGGAGGAGACAGATGGTGCTAATAAGGGGTACAAGATGAATGTGAGGTCACTAGACTAAGTGCTATTCCTTTTTTTTTTTTTGGCTAGAGAAGAAAGTCAAGCCACTGTGATCCTGCTGCCTTTAAAAGCCTAAGTAACAGAAATAGAAGAGACTGCAGGATTGCAGGAGTCTGCTTTACCATTAATTGCTTTTTACTGAAAGCCCAGAGCCCCCTTGGCACCGCATCAGCAAGAGGGCAGCCGTGTCCCTGCCCGGAGTCCCTTATCTCAGTCGAGTTCAGACGGCAGCAGCAAACGGTGAGCTAAGATTTGGGGAGGAATGTCTGCCTCCCGAGGCAACCTGAACGAGCCTGCAGTTCGTGTCAGGCCAGAAGTCAGGAGACTAGATCTCAGCGAGATAAAACAGAGAGGAAAACAAGCCCGCAGTTCCAGGCTGCGTCACTCGTGTCAGCTGTAGCTGCATCCTGGGACTCCGAAGGACTGACACCAGTGGGGGGCTCTGGGTCAGCGAAGTGGGCAGGTAAATCACCACCCATCCCATCCCCTCTTGCACTGCAGCCCAGTTCTGGGGAGAGGGTCCAAAGTGGATGCCCCACTATCCACTAACTCTTCTTGCCCTAGAAAGCAGCAGTGATAGTGCAGTGAATGACAAAACCAGAGTGTCTGTTCACCTGTCAGTGCAGAGGCTCGGGGTGCTGCATGTTTGTCTTTGCTTTGGGGCTCAAGCTGATGGTCAGCCTTGGGAATACAGGCATTGGGCCTTTAATGGCTTAGCCTCTAACCAAACACCAGCTGCATTTTACAGCTTCCATGCCTGTGTTTGGAGATAGGGGCTTTTCCTGGGGATCTAACTTCACCTTGTAGGCTGATGGGAATGGAAAGGTTAGCACTTGGTTAACCCCTTCTAGTCTGCAAAGTCACTGCAAGCATGATTTACATCTCCTCTAGCTACTCTGAGCTGGCAGCTCTGTTGGAGTACCACAGATCTGCCTCTCTTCTTTCCCTCGAGCAATTTCAATTTTCTTTCCCACTCCCAGGACTTTCTAAGCAATTTAAACTTGTTTGGCAGATTTTTTTTCTTTTTTTTGAAGAAAGAGACAGCTGATGGCAGTACTGTGCTGTTTGCAGCTCCTCTCCCACTCTCAGCAACATCTGAGTTTGGTGGTTAATTACTGTGAGACCTCTACGCCTCTGTCAGTGTCAGCTGGAAAGATGGTTTTTACACCATGCATATCAACAAGCATCTAGATGGAAAATAAACCTTCTGATGCTCCCACTGTTGGGGAAACTAATGTGCTGATTCAGGTATCTGAATGCATGTGGATGGCAGACACATCCTGCTCTGCAGGAGAGCTCTGATCACCAAGGTCCGTGTAAGATTCTCCTGTGTCCACTGCGAGACGGATCCACAGAAATGAGACTCAGTTTACTCAGCCCATGGCTCCCATTTGAAAGATATTGTCCATACCTGCAAAGTGGTCTCAGTTTAGCTTTTCCCAGGCATGGGACCCTCTCTGGGTGGGAGAGGGCTGATAACACCCCCAGGTTCTCTTCCAACCTGCACCTCAGGAGGGCAGCTGGCCATGGGCATCTCCATCCCCACACTGCCACTGGGGTTTGCAGGAAGCAAACTGGGGCAGGTCTGCTCCCTTGGGCACAGAGTGTCTTGCTGCAGACCTGTGGCAGAGCAAGGCACAGGACTGAGCTCTGGCTCCTTCTCCTTGAAGGAACACAGCAGTGCAAGTATGAGAGGGGACAAACACGTCCTTGTGACGGGAAAGCCACATGATGGTGACGAGTCTGGGTCTGACTCATAGCCCAAGTGATGCTGTAATATAACAATATACCACCACTGGCCTGCTCTGTCCACCACAGCACTGAGGCAGAGCTTTGGCATTCAAGTCCATATTTACTGTAGGACCCCATTTTCTCACCACAAGAGCAATCCCAAGTCTAGAGGGAGAGTTATCCCTGTTTACTGTAGCAGCTTATCTTCTGATGAAGGTCTTGCACACAAACTCATTCGCAGCTCTCTCAGGGAATTGCCACCAGTGTTTCTTCAGTTGTGCTCGGGCTTTCTGTGCGCTTTGGTTTTATCAGGTGTTTGAGCAAGAGCAGCTAGCATTAACATGCTCCAGAAAGTCCCAGTGTGCAAGTCCAAAGAGCCCAGACACACACACTGTGGCACCATCACAGGAGCAACCCCGGCAGCTCACTCTGCACACTCCCCTTGAAAGCAGGGACTGCACTGACAACACAAGCAAAGTCTCTGCAGTGGCACTGATTTTGAGTGAGCTGACTGATACTTCCAATAAACTTCGGCAAAACCTCTGCAGGTGTGATGGACACTGCCCTGGACTTGAGGGGCAGCGAGGTCTCATTGCCTTAGGAAGGACACGAGCAGACTCTTATCAAGAGCCGTGTGCTGTGATAACCATAAACTCAGTAAACGCAAACAACAGTTGGGCTGCTCCAGCATATTCCATGTTCACTGGAAAATACGTATTTGGGGGTTAAAGAAAGGAATCTAGCTTGGTAAATGCTGCCCAGGAACTGCCCTGATCATTGTTATGCTGCACTGCACAGCTGTCATTAACTTACAAATGAATTCCTGTTGTGTCCCATGGATTTCTTCAGATATTATTATTACAGCTTCCAAGGACAAACAATTCTCTTGATTTAAGCTGCTAGGCTGTGGTTTGAGAGGCAACAGCACTGGAAAACATGTTTTATCCAAGAAAACAAAAATATTACTTCCAAACAGAAGCAGAGGTCCAATTTAAATAAACTCACAGAGCATAAACTTGGGAATTCATGATAAAGAGAACAGAAATGGGGTTTTCTATGACTTCAGCTATTCTCTTCGTTCAGGATACATATCAAACAAAGCAAACAGTTAACCAGCTTCAACTCTCTTATCCAAGCACTGGTTCAGGGTACCCTTGGGGAATTTTTCCAGATGATGAATCCCTTTTCTACACCCAAGAGATGCCCTACACCCCTGCTCTGAAGGCAGCACCTGGCTGCAGAATAAGAACAACTCTAATTCCCTCATTTATCTACTGATCCTAGAGCAAAGGCTTGTGGTGGTTTCTTGTTTGTTTTTGTGTTTTTCTTTTGTTTTGTTTATTTGGGGGTTTTAAATAAACACGAGCTACTCTAAATAGGGAAGAGGATAGGGACAAGCAGGCATGTGCATGTAGGCCTAAAACTAGATGTGACATCCACTGTTCCAAGTCAGGGCACAGCAATCTGTCACCCAGGCACTGCACACAATAACTCTGCTTACCCAGAAATAGGAGCAGCAGGGACAACACAGACTGAGGCTGTTGGGAGCATTTGAGAGAGTTCACGAACTTCCCACTCCTCCCACTCCAATTCCACTTTCATTCACTGTTGATGGAAGTAATTGCCAAGTGCCACCTTGGGCTGACCCCTGGAGCCAGACAGGGTTCCCAGCTCAATAGATCTATGTGACCTCAGCACTCAGGCCCTCTCAGAGACCTCATAGCTATTCCAGGCACAGTCCCCTTCCCACAGCTTCTTTTGACACAGTTTCTAGCGCTGGTGACACTCCTTTGCCCTAAGTTCAGGACTATTGTCTGCTCCGACCTTCCCCTTCAACACAGTCACTTTAAAGAGACTTTGATAATGTCTTTCTTCTCCCAGTTGTGCTTTTGCCCAACACACATCACTCCCCCACTCTCACTGTCTCACTCCATCCCCACACCCACCATTTAGCCTGTTGCTCTCTGCCTTACAGCACAGCATCTCAGGCACCCCCAAAGCTTGTTACAGCTCCTACAGCTGCTGCTGACCAAGAGCCATACACCAGCTAAGCCACACTGACACTTCAGAGTGCCCATGACCCACAACAAAGCCAGAAACATTTCTCACCTTGTCACAGCTTCCCACATCCTTCCTCTTCCCAGTTGCCTTTTGAACTCTACCCAGGCACAGCACAGATAATCCAAAGGCCAAGATGAATCACAGGTCTTCCATCTACCTTGCTGTTTCTTATATGTTCAGTAGTCATGCAGCTTTCCCTCCTCTCTTCCTCACTCCAGGAGTACCACAAACACGGCTGACACTGCTCCTGCTCCCCTGCTGGCCTAGTTTCTCCCATCACTGCTCCTCACCATTTATCTCTTCCTGGGTGGAGTCCTCTGGCCCCCCAGTGACTGGGATCAGCTCAGGTGAGACAAGTTACAGCTGAGTATCCCAGGTGAAGTCAATCCCTCGTTCCCCTCTATACACTTGCCAGCTTGCCACAGTGCCACCCAAGGCTCTGCTTCAGGGATAGGGCTGCAGGAATTTGGGTTAGGAGGTCCCATCACCAGGGTCCCCCACCAGAGAAACCCCCATGGGTGGTAAACTGTCATCACTTGGGCACACGTGAGGGGTGGAGCCCACCCAGAGCTCACAGCATCATTAAACTTGAGCATTGGTGCTTATGTTTGTTACAGTTCCTAATCTGCCACTGTTTGGTAAGTGTCTGTCTTGCCCACATGATCTTATGAGTTAACAAAATCAGCTGTGTCCATCTTCATTCCTATCCTGTTCCTTTTCACACAGCTTTCCGACATGAAAGGAACCTTCCAGAAGTGTATGGCTTTTGTTTTCCTCTCTGCTGAGCAGCTGCAGGAGACAGGTTGCCAATGGAATCATAGAATTGTTTCAGTACATACACAACCTAGCTGTCCTGACAGTCTCTGCTGGGTTGTGATACCATCAAGTTAAAGCGGCATGGATTAAAAAACAAAAAGTTGATCAGCATCAGAAGTGAGCTGTCAGGCTGCTGGGATCCACGAAGGAGGCTCCCAATTAAATAGAAATGGTCTCTAAGGACTGTAGGTGGACAGTATCTGCCATCATTCTGGCAGCTTCCTATGATCTTCTCTTCAGAAATGAGTGTGTGAAGGCAGAGAAAAAAGATGAAAGGGGGACCTTGAGATGAGAAAGCCCAAAATGATGAAAGATTTCAATGGACTGAGAGAAGTACTCCAAAACCAAAGGCACTCCTCTGTTGCCTGTATCACTGTTTCCCTGGAGTGGATTTCAAAAACTTCTGTAAGTACTCATCTGAGACATGGGGAAACACATGAGGAAGCAGAGAGAAACTTTTCAGGCCTCGGGAAGGGCTGGAATTCTCAATGATTCTGACTTTTTCTGAATCAGTTCGTTTCTTCCTAACCAAAATTTGCACCAGGGACCTGTGGGACTGGCTGTGCTTGAAGCAAAGACTCAAGAGGCTCCTCCACAGTTCTGTCAACCCTGCTCACACAGCCCTGCCTTCACCTGCAGCTGCTTTTGTGTCACGACCCTTCACTGTGACTGCCTTAACCCACTCTAGGACGTGCCCGTGGTGTCCCCTCCCCACCCACCCAGATGGACACGCAGCAGGGAAGGACAGAGCTCTTCAGCCTGCACTGAGCGGAGGGAGGGAGATGAATCACACACTTCACCCTCCCTGGGTACGTCCAATAAGGATCAGATATGTCAGCTGAAATCTGTCAGGAGACGCCGGTGAGAAATGTCCTAATGTGGGAACAATCGAACAATCGAGGGAAGGGAGATAAAGCACCCTGGGAAGGAGAGAAGGGATCTAAGTCCCTTGAAATGAGTACAGAACAAACAATCAAGAGGGAAAAGAAAAAAAGATGCTGTTCAATCCACTGAATTCATCACAACCTGAAAGTGAATTCCACCCGAAGGTGAAGGCAGGGAGTGAAGAGAGACACAAAGAGAGAAATCCTCTCCTGTTTTTGAAGAGTACACAAGACAAATAACCAGACCCCCAGCATATTTCAGGCACCTTCCGTGGAGCCAAGACCATCAGCAGAAAACCAGGACTGTCAGAGGCTGCAGTTCCTGAAGGGGATCCCAGAGAACAAGGATGAACCCAGGCTGCAGGTGCCGTAGAGCAGAGGGTAAAGGTCTGCCAGCAGCAGCAGGTTTAAAGGCTCCAACAGGAGGGGAGAGATCTTTCCATACATAAAGATACAGTTCAGTTATTTTAGGAAAACTTTATCTGGAGGGAGGCATATACCAACAAAGCAGCGTTTCACACAGTGGAAGAAATATGCAGAAATTTTGGATGCAAACTTTAAGCTGAGCAGCAGAAAAATTAAATGGTCTTCCTTCTGAAACAAATAGGAGGGATAGATGATGATACCAACAACAGACCTGGAGGAACATGGGAATGAGAGCAGACTGCAGGTTTAAGGGGAAAATCTAAATTTAAGTTCTTGCACTGTCTCAGGTGTTCATGTGGAGCAACTGTTCTGGGTTTTCTCTTTCTCAAGCCCCAGAATGAGGAAAGTATCTTGGGCCCAGGGCAGTGTGTGGACAAGGGGGAACATGAAGAGAGGTGAAACTCAGAGAGCAAGCTGGGCCATGTGCTTTAGCACACCAGCAGAGCTCTGAGAGAAGGCAGGAACAAGGAAAAATGGGGGTGGTGGCTCTGCAGCCACAACTGGAGGACAGAATGTGTGAACAAGGAGAGAGGACAACCTGCAGTTTACTGGGATACTACTGCAAACAAGCCTCCATCTCATTTCCACATCTACAGTGCCCTCTACTTAACTGCAATACATTTAATCAAGTTGTTTCTTAGAGATCCAAATAAAGCCTGATGATGCTTAATGGCCAGGGCTTAATGGCTGGGTTGTTTAACTGGGCTCATAATTTTGATTAATTAAGATGCTTGCAGGTGTTGGAGTGGCACTTAAGCAGCAGCCTTGATGTTCAGAGGCAAAGGGGGTTCTGTATCCCCTTCTAAAGGATTTCTGCCCCTGCTGGTTCAACACAGCAAAGCTGCCCTTAAGCCCTTGCAAAAAAAGTCAGCCCTTGTAGCTGGCAGTAGCCTCCAGATTTCTGGGAAGTTGACAACCTGCATGTCCTTTTAATCAGTTTTATCTTGGGATAAAATTGGAAAAAAACCCCAAACAACCTAATCCCACCCTTCTGCCTAGGGCAGCCTGTGTCCTTGATAGGAGGTAAGCAAGAATGTGAGAGGATCTCCAGGTGATGATGGTGTGGACCCAGCCAGGGCAGCAAACACCAGGACAGTGTTCCTACCCTCCTGAGATGTGCTTTGGAGCAGTGGAGCACACGAAGCCTGGCTGCCTATAAGTTTGTCCCACGCCCATATATCCTCACACTGTGATTTCAGCTTCCCCCTGTCAGCAGATCTCCCTTTTCCTTTCCTGCTGTGTCACCAACTTGCCATCCTTCCCCCAGGGAGTCGTGTGGGTGACCTACAGTAACTTGGAGAAAGGGTGCGCAGAGTGAGTGGCCAGCAGGTACAAGAAACCCCACCAGAACACCCCCCTTAGGCAGTACAAATTTGTATTTCCCTTTTCTATTCAGCAGCTGACTTTCTTACAAAACATACTTACCTCAGATTTTTGTCTCTTGAATGCAGATGAAAATGCCCCCAGGTTAAAAAATATTTGGAGAGGAATCACAATACAGATACCGGTGTGGCATATGCTCATTTCCATAAGAAGCTAAAACACTGGAGAGAGGCACAATGAGCCAAAGTCACCATTGTTTTCAGTATCAGACACTGACATTAAATTAAGCAGAGCTTGATGATTTAAGGCTTAGTAAATTATTCCTGCCAACTATAAAGGCAACATAACCTTGTGGATAGAGCACTGGAATAGGGCTCAGAAGAGCATCTGCTTTGCCATGGAGGTACTGAAATAATATGCACAAATGTTATCTTCACATGTGCGTAAATATCAGTCAATCTTCCACTTTTCTTGTAATGTGTACAAGGAATGCAGAAACGAAGCAGCATACTGTCTAGGGACCACAAAGATAACCTTTTTCCAAGAAACAGCTTGTTTGGCAAGCACAGGAGGGAAAAACTGAGTCAGGAGGAATGATCTCAGCCTTTTTGTACATCTGCATTGTTCCCCTCAACCACGGCTTTGGAATAAGAGACATTCAAATGTAATTTATGGAAACTTAAGCAAATAGAAATTGGAGTAGCCCCTGAGTGTTATCAGCATATTTAATAGCTTGGGATGAATCATAACTGAGGCATCTGCTTTCCAGTGCATTAAGGCTAAAGCAGAAGTTGATTAGAATTATTCTGACCCAAGCAATGGTCCACTTTTCAGGGAAGTGGTTGAAATGTTCAGACACCACCTTCATTTTTCCTGGCCTTATAATGCATAAGATATAATACATAAGATACTGTGAATTCTGAAAATTCCTGAAAAAAACCCAGAAAATATACCTTTAAACTCACTATTAGTGTCTTCAATCCATCTTCTCATTACAACCTGCCACGAATTTAGCTGCATGGGTGCTGTCTGCAGCCTAGATGGTCAATTAGTCTCCTCTACTTCTACACCATTTTGCTCTGAAAGTGCTTACAAGATTCTGGTTAAGTGTACCATTAACATGCCAGGGCCTGCTTGTCCTCTCCACTTTGATCACTGAGCAAGTACCTTTGTGTCCTGCAGGACTAACAATGTTAAAAGAATGTATTTGCCCCGCAGCTGGTGAGAGAAACATCTTGGTTACTCACCTCTGTAGCTCCAGATTGGGCCTGAAGGCCATAGAACAGATTCTGCAGCCTTTCAGCCCTTCGAGTAATGCTTTGTTATGCAAAGCTACTCTTAATCTCAACTTTTAGCAGGTCTCTGGGGACATAACACAGAAAAGGCAGTCAAAGGTAACTGGAACTGTTCCTTAGAACACATTATTTTATTAATCAAGAAAGATCAGAAAAACAGCTGGAGGGACAGCAGGTGAAGAGAAGACACTGAACCATACATTGTCAGAAATCGTTCAAAAGAGCCGAGATGTTCAGCAATCCAACTGCAGATGGTTAACTTGTTCTGCCAGTGTAAAGGAGCCTCAGATGTGCATATGGATCCCTGAAGAGCTTTGGTCTTCTCACTGAGGGTGAAAGGAGATTCTGAACTGGTCCCAGTTACATCACTGGGGACCAAGGAAGGATATTAGCACTTGCAAGTCTTGAAACAGTACCTGAGCACCAGACTCACTCACCAGAGACTCACTGTGCTACCTCTCAGCCACAGCCACTCAAAAGGCTTTCTCTGGCTTACAGAACTGTAATCTCCTACTTTCTGGTTCACAGAGCCTGTATCAGACTGAAGGAAGCAGAAAGTTAACGGGAGCAGCACAAGAGCCAGACAGGCTCAGCTTTTAGTACCTGTGGGTGCCACGGCCCTCCTGGCTCCTTTCTCCAGAGATATTCCCCCTGGGCTGTTCAAGGGAAGCAATTTCCTATTTCATGACAAGTTTGGTTTCAAGAAGACTTCACATCGGAAGATTAGTTTTTTTCAACCTTTCTCTATCTCTCTATCCATCAGCAAAATTTAGGAAATCAAACCGCCTGGATACTCTCAAGGTGACTTCCAGGATCTCCTCTTCAGAGAGAAAACGAGCTCTACCCTCCTTGCTGTTGACAGGGTAGGGGAGGTGCAGCAGCAGCTTCCTGTAAAAGAGGACACAGTGACTTTCAGTGCCTCAGACCAGGTGAGCCACTGAGATGTCATTGCAAGTCACTCCTGCAGTTTTCCAGTCAGTACCCCAGAGAATGTTCCAGTATGTCTCGTTCCCGTGACAAGCTGTGGGGTTCCTGCAGTACTTGATGCACAGCTAGATGGTCCCTGAAACATTTCCAGCACTATCCCTTCCTTTTGGCTGTGGCTATGACAGTGGTTTCCAGTGATGGATTGCAGGCTCTCTCCACTGCTCTTGCTTTTGCACAGTGCTGCATTTTAAATGCAGGGGAAGGAGGAACTGCACTGATAATGCACTGGAAACCACAGTCCAGGGATGGGAATAGACTTGCACTGATGAAGTCCCTGGGATTTTAACCTACACTGAAGATTAATTCAGTGATCCCCCTGCCTGTGGCTCAGGTACATAATACAAAAAAGAAAGGCTGGGTCTTGGGCTCAGGAACTATTCCACAGTCCATTACCATGTCAGACATAACGTTCCCTGGAATGGCTGACAAGCCTCCAGGTTTATCTCTTCCCAAGGATGTGTCAGTCTGAATTCATTCAACTCTTCTCACTGATGACAGTTCAAACGTACCTGCTCATGCAGAGTCTGAACTCTTTCCCCTCTTATCCCAGGATTATATACTAACATATGAACGATGGGCCAGTCTTGGACCTCCACTCTATTGACAGTGCAAAGAGAACCCAGGACACTGTAGAATCAAGAGATCTGCCCAGGCAAACTCTACAAAGTCCAGCAAAATAAAATAACATGGTAGCATAGATTCTTCAGTTTGGGGTTTAAGGTTTGTTGATTCTTTTTCAGCCTTTTCAGCTGTCTTGTAGGAGCCATGGCTGAAAGAGGTGCAGTAAAAACACCTTTGCACCACACCTGTTGAAGGAAGACACTTTCTATAATTTGGAGAGGTCCTTAAAATCAGCTTGGCTTAGAACCAGCCCCAGCATTACAGAGTTGGGAGCAGTTCCTTTGGGTCTTCCTACCCATCTGTGAGAAAACAGTGTTTTTCAGCACGTAGAACTTGAAATCTCAGTTGTTTCTTTCATACTGAGAAGGCTTGCACTTATATTTGTGAAAGCAGCACTGGTTCAGGCTGTACCCAAGCAACCATTAGCTCTATGGTGAACTTTTTATTTGCCAGGCTTGTGACTAGAGACAGCTGGGTACTGAGAAGGTAATGGCAGATCTGAGTCACCAAACCAATAGAATTGCAAAAGAAAAAGGATGCTGAGGTTTTCCTACATCTGCAGTACTGCATTAAGCCACCTTTTTTTACTGCCCATGGGTTCTGCAAGTCATTAGTTGAACAATTATTCCTCCCGATTTTGCATTTCAGAGCTAACGCTTCCAAACTTTCTCCTGTTTCTGTTGCATCTTTGGGTTAAAACCAAGCACGGGGTAACTGACTTTGCCTGGTTTTAGCTGTGAGAAAAATGGCTTTTCTATAGTTAGTCTACTAGAGACAAAACTTATTCTGGCCTTAATCCATGGCCTGCACCTTGAATTTATTTGCAGGAAGCTATTCACATATAGATCTTCCCACATCCCATTCAGTGCAGAAAGCCAGTCCAGAGAGGATTAAGCTTTCTTATGAAAGCACTCCTTGTGAAAAAGGACTTCAAGCAAAACAGACATGGGAATTATCTGGCAATCTCAGGCAGCACAATTGTACACTGAGGGAAAGAGGGAGGAAGGCTGAAAAGTCCAGCAGTCAGTGGATTATCTTTGTAGGCTTGAAATAGCCCTATAAAAAAGGAACTCAAAAGAAATATCTTTGGGGAAAACATGTAATTTTTTCATCTCTGCATCCATGCCTGGATATGTCCATAATTTGACTTTCAGCTTCTGAAAATGTATCTGCACATTTTTTTTACCACCTTCAGTCATGTATTAGTACAAATTACTATTTAGAAATACTAGACAAGAAGTCCTTCAAGAACCTGGGCAGCTTTTTGCCAGATGTTTCGGGCCCTTGAGGCCAAAATCTGTCTTAAAGCTGTTTTTTACTAGGCAGTATCACAGATGCAAAGCCAGCACACTGCACACCTGTGGTTGGTTTTGTCTGTATCTATTCCTCATGTGCAATTAATAAATCTGATCCTCACCTCTGACTTTGCTTTCCAGACAGCCTTCACTTGAAGGCTTGGTTAAACCTCATTTCAAACAAGGTATTAACTGTACTGTACTTCTATCAATTGTGTTACACTTACTTACTTTTTGGGAGTTCGAAGGTCAAGAACCTTGTCCTGGATATCTAATGCGATGTCTGAGTACTTTGTCTCTGGCAGCTTGATTTTAATCTGAAATGATGGGCAGAGGCATAGCTTTGATTACATATGTAGCCCTACAAGCCATAAAAGATCTCATCTTCATGAATATTTTGATGCTAGTGTCAAAGAGCAACATTTTGAGTAGGTAATTTGTATCACAGAATATATGAGGGTGACAATCATAGCTTTCAATAGCTCAGTGGCGTCTATTGACATCCTATTTTCTTAAAAATCCTGAGCTGCTAATGTACTTGAGAGATATTCTGTATCCAGCAAAAGCCCTGGGCTTTGTGTATTGCAGGGACAGTTTGCTTCTACTAGAAAAATAACACAGCAGTTCTACCCATCCTGAAGTTCAGAAACCAAGGAGGTCTTTGATTATATAATGATGGGACAGGATCTGACACCTGTAACTTCAAGGACTGACAGTATTGTAGCATTCTGCAGGAGGCCAGAGGCACCAGCACAGTTTCGTGCTTACATTCTGATCCTCAAGCAGTTGGGAAGATAGAGAAGGGCAGAGGAAGAGCAAAAGGAAGGGATGGGAGATCCAGGCTCAGCTCACCACTATATCCTCACAGCAGGCGGTAGAGGGGTCTTTCCCTGTCATCCCAAAGAAGACATCCTCTGTTCCCACAGACTGTTTGAATAAAATCTCATACCTGAGAAAGAGAAGTCACTGCAGAAGGGGCAGGAGACTAAAGGAGGTTGCCATTTTCCTCATCATATTGTCTCTCCTCCTTTTCAGTCTCCCTTCAAGGCTTCAATCCATGTGCCCCAGGTTCTATTCACAGCCATGACTGAGGTAGCCAGAAGACAGGTGAATATCCTTCACCTTCCAAGGCACTCCCCAAGCTGCCTCCCCATCACTAACCAGCCTTTCTGGGATCAGGAGATGCATCCCAAGTGAATATGACACTTACCAACTAGTCAAACTCTTGGGAAATGGATTTGAACAGGGGGATGTCACAATTACATGTGATCTGTTCTGCCCTTCAACATATTCTTGCAGCCTGAGCATAAAGCTCCTTAGTCAGATTGCAACTGTTTTGCATTCAGCCAAGATTTGTTTTCTTCTCCTTCACATCTACAAAATGTACAATCACAAACTCCCTTGCTCTTGATAATTAATGAATGAGGAAATAGAAACTAAATTTGTATTTATAACATATGTTACTCCTACTAAATTCAGCAAAATAAGTGGGGCGGATCACTTGTCTAAGCTGTTAAAAAGAGTGTATGGAAAGTCTTTCACATCTCCAGTGGGCATCTGCATATGTAATAATTCCCAAGTCAACGACAGAAGTGTCTAATAGCTCTGGCTGCACCTCTGTAGCCATCTGTTTTCCTTGTGGGACATTTCCCTACTTCATTTGATGAACTGTTATAAAGACTTATACTCTCTCTTCATCTGTGCAACATGAGCCACAATTGTTTGAGGCTAGAGAAGCACTGGGGAAGGGAAGGGTCAGAAAATGGCATGAGAAAAGCTTCTGTTGTGCCCCCAATACGAAGAGGTGTGAGGTCTCCTCACAGGTGACCACCTCAAGAACAACTGTGTGTGAGGGTGAGTGCCAAACCATTTGGAGAAATGCTGAGTCCAAGTTCAGGTGTGTCTCCTGGGTTTAGATCAGGAAACCAAACACCTCACATCATGACTTAAATGCAGAGGAAAATGAGGATTTTGGACTACAAATGTGCAGCTTCACAGGCTACAGCCCATCTGCTCCAGCATTATACACCCCAGGATGTGGCACTGCGACACGATTAGAAATACAAAAGCTGCTTTATGCCTTGACCCCGAGGGCTTTCTGACCTCTACCAACTACAAATGACATGCCTGATTGTATCCATCTCAAGAACATTTTTGTTATGTTTTTCTATGAGCAGGGAAAAAAACTCTGGTTTTAGGTTGTCCCTCTGACAGACCAAGATGACAAGATTTAGAAGCTCGAAGCTGCCTGCATACAACTTTCATTCCTGCAGTACCATTTGTCTCTACAGAGCTTAAATCTTTGAAATGCAAATACAAGTTGGAGTACTTTATGAATTTATGAGTGGGAAAAAATGGATGCATCTTGGTTGCAGCAGGAAAAAGCAGGTATTTCACATAAACGGTATATTTTCAAGCCAGTAACTCATTTTGCTGACCTACTTCCTCCCCTAATCCCACTTCATACAAGTAACGGATGCTGCACATAAACTTATGATGGGGAAAATCAACACCATGTTTCTGTTATGAGATCAGAAGGTTTGAAGGGAAGCACTAAAACCACTCCTCACACGTTGCTTTAGATGCACCACAGATATCCTTCCTTTCCTCTTCCACAGCACAGGTTTTTCAGAAGGCTGTTTCACCCCAGTGCAGTGGATGCTGTTTAAATCTCATTAAATTTAATGCTATGTAAAGCCCATGCAGGCAGACTCAGCTCACTTACTCTGGCTGTTCTCTGGGGTCCCAGGTATCATCAAACTCAGATCCTTCTGGGACCTCCTCTGTATTCCAAATAGTTTTCCTGTTTTCAGATTTCACTTGAAAAGTACCTGTAAGGGATGAGGAAAAAATCCCACTGTCACCTTTTGAAATGTCTCTGTTCCTCTAGGTTTGTTGAAAACTTAGAATATTATCTTTGCATTAAAAACATTCTAGGTAATTACAGTCTCCTTTACCTCAGTATCTTATGAATGAGGATTTGCAGAGGGAGGATGTTTTCCTTTCACTTAAATCTCCTTTACTCAACTATGTCCAAGAAATCCTCCTTTCAGGCATAAAATAGCAAATGCTTTAAAATGGATAAGGTGTAAAGGGACAAAATACTCATCTCCCCCAAGCCCCCTGACATAAGATTTTTCCAGTGAGCAGAGATTCACAAAAGGACCTCCTCCTCACACAGAAATCCAGTTCTTCCCATTAATTAAAGTGTTGCAGAAAGTTTAGGGGCAGAATAGTATGGTTTATGCCTGTCCTGTGTGGAAAAGTATTTTTTCTAGTAAGCTGGTAAATTTAAAACTTGGAGGTTTTTAGAAGAGAATCTCTGGTTATTGTTGGAAACCCAAGCAAAAATAATCTGTTATTTTTGCCACAGTTCCTTTCCTGCTACACTCATCCTGGTCCCTGCTGGCCTTTCTTAGGGCTCATAACAAAGCTGCCCAAGCATTAGCTTCAACTTTACATTAACTTTGACAAGACTCTGCCAAAACTGTCTTCCTTTCTTTCCTGAGTACAATCCAAGGTGCTGACAGAAATGGAGGAACCCTCAAGGTATTTGTTCTCACTGTCTGAGACGGTCAGGTAAAGATTGTAATTGTCTGGGGCTTCCAGGCAGAGGAACAGGTGCAGGAAGGAGAATAACTGAACCATGTCTCTCAGTCTGTGAGGGCAGTACTGAACAAAGCTTTGCTTGTCCCTGCACGGCCTGAATAGGTTTGTGAAACGTTTGGGGGGAGGGAGTATGATATGACTGCTTTCACAGTGAACTTCATAGCTCTTCCTCCCCGTAGGCTTAGGCTCAGTTCCACACAGTTTACTCCGTGAGGACCCTTGCAGGTGAGTACTTAGAAATCCATCTTCCTTGCTGGCTCTAAGTGAGCATGAACAATTCCATGAGAATACTTCTGTGGAGCTTTTGCTGCTCAGTCATGATCCCAGCAGCCCCTGACCAGGCTGTGCTCTGTACTATTATCATCTCCACTGGTGTTACCCTTTCTGCTTCTCTTTGCAGATTTTACAGTTAAGCTTTCGGCAAGAGAATAATTTTACAGTGTAGTTGTAAAAATGTGATGCAAAGTCCATCTCAAAGGTTGATAACCAGTCTTTTACTAAAGCAAACCCTCCAGTGGTAATTTACTACAGCTGTTTAAGTCTGCTGACATGGGACTGAATGTGAAAACACACAAACATTCCTCCTTACCAGTGGTCTCTTTCTTCACTGGTCCAATAGTCCCAGGAGTCAGGGCACCAACAGAACTGCAGTGTGACTGCAAAAAAGGCAAATGGATCAACCACTTCTGATGGAGCCAAGCTCAGTTACAGTCATAATGTCAGTAAATATAAAATGCTACCTATATTTGAGGTCAAACAAATCTCTGCTAGAATCCAAAAGACATTATCCCACAGTTTCATGACTGAACCACTGAATATTTTTTTCTTCACTCTCCCACAGCAGAAAGTGACCTTGACACACTGGGCTTAAGCAGGACTCCAGAAGCCCAGGAATACAGACAGATGTGCTTTTTGAGTTTTAGTTTCCATGGCATTCTGGCAAAATTTTCATGCTTTGCCCGCCATGAAAATATTACAGGAAAACAAGGGTTCTACATGAAAACCCCACCACAGCATTTGGATTCCTTTTGACAGTAGAGATCATATAAGGCAACAACATTTTCCTCTAATTATGAATCAATTTAGTGCTAATAGGCCAATGTGAGGCATTTCTCTATATATGAAGATTCCTCGGTTCGATAAAAGTGCCTCATATGCACAGAGCATTAAATTAAATCAAAATAAAGATTTCAATTTACCCAGATTGACTCAGACTTAATTGACATCCCTCGTGGCAGTTTTCCATTTCTATCTCTGAAGTGCCATTCATTTTATTAATAAGATGTAAACAAATTCTTTTAGAATCAGGATGTTTACTGCAGAGATGTACAGCAATATGGTAGTTTTAAGAGGCAGGCATTAAACAGCTGGAGGGTAGTTGGAGTGTGAAGGACAACATCTATACCCTCCTGAAAGGAAATTTCAAGGGACATGCACTCCTTTTATCCCAAATATTACTCCCATTGCCACTCCTGGGACACAACTCGGGGTCAGCCAGCTGACTCTTTGTTGAGGAGTGATGTGGAGGAACACTGAGGCATTTGCCATTTTTGCCATCCATGTCATAACATGATTTGTTCAAAAGTCCAAGAAAGTTTTGAGCCTTCACAGAGGCCTTCCACATTTTTGGCAACTCTGGGGCTCCTGAGAGTATTTCTTTACTCAGAAGTTGAGCAGCAACTTTTTTCCCGTCATATGAAGTA
This sequence comes from Myiotriccus ornatus, assembly GCA_036023395.1. Classification (NCBI taxonomy): domain Eukaryota; kingdom Metazoa; phylum Chordata; class Aves; order Passeriformes; family Tyrannidae; genus Myiotriccus; species Myiotriccus ornatus. The sequence goes on from JAYRBT010000156.1 coordinate 16,159,096, forward strand.
TTTAGCTGCAATTGCCTTCATCGCCAGCAGACTTCAGGGGGGAAAGTCTAAAGTATCTCAAGCTCTTTCAGCTACGTGTTCTCATTTCCTTCAGGCTGAAAAATTAAACCTCCCTCATATTTTGTGCTCACAATCTGTCCTTCTTTTCCTGGGGCATCTTCCTTATTCTCTCCCTCAAGAGCTTGTTACTTGAAAAGTATCTTCCAGCTGTTCCAGTCAGTACAAAACCTTCTAAGGTTTTCATTCTCTTTTTACACACTCTGGGGAAGGAGAGATTTGCTTCTCCTCGGTTAACAAGGTTAGGCTATGGTACAGTATGTAAAAGAAGCAGCAATTCTTATGAAAGGCTCACCACATCATCCTCCTCCTCCTCTTCTTGAGCATCCTGTAGTAATTTGGCAAGGCACTGCAGGGAAGAGCCCGAGGAAAAACTGTCCATATCCACACCCACTGCTCACCTATGCAGGAAAAAACAAGTGACAGATGAGGAAAGAACCAGGTGTGTTTCGAACAGTCTGTAAAGCACATTTTCTCATCTGTGTGTTCCGGAAGGAAAAGTTCAGCCAAACTGTTGCACGTGTGATGACAAAAGACATATAATGGAACACAGAGAATAGGTTGAGTTGGAAGGGGCCCATGAGGATCACTGAGTCCAAGTCCTGGCCCTGCACAGGACACCCCAACACTCCCACCACGCACCTGAGAGTGATGTCCAAACACTTTCTGAGCTCTGGCAGCCTTGGGGCTGTGCCCACTGCCCCGGGGAGCCTGTTCAGTGCCAACCACCCTCTGGGGGAAGAACCTTTGCTTGAGATCCAACCTAAACCTCCCCCGACGCAGCTTCAGGCCGTTCCTTGGGGTTCAGTGAACCCGAGGAAACACCAGCCAGCTGGATGTGTGTCTCTCCGTGCGCGCAGCACGGACCTTTCTGCCCCTCTGGCGCTGGTTGCCAGCACAGGTCAGGCCTTACCGCAGGCCCCGCGTCACACGTAACCCGGCAAAAACTCCCCGCCAGGCTTCCGACCGAGCCAGCTGTAGTCCCGGCGGAGGGCGAGGGAACCCGCAGCCCCGGGGAAACCCACCGTCCCCGTCCCCGTCCCCGTCCCCGTCGCCGTCGCCGCGGCCCCGCCGGTCCCCTCGGCCCCGCCGCCGCCCGCGTCCCCGTCCCCATAGCAACGCCCCGCCCCGCGCCGCCCGGCCAGCCAATCGGAGGGGCGGGACCGTGAGTGGCGGCGAGACTCGCCAATAGCGGCCGAGAGCGTGAGGGGCGGGGCCGGGCGGGAGGGTGCGCGTTGTGCGGTGGCGCCGCGGCCCCGGCGGGAGCGGCCGGGCTTGGCATCGGCCCCGCAGGCCAAGACCGTGTGTAGAAGTGCCAGCTGCCGGGGAAGCGCGTTTTAAAGGTGTTTTGGGTGATTTGCTGGTGCAGAGGGAAAGGGCTGGGAGTGGAGGGGAGCAGGTGCTGCAGGGT
>JAYRBT010000156.1:16181574-16213407 GCA_036023395.1 Myiotriccus ornatus
ACCCTGCAGCACCTGCTCCCCTCCACTCCCAGCCCTTTCCCTCTGCACCAGCAAATCACCCAAAACACCTTTAAAACACGCTTCCCAGGCAGCTGGCACTTCTACACACACGGCCAGAATTATTCCGCCTCACTCTCCCAAGCCAAAGGCTGAAGAGCCATTACTGCCCACCCCTGCAGACCCTGGGCAGGCCTGTCAGGCACAGCACCGACTGCAGCCCCCGCTCCATTCCGCAGGCTGCAGAACCTCCTCTCCCTCCCCGGCTGCCACCCCCAGCCCGGCGCTCACCCACCTGTGGGCTGCCCCCCGAGGCTGAAGGGGGTGGCAGCTGCCGAGGTGGCGGCTCCCAGGGGGGCCGTGGTGGTGGCAGCAGCTGCAGGGCCCGTGCCGAAGGTCAGCCCCGCGGTCGAGGCCTGCGGGGCCGCGGTGCCGATGTTAAACCCGGCTGTTCCCGCCTGGGTCGCGGTGCCACTGGAGAAGGTGAACCCTCCTGTCGTCCCAGTCTGAGCCGTGCTGGTGCTGCTGGTGCCAGCAGAGCCAAAGGCAAAGCCAGACGGGGCTGCTGCTTGACTGGAGGGCGTGCTGGTTGCCACAGAGCCACCAAATGCAAAGCCCCCTGTGATTCCAGGAGCCTGAGTTGCAGTGCTGCTCCCAAAGTTTACTTTTGGTGTGCTTGTCCTAGAGAGGGAAAGAAAAGAAGCCAACCTGCTTAAGGCACACATCGTCGAGTACTCAGTTGCCTTTCTCACAGACCATCTGCCCACAGCAGAAACCACCTTCCAAAGAGATGCACACCTGGCCAGGTTTGTGTTCCCATTCCGACAGGAGACTGTATCCAGTTCCTGTCACCAGCCATCCTCCCTTAGGGCTCTTTAGACTGACTCTCCCTTCATTACCTCCAGCCACCCAGGCACCACAGAACATTTACGGCAGCGCAAGAGAAGTTGCTCCTTCTCGCACCTCTCATTCTCCCTCCTTTGTACCAGGCTGGGTTTTTTCTGCTCACTTTTACTGCTCGTCCCCATCTGAGCTCCCTTCCCACTGCTCCCATCTGGCAAGGCTCAGACAGCAGCCCTTCTGAAGAGCCACTCCAGACCTCACAGCCTTTCCTAAGGACAAAACGGTCCCGGCTGGCCCAGGAATCATTCTGGGCTCTCCAGATTTGGGTCAGAAAGGACAAGACTTTTTACGCCTGGGGGCAAGGCTCTATCACTTCTCTGTCCGGGCGTCTCTCCCCCAGTCACAGAGGGAAGCCGGGAGCAGCTCATTCCCAGCGCCCACCCGGAAACATCAGCGGGGACGAGTCACGGGGCTCTTTCCCAGCAACACCCTACAGGGCGCTGGGAATTCCCGAGCACCAAAGCCAGGGGCTCGCTCCCTCCGGAACCCCCCCCCCAGGCCCTCCCGGTCGCGGCCCCGCCGGTCTCACCCCAGCGCGAAGGCGGCGGCCACGGGGCCGGCGGGGGCGGCGGTGGCGGCGGTGGCCGTGGCCGAGCCGAAGCTGAAGCCGGGCTGCGTGGCGGGGGCCGGCCTGCTGAAGGAGAAGAGCCCGGCGGGCTGGCCGCCGCCCGGCGCCGGGGCCGCGCTGCCGAAGCTGAAGCCGGCCGAGGCGGCGGGCGCGGGGGCGGAGAACGAGAAGACGGTCGTGGTCGTGGTGGCGGCGGTGGCCGCTTTGGGCGCGCCCAGGCTGAAGGCGCCGCCCGGCGCGGCCCCCCCGAAGGTGAACTGGCTCATGGCGCGGCGGGGGAGCGGGAATGGGGGACAGAGGGGATGAGGGAAAGAAGGAAAGAGGGAATGAGGGAAGGAGGGATAGACGGAAACAGCGACCCGCGGGCTCCGCGCGCGCTCCCGCCGCGCGCCGCGATGGCGTCACCGCGCCCGGCGCGCCCCCGCCTCCGCCCGCGCCTTTTCCCGCCCTCGGCGGCTATTGGTCCGTCCTGCCGCCACTCACGGTTCCGCGGCTCCGATTGGCTCGTAGGGGGCGCGGGGGGGCGGGGCGTTGCTGTGGGGACGGGGACGCGCGTGAGGGGCGCTCGTTCCTGTCAGGGCAGGAATCCTTAAAACGGGGCGTTTAAATTAAGAACATGCTTCGCTTGCTTTGCTCGCCGCCTGACCTCTTTTGTTTTTGTTTTTGTTTTTTTTTTTATTATTTTATCTTTATTCTCCCCCCGATGCCTTTAAAATAACAGCCTTCGAATCTCGAGGAATCCGGCCACTTTAATTAAGAGCTTTCCTGGCGGGTTGATTGGGTGTTAGTGAAACGTGCTCCTTGAATTACAGTCCAGTGGCAAAACTGTTCATGAAATACAGTTTCTTGTTGAGGGCTCCTGATCTGCTGGAGAACAAAAGAGCTTTACTCCCTCGCTGAGAATTGCGGCTCAAACGCCAAGCAGAAAGAAAGAACAGGTAGAGCTGGGACTAAGAACAAATATGTGGATGTTACTGAAGGGAAATGCTTTTCTCCCATCAACAGATTCCAGGGTGCAACGGGTTCATGCAGCTGGATTGTGGTTATTGTCGAAGCTCAGCATTTCACGAAGATAGATAAGATAGCCTTTATCATAAACTAGAGAGGAAATCATTCGGCTCTGAAGGCTAATAAGTAAGTTTTTATAGCCTGGAAACTAGATAATAAAGGCACTTTTCAACAGAGGAGGGAATTAATACAGGACTGCCTCTATTTAAAGATCATTTCTCAATTTTGCACTGTTGTCTGAGGATGGAATCCTGAGAATATGTTGGGCAGTTCAATGAAGACACCTGTGCAATGCCTGTGGCTGCCAGAAAAGTAATAGTTACATCTCTATTTTAAACCTGTATGTGCTGGATTTTTATCTCACACTTCAGGACATCACGTTCAGGAAACAGTACGGTGGTGCCCAGGGGGAACTTTTCCTGTGGGCTGTTTCCACGTAACTCCTGACTGTGGCAGCTCCTTCCCTGGGAAGCAGCTGTTACGGGTGGTCTGTGCTGGCACACACGGGTTACGCTGCATTTCTGTGCTGGAGGTGCCACCAAGACCAGAGAGATGCTGTTCATCATTGTACGGAGAAAATTCCTGTGGACAAAGCTCAATTAGCATTTAGGCTGGCCAGTGAAGGACGGCAAAAAGGACTTTTTAAAACCTGTTAACAGCAAAAGGATCAGAGATAACATCGGTCCACACTTGACAAGGTGGGTCACCTCACGAACAGGGGCATAGACAAAGCAAAGATGTTTAATGCCTTCTTTGCCTCTGCGTTCAACACCAGTGATGGGCCCTGGGACCCCCAGAGCTCTGTGCTGGAAAACTGTCACTGGAGGGGTAATAAACTCCTGAACTTGTTTGAGACTTGCTGCTCCAGCTGGATGCACATGAATCAATGGGGCACGGTGGGATTCATCCCAGGGTACTGAAAAAGCTGGCTGATGTCATCACGGGACCAAGCTCCATTATTTTTCAAGTCTTGGGAGTTTGGAGTTCCACACGACTGGAAGCTGGCAAATGTCCCAGTTTTCAAGAAGGGTAGGAAGGAAGACCCTGGTAATTACAGGCCTGTCAGTCTCACTTCAGTGCCTGGTAAAATGATGGAGGGTTATTTTCTGGGCACTATTGAAAAGCACCGGAGAGACAACACAGCCTTTTATCTTCCAGCAAGGAAGAAGGTTTCTGGCTGAGGGAATTTCTCTGGATGAGTCTCACATTCTCATTAAGCTTGGGGGTGGGAAGGGGGAGTTTGAGACAGGATTTATTTGTTTCTTTTTTCATTTGTTCATGTGTTTCCATCTGCTCTTTCCCCTTCGAGAAACCCTTGCTGCCCATGTCCTGAGAGAACGAGGTGACCTGCTCCCACACGGTGGCACTGCTGGCCTGGCTGTGTCCCGCACGTCCCTGCTGCCCGCCGGGGAAGGGTCTGCAGTGGGGCTGCTCGGCTCTCCTGAGAACAGGCCAGTGGACCTTGGCATCTCTCTCTCTGTGCCCCCTGCACCCGACCTGGGTGACCTTCTGCTCCTCCTTGCCGGATCCTGGGGAAGGAGAAGCGTGCTGCGTTACACCAGCGTTGAAAACGTTGTGTGATAAGAACAGTCCTTCTCACCCCTCGCTGGCTCAGGGCAGTTATTCTCAAAGATGCTTCTCTCATCATGATGGTGGGGCCAAACACCTCCTGTTGCACCTTTTCTCCCTGCCTTGGCTCAGACCCCTGTTGTTTCTCTTCACCGCTCTAAGCTCTCCACAGCACTTCCAGCAAGCTTCATCAACATCTTTACCTTCCAACCCTGTTCGTCTCTCCCAGCATCCCTGTGATTTCCCCACACCCTGCTTTTTTCTGTGCTTTTCCTTGTGCCCACATTCCTCATCCTGTTTGAGGACTCTGGGAATCCATCCAAGGGCCTGGGCCATAACACAGACTTGCAGAGTCTGGCCTTTCCGTTCCTGAAGTCAGGCTTTGGATTGTAATACAAATGGGTCAGGCTCTGCTTTCTTTACCTGTGCTCTAGGTCATCATTCTGGTGGGGCAGGGGGTTCTCCTTACCCTCCTCTGGCCTTGCAGGACCATCACGGCTCTTCTGTGGCCAAACTGGAGTCTTCTTGTGCCTAGCACAGTGCCTGGCTGGGGCACGAGTGCCGCGGTGCTGAGGTTTGGGATTTGGGCCCCTTGGCTCTGTGAGGCAGCCTGGCTTCCATTGGTCTGATCAGCCCACGCAGCAGCTAAACTGGGTCCCTGCCTGTGCTTTCCTCTTGAGCGTGTCTGCCTGTTTGTTAAATAATGTAGCGACACGAGGTCCCTTGAACTCAATTTATCTTCCCGTGTAGCTATGGGAACGGCCCGTGGTGTGGTGACTGCTGGGGCTCGCAGTGAGATCTGCTGCAAGGCTCTGGGTTAGCGTGGCTGAGCCCAGCTCCTTCCAACAGATGTTGTCCTGCCTGGCAGCTCTGCCTTTAGGCTTCTTTTCTTAGGCTTCTCTTTAGCCAGCAGAGTGACTCTCCTTTGAACCTGGAAAATGCTGAGGGCTGTGGGGGGTTTGGAGGAAGACGAGGGCTTTGAGAGCAGCCAGATGTGACAAAGGGGAGCAGTTACACTCAGAGGATGCTGCAACTCCCTGTGTTCCCTGCAGTATGTGGTTCATGGGAAGAAACTAAGGACAAGTGGAAGTAGTTCAATATTGTTCAAGCCTGGACTTATTTCCAGCTCAGAAGCATCTTGAGTCAAACCTGATTTCTCACAGGTATAAAACGACTTGCTCAAAGGAGCTGAGGAGAACCTGCCCATAGTCACATGTTCCCTGTCCTTCCTGAAGCACATTCCCTCTTCCAGGTCATGGGCATGGAGGAGAAGGTGTGTGGGTGGCCGACACAGCATTGCTCCTTTGACTCAAACACTTCATTTTACCCGGAAAGGCACAAGACCATGAGACAGAAACTAGTGGCTCAGGTGGTATCACCAAACACATGTAGAATATGTTGCCTGAGAGTCAGAGCTGAGCAACACAGTGATGTGAACAGAGAGTGCCCCATCCTGCGTGGTGAGGACTTTGCCACCCCCCAGGACTGCACTTACACGTTACTGCAGAAGGGACTTGCACAGTTGCTAGTGAAGGTAGAAAGGATGTGTCTCTACAACTGTGTTTTTTCTGCAGTCTGTAGGTGCTGCCTCTGTGTCTACCATTTCTGATGTCCTGTCTGGTTGAATCCTGTTTCATTTTCAGGTCGTGTTTCTGGATCTCAGAGCTATTTCTGTGACCTCTCTTGACATTTTCAGATTGTGTGGTTTAGTGTGTTTCCAGGCCACTGCTGCAGGTGTTAAGACTTGAGCTTGAAGGCAGCTCCCTTATCTCCCTCCATTCATGGTTTTCATTCATGTTTGGTTTTTTTGCTTTGACATCTCCCCAACTGGTCCTCAAACAACAGGCCTACACCCCCACCTTATTTAGTTTTCAATAGAGCTGTTGAGGAGATGGAATCTGTACCAGGATATCACAGTAGGACCAAGTTTTCCTCTATTCCTACATGCTTGCATTAGTTTTTATGGTTCCATCAAATACAGTTTCTGAAGTACAAAATAGCCAATGATCTCGGGGAGCAGCCAGGATTCTGATCATTCTAGGAAGTTTTATCCCAAAAGCCAGTCATTCTTTGAAGCATCTACCCTGGGTGGGTGAAGAGACAGACCTTTATTTTCTCCTACAAAGCTGCTTCTAAAAGCAGGAAATGTCCACACCTCCTTCAGACTTGGTCTCAGTGTTTTTCACAGCACATATGTGTTGAGCCAGTAATCTTAGCTGCTGCTCCTCCTCCTCTTTGCACCTTGTTTATTCCCTATTAGCTATTCTAGTTATAGCTAGAATATAGCTGTTCAAGCAGTAACTATAATAGCTAGTTACCTATTCTAACTAGCTCTGGTTTCTGAACTTTATCCCTAATATACTTTATCTTACTTTTTTAGGTTATTCACAGATATCCCTAATGTTTTTTCTGGCATGTGTGGAGCCCTTGGGCTGGAACCTGTCTGCGTGAGGGAGCTGTGGCGCAGCCTGTACAACTCAGAGCTCCTGCTGGTTTATTCCTGCCACCCAGAGAAAGGAGAACATGTTTGTGTGATTGTCATGGTTTAACCCCAGCTGGCAACTCAGCCCCACACAGCCCCTCATTCTCTCCCCCCCCTCAGTGGGATGGAAGAGAGAACTGGAAAAGTAAGAGTGAGAAAACTTGTGGTTAAAGACAATTTAATAAGTAAAGCAAAAGCTGACCCAGCCCCATACCAGCCACTATGAAGAAAATTAACTCTGGCCCAGCCAAACCCAGCACAGTGATGTACAGAAAACAGACGTTCAGACGTTAGTGTCAGGAAGGGGCTCTGTTGAATGAGGAGGTGTGAGCAAAGGGCAGCTTTGATGCAAGCACCCATCAGCACAGATCCGAGAACCTATGGAAGCATTCAACAGCCTGTGAACAGCTAGCAGGCTTCATATTCTCACCTTTCTGTGTCTGACATCACCAGCAAGACAAAAATATATGCTCCTAACAGCAATACATGGGTCTTTTGGCATTTCTTGTGCTGATTTGTTTTCCTCAGTGTGAGGAAATAACACACAAAGCAGTTCTGTGGTGGAGCATTTCCTAAATGGATGTAGCTTGGCAAACTGCAGCTATTAATTTTCCTTAGATAAGCTGGTACCAGAGTACCTGGTTTCAAAACCTGGCACTTCTCTCCTGCATCTTTCCAAGCTCTCTCAAGAGTGCCCGTGCCAGAAGGTTGCTGCCAGAGTAGTTTGGGGGGGATTAAGTTGTGTAGTGGAGATAAACACTTATTGCAGGTGAGAAGGTCAGAAAAGCATCTTCAGAGATAAGGCTGTTTGGCAAAGCTTTCTCCTCCCAGAGCTCTCTGTATCCACCCTGCCAGTACCATGCTGTGCCCCGTGAAGTCCTGGGGCTGTAGCCAGCAGCCCTGGCAAGACTTGGTGGGGAACCCAGGCTGTCCTACCCTTTGTGCCCAGCATTGTGTGAAGGGTGTGCAGGAGCAGGCAGCGGTGCAAGGAGCCAGGGAGGAGGAACACTGTGTTTCCCCTCAGCTCACGCTACTGAAGGCACTGTGGTTCTCTTCATCCCACTGGTGAACTGGAAGCTTTAGTCTTGCATTTTGTGGGCAGCCTCTCTCTGCTTTGCAAAGATCTCCCATGGGAAAGGGCAGCTGCACTCAGGGACAGCTGAGGATAAACTTGTCTCTTCACATAAGACCAGGCTGCCTTTACACTGTGTTTTGCTCTGGTTATTTCCTTTTATTCCCCATGAGGCTTTTACTCAGTACTGAAGTTGGGTGGATTAGCTGCATCTGCCTGTGACCTGTGTGGTAAAACTTACCTATTTTCACTTGCAGAATTACAAGGCACAAATCAGCCTGTGGGACTTACGTGGGGCCCTCGTCACCCCAGCACACCTGGGAGATGGGATGTTTCAGCTTTGGGAAGGAGGCCACAATGCACAGCAAGACCCTTGTTGGTGAGCATGCCCTGGGGTGTCAGCTACAGGGACAGGTCTGCCTGAGGAGGTGGAAATTCAATGTGTGTTAGCAGGGACCTGGCAGCTCCCTGGGCTGGGCTATTGGGGGCTTTGTGCTGGGAGCTGCTTTCCCCTTCCAGAGGCTTTGCTTTGCAGAGGGGTGATTTCCTTCCTGAGGATGTCCCTGGTCCCGAAGCTCCTGCTTTCCTTGCCTTGAAAACAAGCAGTGGATTGTTTTTGCCCCGAAGCCTCTTCCCTGCCGCCTCCTCCGGGCTGTCTGTGCCTGTAGGGAGGTGGAGCGAGCAGACTTGCACTGGCCAGCGGCCAGGCCTGGGGTGGAACACCCTGCCAGTTCACAGCCTGGAAACACCACGAAAATAAAGGGTGTTTGGGAAGAGCAGAAGGCTGATGAGAAGGCATTCAGTCATGGGGGCAGTCAGAGGTTCCCTGTGCTGTGTGAGATGTGTGCCTGCGGCAGCTGGGGGAAAACCAGAGGCAAGCAGCCCAGCCCTCATCCCTGTGAAAGTGTAGTGGAATAGCTCAAATGGCACAGGAGTGTGATTGATGGCTGAGGACCCAGCCTGACTTTAGCTCAGTAATGCCTGCAGACTCCCTGGGCTTTTCTACTCCTTGAGAAATACTAAAGGCTGCAATTGTGCCCACCTCCTCAAAGGAAAGGGCTAAAACTTTGGGTAATGGAAATGCATCTCTTGGAGCAATCTTGGGAGCACCTCCCAGGTAGAGCTGGTGGTGTGGGACTTTGCTCCAGTGACCTGAGAAACCTAGAGAAACAGCTTTTCTGGGAAAGTGAGTTCAAGGCAATCACGCTATTTGTGACGTGGGTCTTGTCCTGCTTTTAGCCTTTTTTAGCAAGCTGGACATCCCAGAAATACAGGGTGTTGCAAGTTCTGTGAAAAAAAGCAGCTGCCTTCAGGAAAGATTAGTTTGCCTGTGTGGGAAAAGCTTCATCAAAGCACACCCTGAAATCTGAGCAGAGATAAGAGGCAACCCCAGAGCTGCTCAAGCCCCCCTGGTTTCTCTGCTTAGGCCGTGACTTATTTCTTCCAGATTCCTGGTGCTCAGCAGAGAGCTTGGAGGGGCTCTGCTGTGTCTGGGGTCTGAGTGTCTTCTAGGTATGACCTTAGGTTAGCATCTGCCAAAATCTTGGTGCCTCCCAGTGTACCTGAAGCATGGAGACTGAAAGGCTGGCAGACTGGATTTCTTGGGGTGACTCTGTAGACTGGCTGTTGAGGTTGCAGCTCCTTTTGTCCATGTAAAGGTGTTTAGGATCCTCTGATCTTCCTCTCTTCTGTCCAGTGTGGTGCTGTGTAACCCTCAGCTGGCACTGGAGCTGCCGAGGGTGCAGGACAATTTCTCTGCGGTTCCCTAGGCCAGTTCTTCAAGGCAGATCTTAGCTAGAGATGGAGTCTGTTTTCACCAATACTTCTGTAAAATCCCTGGAAGAGCTTCTGTTTATATAATTATAAAAGTGTGTCTTGCTCATAAAGCTCATTTTGCTCACTGAATTGGTGTAAGTTCTGCTACAAAGCCTTCTCTCTCTTCTACACTGTGTGTACTTGAGCTTTGCTAAGATCACTAACCTGAAGCTCCTCCAGTAGAGATTAGATTCAAATTACGGAACAATCTGATTGTGATGTTAATATAATGTCTGGAAGATCAAACCTCCACGTCCTCTTCAGGGCTATCAGGTTTTCCAAGATAAACACCTTTTACAACCCTTCTGATAGATTTCTGAGCTGGTGTTCAAATAGGAAGGTGCCTTCCAGCAATCTCCTTTGGTGCACCCAAAGGCCTCTGTCCCCTGCACTGCCATGGAGTTCATTCCACCCTGTTTCCCTCATATCTGTCTATAAAGACCAAAAGATTCTTTAACATGCCTTTAAACAGGTCTCTTCCAGGAGGCTGTGGAAAGCCCTGAGTTTGTGCACCAGCTTTTCCTCTGACTGAAGGCGTTTTCCAAGGAGGAGCTCGTTCCTCACCACCACTCACCTCCATTGCAATGTCTCCCATGAAGACCAGAGCAGCCAGGCACCGACAGTCTCATGGCAGTGTGCTGCCTGCTCCGACTGCAGATGGGGCCATCCCATGGATTCAGGAGGGCAGGAAGCCTTTGGAGATAAACTGTGAGTGCAATTGCCAGCCGAGCATCGCGGGTGCCCTGAGGTGAATCCGTGAGGCTGTTTTTCGGGCTAGAGAGTGACCACCAGCAGGGATATCAGGTGGGGTCTGGGGCATGGCTGGGGCAGGGAATGCATCTCCTGTTCCCACTGGTACGTGACGTGAGCCAGCCTGGGATTCAGGATTTGAAGTGTCTGAGAGCAGCCCCACTTCACAGTGCATCCTCTGCTGCTGCTGAAAAGGCTGCTGTAAGACCACGGGCAGTTTCCCACACCAGCCCTGCCTTGCTGCAGGATCAGGAGGCTCTGGCATGGCGTGGGAGGCAGCTGGGAGTGTGCTGCAGCTGGGGACAGGGTGGAGGAATGTGCAGGCCCTTTCCAAGTGCCTTGGCCCATCAGGAACTTGGCCTGAATTTTCTTCCCCCCCCCGTCTCTCCTATCTGAGCAATTCCTGGGGGCTGTGGGCAGAGACAGCCTCTCCCAGCACCTGGTCTGATAGTCCTCAGAGGGCTTGCACAGATTCTTTGTTGCTGCTTCAGGTCAGCTATGCCAGGCAGAAACAAGAAGCAGGATGGGGATGCCAGAGGGAGCTGTGCTCTGCTTGCCCGGAGGGCTCCAGGGAGGCAGGAGGTGTGTGATCCTCGTGGGTTTGGGACAAACCTGTGCCCTTCCACCCCTGGGCATCCCTTCCCAGTGCTCTGCATGAGAAGAGGCTCCATTTGCACAGGACAGTGGCCAGGCTCTGCTGGGCCAGGGGTGCTGTGGGAGAGTGCCTGGTGGACAAGGGGTGGATGATGGGCTGTGTCCTTCCCTCTTCAGAAGGAGTCGTGACTTCTTGCATGTTCCTCGTGACCAGCTGATGAGGTTGTAGGCCCTAACCCAAACTGAGGTGTGCTGGGCATTTATAGTGCCTCTAATTGCTTTTGAAGATAAGGGCACATTAGTATTTTATTGCACCCTTTCTTCATGCCAGGCATCATCCAGGGCAAGAAGAAGAGAGGGGAAGGACTCTTTTCCTTGTGACAGGGGATTAGTCACTGCAGCCTGGCCTCTGGTGAGGGGCTGCAGGGCTCCCCACTCCACTGCACCATCCTACCAGGGGAGGGCTCCAGCCCAGGGTCTTGGCACAGCCCTTCCCCATCCAGCCCTCTTCCCACCCCTGCTTCCCCCCTGGCTGCCCCTTCCCCTTGCATCCTGCCCGTGCCCTGAGGTGGGCTGTGCTCCTCTGTGGCTTTCCCACAGGAAATCCTGGAGCACCCTCAGCTTTTCCCACTGAGCTGGTGAGGGGCAAGAGGCAGTCTGAGGGGCTGGCTCTGTGCTGTGCTGCCTGGCTTGGAGCTGGCTCCCGGGCCAGCCTGGACTCCTGTCCTCTCCAGCCCTGGGTTGGGCCACATCCAGAGTGCCCTCAAGGACCTGGTTTATCGGTACCAGGGAACGTGGCTATTGCGTGAGGCAGAGATAACCACTGCCACTGCATCCCTGCATGCCTTGTCCTCCCTTTCCCCTCCCCATCCTCCCCTCCTGCTGCTTAAAGAAGTGGAAAATCCTTGTCAACCTGCCTTGCCCTGTAGCCAAGGTTCACATCTTTGAGTGCATTCACGTTGAAGGCCAGGAAAGCCGGAGGGGAGAGACGTTCCTCTCCCTGAGCCCACCCATGCTTCATGCAGGGGCTCCCCCTCGGTGGGGCTGGCAGCACGGGGACCTGGGGAAAAGCTCATCCCAGTTCAGTGTGATGCTCTTCAGCTCCTCTCCTGCTGTGCCACAGCCAGAGCTGACACGCTGCACCCACGGAACGGGGGTCTGGCATTGCACAGTTGAGGAAGAAACCTGAGGGGCTGTTGGGGACACTGGGACCCGTTGCCCTGCACTCGTCTGTCCAAACCATGGGTGTTTCTGTACCTGAGCTCTGAGCTCTGCCTGCCTTTGCCTGTGCCTTTCTCCTTCAGGGAAGGCTGTGCAACTCCTTTGAAATCAGAAATCTTCCCTTCTGCTGCTTGAATTGAAATGTTAATAAACCCAGCGCCAATCAAACTATGAACTGAGCATTTCAAATGCCCCTTTGTTTAATTAGCACAGCCTCTCCCTGCAGACACCGCCAGACTGGGGTGGGAGGCGAGGGCCAAGGACACAGTGCCCAGGAATTCCTCCTCTTCAAAGTGTGACCCCTCGTACCAAATATTTTCTTGCCTCCTCCCTGCATCAGCTGCCCAGAAACAAAACCTTCATGGATGAAGGACCCTTAGAACTTGCAGCATCTCCTGGGAGGGGTGCAGCGTGAAGATTAAGTCCTTTGCATGCCCCAGGGCCCTCCTTTCCCCAGGGCAGCAATAAATAACCCTTGGTAATGGAAATGGGGTGACTGGCCTTTGCCTTGAGATCCAGCCTGGTCCCCTCCAGTGAGCATCAGTGAGTCCCTGTGCGACTCCTTGCTCACTGGGGAGGGGAGAAAGCATGACCCCCGTTATCAGGAGCATGCTAACCCCACAGCAAACATGATTTCACTGGTGCAAGGGTAACGGTGGTGACGTTTGAGTGGGGAACACGGTCCCTTCCTCTCTGAGACCTAATCTAAATTGCTTTATGAGGTGTCAGTAAGTAGACCAAAGCTTGTTCCTGGAGGACAGGGAGCCAGGGCAAGGGGTCCCTTCTGTGGCGTGGCAGAGCAGGGGGTTCTCTTGCATCTGACAGGGGTACCTCAGGTGTGTTAAAATGTCCTTGGTGGGCTGTGGGGTTGGGCTTCCTGCACCTCCTCTCCCCTGACATGTGCCCAGCACCCCCTAGTGCCACTGGCAGCCTGTGTGAACTGTTATGCTGCTGCTCCTGTGCAGGGCTGCAGCCACAGGGCATTGTCCCACTGCTGCCAAAGGGCTGTGTGGAGCAGCCCTGGCTCCTGCCTGCCCATCCCTTGCGCCTTTCTGATGTCTCACTGGTGGCATTTTCCCTCCAAAAACAGCCCCTGGAAGAACTTCAGGGCTCAGGACCTGCCTGTGAGACCCCTCTGCAGCTGTGTTGGGGTGCTCAGCCTCCACCATGGCCAGCAGCTGCCTCTGGTGATTGTGTGATCCTGGGTGCCAGTGCTCATCTCCATCCTGGGATGGAGATGTGGGAATGCCAGGGCTCTCCCATCTCCTGTGGTGTTCCATGTGCCACATGTGTCCAGGGGCAGTGAATCCCCCTGTGGGGACCACAGTCCCAGTGACACCCGCACCCTTAGAAGCAAGAAGAGCAGAGGGGTGGGGGAAGGTGTTGCCTGCCATTAGCCCTTAGGGAGTTCTGCTTGCCCCTGCTGATACCCTCACAGCAGTGGCACGTGGCAGCATGATGCCCAGGAACAAACTGTGCAGGGCAGTGAACCTCCTCCCTCCCAGCAGTGCTCCCACCTGCCCAGGTTCCTGGGGGACAAATCCATGAGGTGTGGGGTGGGGGGAGGCAGGCCACAGCAAGGGCCAGAAGCTCCAGGAGGCGAGGCATAGCCCCCACAGTCCACCCTGCTGGGGGAACTGCCAAGGCCCCTCTGTGCCAGAGGAAAGCTCAGATACAGTTTGGCTAGAAAGACAAATTTATTGCGACATCGGTTTGCAACCAGCACTCAACCCCCCTAGCAGCGACTCTGTGATGCCCTTGACCCTGCTGTGATGCCTCCACGGCCAGGGGGCTGGTCCCGGGGGCCACAAGCCCACCCCTCCCATCCAGATAGGTTCACTGGGGCTGCAGGCTGGGGTCCTGCTGAGCCAGGGGCTGCCTGCGGGCTGGCAGCATGGAGCAGGAAACAGAAGCCGGATTCAGGGTCCTTCAAAGACATAAGCCACCCGCTGGGATCTCCAAGCAGTCACAAGGCTCTGGGGATCCCCAGGGAGAGAGCAGGGTCGATCCCCCCCCAGCATGTGAGAGGGCTGAGCGCGGGTGATGCCGCTGTGTCCTCTCCTCTTACCGCGCTCCCTCGGTGCCAGCCCAGGTGCCCTGGGGAGCCGGGAGAGGTGCCAGCCTGGTTCCCACCTGCAGCCGCTACACATATCCCGTCAGGTTGTAGGAGTTGACCTCACTCTTGGTCTTCTGCACCTGGCTGACAGAGGGCTGGCGGCTCTTGCTCACCAGCAGCTGAGGCTGGTAGGTGTAGGTGGCCGCTGGGTCCCGGGCAGGGCAGGAGGTGCAGAGGATGAAGCCGCCGATGAGGGAGAGGAGGGAGGAGATGATGCCCAGGTAAAGAGCCTCCCCGAGCTCGAACTTCATGCTGTCGGGGAGCACGGGGTTGCGGAAATCCCGCAGCACCACATGGATGTTCCACACCAGCGGGATGAAGCAGAGCAGCCCCCCGAGGATGAAGACGGCGCCGCCCGCCACCGCCACCCGGTCCTTGCCCGGCGAGCCCTGGTTGAAGACGGTGCACCTCATGCCCACCATGGCGAGGAGGCAGGCAAGGGAGGACACGGCGCAGGAGCTCACCATCAGGGCTTGGGCTGCCTGGATGTCGGCAGGCAGGTTGAGCAGGGAGCTGTAGATGTCACACTGGGTGATGCCCGTGCTGTAAGTGGCGCACTCCATCCACAGCCCCTTGGTGAAGCTCACGGCTGTCACGATGCTGGAGCCGATGTAGGAGCTGGTCTTCCAGCTGGGCAGCAGCGTGGCCGTCAGCGTGCCGATGTAGCCCAGGAAGGCCACGGTGTAGCCCAGCAGCTGCAGCCCCATGGACACCATGGCGGGGGCCGGCTGTCACCTACCCAGGGCTCGCAGCTTTTCGCCCAGTTCCCTCCTGTGTGCTCACGTTCCCATAGCCCTGCGAGGAGCTCCGCTCGCAGCGCTGCAGCTCCACCCCGCTCCCGGGGCTGCTGGTTTTGTGCAGGGTGGGAGCTGCGGGGAGTTACCTGCAGGCGCAGAAAGCAATCCCTCACAGATTAACGATTGACCCAAGCCCGTGGAGGAGTGCCAAGCGCCCTTTCACCTCCGCTATCTCCCCAGCCGGGCTTCAGACACAGAGCGGTGCTGCCCAGGAAGGACGCCAAAGCCCTCCCCTGCTCTGACGCTGCGGACAGGGATGGAGAGCCAGCTGCTGGTGGGGGGAAAGTGCCCACACTCTTCCTGGAGGTCCCTTGCCTCCTGTGATGTCCTGAGCCGAGGAAGCCAAACACTGTTCTTTGGGATTTCAGGTGGTGACCCTGAGGCTTCCCCAGCCGAGGAAGGGGGATGGCACCTCGTCCCCATCTGCAGGGGCTCAGCCAAGGCATCTGCAGTCACCCACAACCCACCCCAAGATGCTGAGGCTCCACTGGGACAACGGCATGTGCCCATCTGAGGTTGAACCACGGATATCAGCCTTTCCATGCTGCTGGGGACCACGATGGAGAGAAATGCATATGACAGTGACACCTGCATCCCCGGGACAGCCTGGAGGTCCACGGAGGGCAGAGTCACATCAAGACAAAGCAGGCTGCCATTGCCTTGGGGATACTTCCAGGAAGCACCCCAGCTGAGCAGGGCGACCTGTCCCACGGAGGGGTGAGCACAACGGGCTGCAGCTCACGCTGGGTTTTTCCTGCCTGTGCCACCTCCTGCCCACAGCCCTGCACGCGGCTGTGGGGGTTGGCGGAGGTGGTGGAGCGGGTTGGTTTGTTTTCCCTCTGCTTTGTTTCAAAATTCCTCCTCCTTTGGTGCCTTGCGAAACCGGACTGAGCCCACACCGCCCTGGCACCACCGAGGCCAGTGGCCTCCCTGTCACCCCGGGAACGCTCCTGGCTGAGCGTGCTGCCACCCCCCAGGGCCTCTGCTCCGCTCCCTGTCCCCCCGCAGCCACCTCCGATGCTTGGCACCAACGTTTCCCAACTTTCTGCCTCCCCTCCTCTGCACTAACCGAGCCCTCCCACGCTGTTCCAGGGGTGTTGCTGGAAAAGAAACACCTGGGGTGCCCAGGGTGCCGGAAAAAGGCCTGGGAGGGCTGTGCAGGGGCTCTGCGGTACTTACGGAGGTGCTGGAGGAGCAGTGCGGGACCGAGGGCAGCTACAGCCGGGGGTCACCCAGGACTGGAGGCGGCTGGTCAGGGCAGGGTGAGCAGCCGGGGAGGAGGGGGATCAGAGGCTGCAAGTTGTTTAGCTACAGCTTTGCAAAATCCACCTGCAAATCTCCGCCTGGATCAGAGGCTTATTGCAGATCGGAATTAAACCCTTTTGGCGTCGGGAAGGATTGGGGAGCTGGGATGCCTTGTTTTGCTTGTTGTTCCTGAATTATGCGGGTAGGTTTTGAGTGAGTGGCTCGGGACTGGTGCTAGCTGACACACTTCTGGCCAGCCTTAGTGGTAGGCAGGTGACTGTGTGGCACCATCCATGTGCCCGTTTGGGGCTGGCCTGCCCGTGTGGGGTTGGAGAGGCAGTGAAACACCAGCAGGTTCAACTCCACATGCCTCAGAGCAGGCCTGGGCTGTTGGTTCACTCTGCCTTGCCCTGCTTTTCCTCCACGGGGTTTGTTGTTGTAAGACTACTGGCCCAAATGAGGAGCAAATGGAGAAGGTAATGAGGGCTGTGCTGGCCCCATGCCCCCTCCTGCTCACCGGCTGCCACAGATGGAGAGGGGCAGGGAGGGCCCCTGGAGACAAATTGTGCTCAGAGCCGAGCAGGGTCCGGCCGGCGTTTGGACAGGGGTGTTTGGATGCTGATAGCAGAGCTACAGCAGGGACCATTTGCTATTTTCTTTCCTTGTCCCAAACTGAAACGCTGCCGGGAGCAGGAGGTGACCTGTCTGTCAGTGGCACTTTGCCTTGAGCGCTTGGGCAGGAGCAGTGGGCAGGGAGGGGATGTGGGGCAGCGCTTGGGGCAGGGAGTGGGGGGCGTCAGCCTTCCACCCTCATGTCGAGAAGCTTTTCTCTACCCCCCAGTGTGGTCTCAAAGCGCCAAAGGAGAGGGCAGGAAGAACAGGCTTTCCCTACTGCCAGTAGTGTGGGAATGGGATCTGGCAGCTCCTTGAGACAACGGTCCCTGGATGCCTGAGCAAGACCACTGCCCTGCCTCTGCCTGGGGTCCAGCGCTGCCACCTGTCTTCCCTCCTTGTCCTCTCTTGATTATCCCTCCACCTGTCTCCTGGTTGCTCTGTTCCTGCTTCCAGTGCAGCCCGTCCCACTGTCCTCATCACGCCTGTTTTACTGTCCCCATCACAGGCGCCCCACATTGTCCCCATGGCATGCCCAACATGCAGTCCCATCCCATGCCCATCGCACTGTCCCCATCTCATGCCCATCATGCTGCCCCAACGCTCTCCATCCCTTCCCCACAACCCCCACCCTTAATGTAAATGGCTACAAAGAACACTTAATCATCCTTGTTAATTGTCTCTGCCCTCCCCTGTTCCCCCCCTGGGGATTTTCTCACAAATGGTGTCTAACTTTTCCCTTCTGTGTTTTGCTTTTCCACCAGAGATCGCAGCCCCTCCGCCCCCAGCCCCCCCTCAGCCCTCTGTTTACACAACTGGGACAAATTTCACACCGCAGGGACTGCTGTCCCCACACCCCCGAGTCCTTTGCTCCCCTGCCCCAAAGAATTTGTGAGTCACCGCCGAGGCAGGGCTATAAATGTGTCCTCACCGAGGGTCTGCAGCATCAGGAGGGACAGTGTCGCCTGCCATCATGCAAGCTGCTGCCTCTTGCCGGCCTCCCCACGGGCTCCGGGTGCCTGTGGCCACTGCTTGCCCAGCTCTGGGGCTGGAGCAAGGGGGAAGGTACTGCGCTGCCCGGGGGAGGGCAGGGGCTGTGTGGAAGGTGGGATGGGGAAGGCTCCAGCTGCGTTGGGGTGAAAGCTGCTCTGGTGGGGATCCCTCTGATCGCAGCGGCCACGGGTGGGACAGAGGGTGCTGGCAGCCGGGCAGGGGCTGATCGGGTGGGTGGGACACTCTGGGGTTGGAGGGGACAAGGCAAAGTGGAGCAGGGTGGGCGGCTGTCGCGCTGAACGCGCTGTCTCCCCCAGAGCCCTTCCTCTCTGGAGACCGTGGCTGCCCCGAGCCCAGGAGGGACTCGGGAGGCGGCAGGAGCAGACGGACCCTGTGAGTTGAGTTTGACACTTCTCTACTGTGTCTGTCCCCGTGTCCCACAGATTGGGGTTCCTGTTAGGCAGAAAACCAGCCTCTCTCCCCGGAGTCCGTCCCCCCAGAGTCCCTCTCCCCCGGCACTGCCGCACGATGGTGGTACCGTGCCCACCTCCCCCCGTGCATCACCCCGGTGCCCCACGCCGGGGCAGGGCCAGGCTGATCCCCCGGGAGGCCACGGCCAGCACAGCCCCCCCAGCAGCCTGAAAGGGCCGGCTGTTCCCAGCCCGGGCGGGCATTCCTCAGGGGGTTAGCGGGATGCCTGGGCACGAGCTTCTGAGCACGGGGGGGAGATTACCCTGGCACAAAGCCTGCCTCGGGGCGGGGGGAGGGAGATGCCAGCTCAGGGGGGATCTGCCGGGTCTGCGGGGTGTGGGGGGAGAGCGCAGCCCCCGGTGCCAGCTGGGGGGGGGTGGAGCAGGAGCCCCCGGACAGGGACCACCCGGCTGTGTCTCCGCAGGCTCAGACTCGGGACGCAGCGAGGGATGGCGGCCCCGACAAAGCGTTGTCTTTCTTCCGGCACCCGGTCAGGTAGGAGCCCCGGCGCGGTGCCCCGGGGGGCGCGGGGGCGGCGGCGGGCGGGGGGCTCAGCCCGGCTCTCCCCGCACAGGCTCCTCTGGCCCAAGTCCAAGGCCTTTGACCACCTGTACGGCGTCGGGGAGAAGCTGCTGGAGAACTTCCCGGTGCAGGCCACCCTCTGCTTTTATGAGGACTCGGGCAGCGAGGAGGAGGAAGAAGAAGAGGAGGAAGAGGAGAAGGCAGGGGATGTGACAGCGGGTCGCTCGTCGCAGGCTGGCAGCTCCAGCCCCGGCAGGCCGTTGTGAGGCAGCAGGCAGGGGCAGGCAGACCCCGCTGCGAGCGGAGCGGGCACAGACCCCGCCCGGGGTCTCCGCCCGCCCCCGGGGCCGAACCGGGGGCTGTGCGGGGCCGGCGGCACGGCGCGGGACTACAGCTCCCAGCGGCCACCGCGGCACCGCCCGGCAGCCGCAGCGCGTTCTGATTGGCTGCCGGTACGAGCCGGGCGGGGGCAGGAGCGCATAGCCCCGCCCACCTCCCGCCTCGCGCTCCCGCTGCAGGAGGGAGGCGGGGCGCGATTGGCCGAGGGGCGGCGAGGGGCGTGTCGGGGGCGGGGCCTCCGTCCCCTCCCTGCCCGTCGGCGGGAGGGAGCGGGTGCGGCGCGCGCGGGGCCGCCATGAGGTACCGGCGGGGCGGGGAGGGCACCGGGCACGGGCACGGGCACGGGCACCGGCACGGGGCGGCAGGGAACGCGCTGAGGGTGGCGAGGGGTCTCTGGGCGCTCGGGGGAGAGCAGAGCGGCGGAGCCGTGTCGGTGGGGCGGCGGGTGTGTGGTGGGGCAGGGGCTCGGCCGGGGCTGGAAAGCCCCCGGGCAGGTGAGCCTGGGGGTCCGTGTTGTGGGGTGACAGGTGAGCTGGGGGTCCCGGCTGTGGGGTGACAGGTGAGCTGGGGGTCCGTGTTGTGGGGTGACAGGTGAGCTGGGGATCCCTATTTTGGGGTGACATGTGAGCTGGGGATCCCTGTTGTGGGGTTACAGGTGAGCTGGGGATCCCTGTTGTGGGGTGACAGGTGAGCTGGGGATCCCTGTTGTGGGGTGACAGGTGAGCTGGGGGTCCCTGCTGTGGGGCGGCTCTGGAAGCCGAGGGCGATGGGAATAATCTGGAGCTGGGTTTGCGCACGCAGGGGCCGGGGCAGCCGGCGCGGGGAGCGCGGTGGGATCTGGAGGCTGTTTTGGGAGGGCGAGGCTTCCCGTGGGGATCCCACGGTCCCTGGCTGGTGTAGCTGGTGCTGCCTCTTCTCACGGTGCATCCTGGCACGGAAACCCGCCGGTGCTGGGTCCAGCTGAGCCTCTGGCACCGCGGCTACGTGATGCCGGCAGAGTCAGCATCCTCCCTGCGCGGCACCGGGGTCCGTGGGTCCCCCTGCCCTGGACCTGTGCCCCCCCAGCCTGTCGAGGAGGTGCCATCCCCCACTGGGGGCACCCCCAGCCCCTCTCGGGGGTCGGCACCACGCGTTGCACCGCGTTTTCCCAGCACGATTTCCTCCTCTGGCGCCGGTGACGGGAGCGGGGGCGGAGATGGGGGAGCCTGGGGGAGACACAAATGTGCGACTGCAGCATCCTCACTCCCATGGCTGCATCCCTCGCGCCTCCTCACGGTTGCCTTGGCAACCTCCTATCGATGGGGTATTTATAGAGGATGGGAAGCCGGAGGGGGGGACCGGGAATGGGTGGGCGTCTGCTGGGTCAGCCTCCAGCTTCAGGCTTCTCTCAGCCTGCGTGGCTGTGTGGGGGCGGGAGGAATGCTGCTCCCCTTGGCGTCAGTGTGTGTGGTGCTCCAGCTTTTCCTGCTCGAAGGAGCCGGGGGAGGTGGTTAAGGAATTTGCACGTGGAAATAAAAATGAGTGTCTGGGACGTGTGCCCTTCTCACCCCCATCGCTCGTGCT
Source organism: Myiotriccus ornatus (assembly GCA_036023395.1). Classification (NCBI taxonomy): domain Eukaryota; kingdom Metazoa; phylum Chordata; class Aves; order Passeriformes; family Tyrannidae; genus Myiotriccus; species Myiotriccus ornatus. Next base: position 16,202,212 of record JAYRBT010000156.1, read on the forward strand.
TCTGGGCTTGTGTGGACCTGCCTTATTGTTTGCACTTGGAATAAACCACCCCTGAGCTCTGACACTGGGACCATTGACACAGATGCTTGGAAAAAAACTGTAAATTAAATGAAACAACGTTAAATTTGTTGCCTGATGAATGATGTGGGTTATGGAGCGGGGGATCCTGACAGATCCGGTCTTGAATATCCTCATTTCTGTGTCTCTGTCCTCCTGTCCATCAGAGGGGGGGAATGCCCATAACAATGAGTGTTTGTGTGGGAACTATGGCAAGTTCTCTGTGCTGTCCCTTCTTTTATCCTGGGGGTTTGGGTCTCTTTGTAAAAACTGGTGACAATAAAAGTGGGTCAGGTGGTCCCTGCTCAGAGCTGACACAGCCTGCCAGGGAATGCATGGATCTAGGGGGCCACGGGGGAATCCATGGATCCCGAGGGCAGTGAGAGAATGCATGGATCTGGGGGCCTCTCCCATCCTCCAGAAGGGCTCAGAGAAGCAGGGCTGGGCTGTGGGGCACAGGAGGCAGCAGACCCCTCCTGTGTAGTCCTGGTGCTCTGCTGCTTTCCCTCATTCTTGCTTCAGCTCCAGACTGAGGTTTGCAATCTGAGCTTTGCAAACTGTTGGGAGGAAGCCGCTTTCTCCCTCTGGAGACAGGTCCAGGCTTGCTTGCCCTCTTGCCACTTATGGTGCAGGATCCCTGGAAACCACAGGAAACCTGATGTTGGCAGAGAGAGGTGCTCCATGTACTGGAGGGTGGCTGTTGTGAGGTGTGGTGCTGCCTGCTGTGATGGTGTGTGGCACCAGCCCTCCTGTGTGTCTGGGTGCCTGACTTTTATGGGGGAGGAGAGCTGTGTTTCCAGCCCTGCTGACCCATGGATGGCTCTGTGCTGCCCCTGACCTCGCTCCAGCTGAGCAATCCCAAGGGCTTTTGGAATTACTAGGTGTCTGAAGTCCTGGACCTGAGACCAGCATGTGGTTTAGTTCCTGCTGTTTCTAACTGTGTTTGCTCCTTCGTCCACAGTAGATCACTGTAGGAGCTGGGGACTCCTGTCCCTCTGTCTCCTGACAGAGTTGTGGCTTTGCCTCAGCAAGATGTCACACAAAGTGAGTTAGCCCAGGGTAGTCTGATCCATGGGGAATTGAGCACAGGGAGAAGGCAAAGCATGAAAAACAAGCAGGTGAAACTCCTGCAAGCAGAGAGGAGTATCCTCTCCTTCTGCAGGGCTTTGCTTCACACTTGTGGGGTTTTGTTTACTATGGTTTTGCTCTTTAAGCACAAAAGGTGCTTTTTCCAGCTGGAGAGCTGCTGTCCTGGGTGTGCAGAAAGCTCTGTCACTCTTACTGCTGCCCTTACAGAGGCCCAGCAACCTTTAGGAGATGCATGTCCTTTTCTTTCATCTGTGTAGTCAGCTTTATGGCAGTGGAGCAAACTGTGTGGCCCTATTTATTGCAGATTATGGGTGGGAGTTGCAGAAGTGAGAACTGGCACGGCTGTGACGTTGCTCTAAAACAGGATGACTGCTTTACCTGTATCCATCCCTCTCTTGTGGAAGGGAAGAGCACCAGGCTGTTCCCAACAGCTTCTGGCACACAGGTCATCTTGTCTGCTGATGAGAAATGCGGTCTCTCCTTCGTCCAGTTCTTCCCTTCTGCTTTGCACTGGGCTGCTTGGGCAGGGCCAGTGGGCAGGGCTGTGCTCCTCCCTGGGCTCCCAGCACTCCAGGAGCTGAGGGTCCCTGAGCCCCCCAGCCATGCCATGAGTGGGGAGGCAGCTGGAGTCCTGGGCTCTCTGCGGGGGCACTGCCTGGCTGGGATCTGTCCTGGGATTCCTGCTTTCTGCGTGAATCTGACTCTGGGTGATGGAGGTCTTGGGCTTTAGGGGTTGATTTAATCTGTCAGTGACTGTCCTGTTTTCTTCCCTGCAGGTAGGCAGGAGCCCCCCGTGGCCGAGTGAGGCAGCATGGCAAGTAAGTGCTCCCCTGGCAAGATGGAGAGGTGGCAGTGGTGCTGGAGAGTTGAAGGGGGATGTTTGGCAGCCCTCTCTCATGGGAGGGGAGGGCCTGTGCTTTTTGGGAGGGTGTTATCCTCTATGGGGAGCTGTTACCCCTGGATGAAGTCTGAGGTCCGGCCTGACCTGTGCTTCTCTCTCCCCTCTGCAAGGTGGGAGTCTAGAGGAGGTGCTGAAGGTCTGACCTCTCTGGGACTACCCGGAGGCCACAGCATTTCTTTCTGTGTGTGGTGCTTGCTGTGCAGGACGGGCCTCCCCGAGGCTCTGTGGGCTGACCGGCCCCTCCGCGGGGGCTGCCGGTCTGCGCTCACACCTCCCACCAGCAGTGCTCCTCGTGGCCCACAGCTGCCACCCCCCAGTGCCCACCCAGGGGGGCCACGCTGCCCTGGGGCCCGGGTGCTGGTGGCACTGGGGCTCTGTGTTCCTGTGGACGGGCGGCTGCCGAGCTCGGGCCCAGCGGGAGCTCCTCGTGGCACCCCAGAGGAGTGCCCGGACAGGGGGCTGAGGCTGGCGAGGGTGCAGGGTGGAGGATGGCGTGTGGTCTGTTCAGAGCCGGGCTCAACCCTCCCTCCTCGCTCTCCTGGGCAGCCTGTGCCGAGGCTGCATGCCAGAGGTGTGCTGGGAGCTCGAGGAGCGTGGCTGTAGTGAATGGAGAGACAGAGATCTGTCTGGGATCTCAGGATTTGCTCGGAGCGTCGCCGGAGCCAGCCGTGAAGGTGGAGGCAGTGTCCACGCTGGGGAGGAGGAGGAGGACCCCAGGGAGGACAGGTATGCCTTCTTTCATTATGTGTGCTGTGCTGGGTGGGGGAGGGAGCAGAGATCTTCAGGCAGTGTTTTTAAAAGGCTGCTTTAATCTCCAGTTAATGAGGAGGGTGCCCAGCTGGGTCCCTGCCTTTGTGCACTGCTGCCTTTTCTCCCTCCCAGAGCTCAGGGATTGACTCACCAGCATTTCCTGGTTGTGGAAGGTGTCCCCTGTGGTGGCAGTGTCCCCTGCCAAGCAGTCCCCTTCATGGTGACCCTGACATGCAGGAGGGGGATGTGGTGATGAGCCTGTTCCCCATCACACACTGTGCCGCAGCGAGCAGCCCCATCTGTCCCTCTGCAGGCACAGCTGTGTGTCCTTCTCCAGAGAAACAGCCCTGGGGGATCCCCCAAGCTAGGCAGCTGAGAAGTGGGGTGGTGTCCCCCAGGGGCCATCAGCACCCCAGGAAAACCAGCAGGGATGAGGTGAACCCAGCCCTCAGTCCTACTTCCCCTGCCTAAAACTCTGATCTTTCCCGAGCACCGGTTCTCCAGCTGGTGTGGGGAGACTTGGAGAGGCACAGGGGGTCAGTACTGAGCCTGCTGGGCCTTGGGAAGTCCCCTCAGCCCTGGGACTTGGGGGCAGGACCTGCTCTGCTGTCTGCTTCTCATGTCAGCTGGGGATCCAGGCTGGAGATGAGAGGTCTTGTTTCCCGAAGGCCTGTGGTTTTCCTGCTCTGGTCCCCAGGCACTTGGGAGCTCTTTGCACTTTCCTGTAACAGAGGAGGGAGCAGTGACTGAGTTCCTGCTCTCCTGCCAATTGTAGGAAGTTGCATGTGGGGAGAGACACACCCCTCTGTCAGAGCATGCTTAGAGTTGGGACACTGCTCGTGATTCCTGCCTGCCTGTGTGTCTGTTTTTATTTCCCACCATAGTGGCCAGTTCAGCCCAGCAAAGCAGGGAAGGGGTCAAGTGACCGGTGTCTGCAGGGATGGAAAGCCCTGACAGTGAGATCTGCAGCCAAGCTTGTTGCTCCACCGTGTGCTGAGGAAGTTGAAAGAGTCTCAGGCTCGAGTCCTGAGGAGGGGAGAGTTCACACCGCAGCCTGATCAAGGTGGGAGGCAAAGGAGGTGGGGCCAGACTTCTCCAGCAAAGGATGGGACATTTGCAGAATGGGTGCCGTCTTTGTAAAATTTCATCTTCTTCTGGAAAGGCTCAAGAAGAGGTTGGCCTGACAGCCTGCTTTCTCTCCAGCCAGGATAACCCTCCTCAACTGTGAAAGCCAAGGCAAGCTGATCCCTGCCCTTCTGTGAGATGCCTTCCGTGCCTCTTGAAAATGCTTTTTTCGGTTATCCTTGTAAAAAAAAAAAAAAAAAAAGGGGGTTTGCATAATAAAGTCGATTCTGAGGGAAGATCTGTGACTCACGTCATTCATGCTGCTCTTCATTCACACCTCAGTGGTTCAGCCTTCTGCAAACTCTCTCACTGAAGCAAGGCATTAATAAATCACGAGGGGAAAATGCACCTACACAGCACAAAAGGAGCACAGTGCCTCCAAGCCCAGGATGGTGTGGCACAGCAGTAGTTGCTTCTCACACCATGATCTTGTCCCTGTTGCTATTTGCAAATACTCTCACAAACTCCTTGCTGTATTGTTTTAGGAGCAGGATATGTGGAAGGTAAAGCCGAAAGAAACCTGCCTTGCTCCCTGGCAAAAGGCTCCTAAGGAAAGAAGTTGGTAGCTTTCCACTGACTGTTGTGTTTGATCTTCACTGATCTTGCTGAAGGAGTGTTTCTGTGTTAGCACCAAGCTGGTCACGCACTCCGTGTGCCCCCCTGCCTCCTTTTCCTGCATTTTTGGTGCTGCTTCTCTGTGAATTGGTTCACCTTGTTGATCCAGGGGAAGACTAAGCCTGAGGGTGAAGGAGGTAACATGTTCCCGTGGATCAGCCAGCTGAACCGACTCATCTCCCTGAAGGGAAGCAGCATGATTTTGTGGCTTGGTGGGAAGAGATGGAGTCAGCCTGCAGCTGAGTGTGTTGAGCTGCATTGTGGAAACATTCACTCATGAAATGTGTGCATGGGATGTTTGGATCCTGGAAGGATCATGTTTTGTGTGAAGTTTCTGCTTTCTTGGCAGCAGCTTGTCTGCCTCCTGTGCTGCTGCAGGTCCTGGAAGGTGCCTGCCTCCTGTGCCCCATGGGGGTCTCCTTCCTGCAGAATATGTGGGGAGAGGCTTTGATGTCTCTCTTGCAGGCAGGAAGGTGCTCTTCCTGCTCACTCTGACTTCCTGACTGCATGCTCTGTGGGAACACCGGAGGAGTCCCCCAGGCTTTGGGAGCAGAGGAAGGTTTGTGAGGCCTCTGCACCAAAACACAGTAGGCATGCGAATGTGATGCGAGGAGAGGTTGTTCAGGCCCCTCTCAGTACCTGAGTCATGCCCCCCTGTGCTGTCCCCATATGCTGGGGATGTTTGCCCCTGTTGGCCTGGGAGAAGACGCAGTGGTTTCTCTAGGATCTGAACAGAGTCCTTGAAGCCACCTGAGCCTGCATGACCGCTCAGCAGCTGGCAGCAGGGCCAGCAGCTCCCAGCAGGCTGTCGTGCAGTGAACTGTGTGCTGAGTCCCTCTTGTGCCTTGGCAGAGCCCTGGCTCTCCATCCCAGCCCTGCAGGGTCTCCCTCGCCTGGTGGGATCTCCCTTGCAGCAAAGAGGCAGAAAGGTGAAGTTCATCAAGGGCAGGAGGTTGAAAACAAGTAGTCTTGGAGCCTTCTGTCTCTTCTCCAGTTGCCCTGCGTGGCTGTAGCTGCTGCTTCCAGTGTCTCTAGCACCTCAGCCCTGATGGAAGGGCTCCTGGTGCCATACATCTCTGGGCAGACCCCAAGAGCCCTGTGCCCCTCTGGGTGTGCTCTCCCACAGTGGGCACTCTGCCGTGCCACCTGATCAGTAGCCCTGGGCTTTTGGTGTTGGGAATGCCTGGAGCACCAGGAAGCCAGGTGGGAGAGCCTGGCTGGGCAGAGGCCAGGTATGGGGTTGTCCCTGCTCAGCGTGTCTCTGCCTTGTGTGTTGCAGTGTTCTTGGGGGCCAGGAACGCTCACTCGGTCCTGAAACGCTTTCCCAGAGCCAATGGCTTCCTGGAGGAGATCCGCCAGGGCACCATCGAGCGGGAGTGCATCGAGGAGGTCTGCAGCTATGAGGAGGTCAAGGAGGTGTTTGAGAACAAGGAGAAGACGGTGAGTTTGTCCTGCCCTGCTCCCCAGTGGATGTGTGAGGGCTCGCACTTCAGCAAGCTGGAGACAGAGAAGGAAAGCACAGGAGGAACAGCCTCTCCTGTTCCCTTTGTCCTCCTCTGTCTGCAGGCAGCATGCTTTGGCTTCACTTTCCAGCATGGCTTTCCCTTCCCAGGCCATTGCCTTGGTTGTGCCAGGACACCCTGCCCACAGCTGCAGGTCGAGCTGGCACTCCCATGACACTGGGAAATCTGTGCTGTTGTCCCTGACTCTCCAGGCTGGGGTTGCTGTGAGCTAAATTTCTCTCTGCTTGGTGTGGGGACTGTTGGCCGCTGTTGAGGGATGTTCCCATGACCTTCTTTGTTGGTTCCCACATCACCTCAGGTGAAAGTGGTGGGGGACATCCAAAAAGCTGCCCCTTTTGTGGGCCTGGGGAAGGCAGTGATTATTGCTGGTGGCTGTCGGGGGTGCTTCTCCCACCTGCAGCACATGATGGTTGTTTCTCTGCTCCCGCCACAGATGGAGTTTTGGAAGAGCTACACCAACTCTGTCTACTCTGTCAAGGACCCTGGGCACAGCACGGAGCGCTCTGACGCCATGTATGTGGTGGTGCCCCTGCTGGGAGTGGCCCTTCTGATAGTCATCGCCCTCTTCATCATCTGGAGGTGCCAGCTTCAAAAGGCCACCCGCCACCGCCCTTCCTACGCCCAGAACCGCTACCTGGCCAGCCGGACGGGACGCAGCCTGCCCAGGGTCATGGTGTACCGGGAGCGCTCCCAGAGCCAGGGGGAAACCCAGTACCAGCGGGAAGCCAGCAACCGGGGGGCTGGAGACGGCAGAGCTGGGGGCACGCCCCCCCAGCAAGACAACACCCTCTGCCCGCCAGAGCACTCGGCCTCCATCCTCTCCAGACTGTCCAGCGCCACCCCTCCGCCTTCCTACGAGGAGGTGACGGGCCACCCGGAGAGCAGCAGTGGGGAGGAGACCAGCGTCTCCTACAGTGACCCGCCGCCCAAGTACGAAGAGATCGTGGCCACTGCCCCTGCCACGGGCAAATAGCGGGTCTGCCTCCCTCCTGCCTCTCCACACACTCACACCCACCCGCCCACCCTCCCTTCGCCGTGCCTGGGACCCCCTCCCGGTGTCCGTCGGGCCCCCGCCTCACCTGTACAAGCTGGTGCCATCACACAATAGCCTTACCCTCCTAACCAAAAATAGCTGTCCCCAGGTGGGGTGAGACAGGGCTGTGGGGGTGGCTCTGCAGCCAGCCAGCCATCTCCTGCCCCTCACTCCCCACTCACGTAAGTGCTGTAGCAGCCAGAGCCGAGCAGCAGCTTGTTCTTGGCTCAACACAGGGGTCTCCTCATGGTGCATTTGATTCTCTCACTTCCCCCTCGAGTAGACATAACATTTCCCATGATCAGAACAGCCTCGCTGCCTCCCTGGGCTGCTGCTCAGCCTCACCCCATGTCCCCACTGCCCTGTTCTGGTCAGGAGCTGGGGATGCAGGATTGGTGTGGCAAACTTCTGTGCATCCCCACAGTTGGTGTCCACGCTCTGTGTTTGGGGAGATTTGTTGCCAAGTGGGAGTGGGGAGCCCAGTCCATACTCTGGTGCCTGTAGCAATATTTGCTGTCTGGAGATCAGGGAGGAGCAGTAAGGAAGGTGCTCTCCTAGATCCCTTTGGAAAGGGGGAAAGGCTCATGGTGGTCTTGTGCCTGAGGTAAGTGGCTTTGGAGCAGCAGAGTCTCTTCCCGATGCTCTCTGCTTTCCCCCTCTGGGGTTCTGGGCAGTTGGAGGTCTGGCTGTGGTGGACCTGGCCAAGAGGGTCGTCTCTGATCCCAAGCCAAACATGGTCCCACGGCTTTAAGTGGTGAAGATGCTCCTCTCTCCTGGAGCGTGGCCTGCCTGGTGTCTGCCCCAGAGGTGGGATTGTGGCACAGGGAGCCTGTGGACAGGCTAAACCTCCCCTCTCCCTACTCCAAACCACTCTGCCCCACCTGACCCCTCTCCTTGGGGTTTTTTCTCCTCCAGATCAGGTAAAGGGGAATATGAGGCCCCAGTCTCCTGGCTCCTCTGGTGGGCAGAGTGCTCAGTGGGCAGGGGTGTGGATAGGGGGCTTGCTGACAGGAGTGGCAGCCACAAGACCATTCCTCAACCTGGCCATGCCAGTTGGGAGCAGAGCCAAGCCCTGCCTGTGTGATGGTGGAGCCAGGGCAATGCAGAGCTGGGTGCTTTGCTGTGGGACCAGAGTATCCCTTTTTCCTGGGCCTTTGGGGTCCAAATGGGGCTGCCCTTTCTCAGTCACGTCTGATGGATTAAAATGGACGTTGTGCTCACCAACCCCCCAGAACTCCCAGCACTGCCACCACTCGGTGTTCACCCCAACACCAGTCTCTCCACCAGCACCAAAAGGCTATTGTCCATCCATAGGTGGCCTGAATCCTGCTCGGTCCCAGCGATGCTCTCACAGCAGGTGCCCTCAGCCCAGAGCTAAGGCTTGCCCAGCGTGGCTTTCCTGGGGGAAGACATGCTGGCACCTTGTCTGTCCCCTCCCCAACCTTAGCAAATCGGGGTTATGGGGAGACCAGAGCCTGGAAAAGACCGGAGGGAGACAGCAGGGCGCTCTGCATCCTCTGTCTTCGACACTCAGTCATTATCCCTGCAGTTTGTACTCTGTAAAACTTGGTATATTTCTGTGCAAAAAAAAAAAAAAAACAACCGGTATTTATTAAAAAACCCTCACTGTCTTAACGGCACAGGGTGGCTTTTTCCCACAGAGGGTGTCATGGTTTAAACCCAACTGTCAACTCAGCCCCACACATCCACACAGTCCCCCCCTTGGTGGGATGGGGGAGAGAATCAGAACAGAAAAAGTGAGAAAACTCGTGGGTTGGGATAAAGGCAGTTTCATGAGTAAAGCTCTGCATGCAAGGAAGGCAGAAGAAGGAATCCATTCACCAATTCCCACGGGCAGGCAGGTGCTCGGCCATTCCCAGGACATCAGGGCTCCATCACACGTAACGGTGACTTGGGAAGGCAAATGCCATCACTCCGAACATCCCCCCTTCCTTCTCCCCCAGCACAGGGGAAATGTCTCACTGGGCACAGCTGGATTTCCATCTCGGGGCGTGCTGGGGCTCAGCTCTGTAAGGCAGTAGTGGCAGCTGTGGGACAGTGACACCAGTACCCTCCACAACGGCACAGGACAGTCCCCAGGGAGGATGGGAGGGTCTCTGCAGAAGGAATGTGTGCTGCTGTGGGGCTGGGAATGAATTCCACACATCCAGCCAGAGCCCTGGACTTCCCCGAGCATGTGTGCACCTCTGAGGGAGAGCTGGAGGGTGTCCTGTGAGCCCCGACCAGTGGGCAGGTGAGGTGCAGAGGGTTTTCCTAAGGTCTTTGAGGGGACTGAGGTGCACAGGTTGTCCTGCTGTTCCTCTGTGTGCTCCTAAACCCCTTAGATAATCCCCTTTAAATAGCAAGACTAGGGCAGCGGGGGATTTATTTTAAGTCCTTTCAAACCCAGATTTTACGGTCAGGTCTTGGACCCTGTCCCCATTCAGAAGTGTTTAAAACTGCCTTTAATCCCAAACGGATCATTTTATCGCCGCGGAGAGGCAGAGATTAGCTCCGGCACAGCTCGGCACAGCCCGGGCTGCGGGGGCTGCGGGCTGGGCACGGGCGGGGGGTCTCGTGTGAGCGAGGACGGGGACGCGGTGAAGGTCCTGGGTTTGCTTCTGCCCCCGGCAAGAGCGATGCCACCCCTCCAGCACACGGCTGAGCTGCGCTGGGGACGGGGGGGACACACAGAGGGTGCGGGGAGGGGTTCGCTGCCCGCGGGGGATGGACACCGGGATGAGTCGCAGCCCTTTAATTACCGGCTGCGGCTTTAAGCGCGGAGGGCCGGGCAGGCTGTCGGGGGGCGGGTTGAATCCTGCGGGGTCGGGCTGTCCCGGCCGGCACCGCCCCGTCCCGGCTGCGGGCGCGGCTGTTTACAGGTCCGACAAGTTGCGTTGGTCTGCGAAAAAAAGTAAGTTCCCTCCACCCCCCTCCGCACCGCACCGCACCGCCTCCCTTGTCCCCCCGCACAGCCGGTGGGTGCCGCGGCCGGGACTCTGCGGGCAGCCCCGGACAGAGGGAGCCGCTGGAGCGTATCCCCCGGGGCCGGGATGTTCCCCCGAGGAGGACGTGGGATTTCCCCCCCCCGCCGCCTGCCCCGGCCGGGACCCTTCCCGCGTGTCCCGAGCCCCGCGTGGGGGGTCAGAGCCCGCGGTGCGCGGAGCCCGTCCCGGGGGGCAGCGGGCTCACCCCGAGCCGGGGGACGAAGCCCTTCCCGTCCCGGTGAGCCCCTCTCTGCCGGGACAGGGCGCATCCCCGAGCCGGCGGGCAGGGCTGAGAGCAAACCCACTGCTCCCTCCAGCGCCCCATCCCGAGACGTGGAGGGGGCCCCTGCACAGCGCTGGTACCCCGCCTGCCTTGTTTGGGGTGTCCTGGGCTGGGGAGGGACAGGGAGAGGGAGGTTGTAGAGTTTCCTTCCCCGAGGCAGGTTTTCCTGGCTTTCAGGACTTAAAACTACTCGGGCTTAGTGAGCCGGAAATCCCTGTCACTGCAAATCCAAGGAGAAGTGCCAAAGCAGAGGCTGAGCCTGTGCCGGTGAGCAGGGGCTGTGCTTGGCAAGAGCTAGAAAAAGCCCTGAAGAAAGTTAAAGGAGGAAATCCAACCACTTAAGCATTTTGTTCTAATGTGTTTGGACAGCTATTTTTTTTTTTTCCTTTTCTTAATAGCTTAGTTTCTCAGAGCCTGCTTCTCACCCCTTCCCATCCCTCTGCTCCTTGGGAGCTGCAGTGGTTTCACAGGTGATTAGAAAATGAACCCATCTGCCCTCTCCAGATTTACTGTTATTAATATATGCTGGTTTCCCAGAGAGCAGGCTGAGAGATCAACACAACACAGGGTGTTCACCAAAAATGTGAAGGAGAAGCCCACAGAAGGTGTGGACCGTGGGCTGGGTGTCTGATGCAGGTTTCCCTTATGGGACTGACACCCCTTTGGGACCAGCCCAGGAACTGCTGTCCTGTTCTCAAGTGGGGAGGTTCATGCAAAAATCCACTTAATCTTTAAGGTTTGGGGGAGAAGCAGGGGGTGTGTGTGTCACCCATGGCAGTGGTGGTGCTGGGGAAGGTGTGGGGCAGTCAGGGGCTGCTGGACCCCCCCCACAC
>JAYRBT010000156.1:16220677-16232663 GCA_036023395.1 Myiotriccus ornatus
CGTGTCCTTCAGGCCTCGATGACAATGAAGGTGCCATCCCTCTGTAGCACCAGAGGTGGGTGAGGGAGGTGCTGAAGCTGGACCTCGTGCTCCAGCAGGTGCAGATGGTGCTGGGAGGGTTGTGGGGTCCGGGGATTATGGCCCAGCAGGTGCAGTCCCAGGCTCTGTGTACATTAGCAGCCACCCTGTGTGTTCAGTGGGGTCAGTGCTTGTGTAGGAAGCTGCTGTGAAAAGCTGAGGCCTTCTAAAGAAACTGGTGGATGACACAGGAGGTGTCTGTTCTGTGCAAAGCAAGGGGAGACCTTCTGGCCCTTGGGCTGTCTGCCAGAGGAGTCACAAACCCGAGGTGTCGGTGTTGTGGACATGGGGTCCTGTTACAGTTGTGCCATGTGGTGCTACAGCCCAGTTGCCTGACCATATCCCATCTTGGATAACTCAGTTCTGACCCCATAAATGTTCTCAGCCAACTGCTGTGGTCTGCTCCTCATCTTCTGTAGAGTGATTGATTGTTCCTAAACTGCTTTCGGGGTTTCTTTTCCCCCTTGCAAAACTGCTGTTTGGTGGCGGTAGCACTGCCAGGTCTCCTGTGCCACAGCCCCTGCTCTGGGAGGGATGGAGCTGGAGGAGCCAGAGGCTCCCATCCCTGCAGCTGTACCACCACCCCTGTCAGCTCCCATCTTGCTGGAGGCAGTTCAGCAGTGGGTCTTCAGATGCTCAGATCCAGGGTGACTGTGAGAGTGTTGCTGACATCTGGGCTCATCCAGGAGCTTGGCTCTTTCCCAAAGAGATTTACATGGGAAAATCCCCGTGGTGACTCTGTGGATTATAAGACCTCGTACCGAACAGTGACAGCACCGGACAGGTCATGGAAAATCGCCCATGAGCAGCAGTAGGTATTTTTTGGGTTTCCAGTGCTGGAGGGGAGGATCTCTCCTGGGTCTGCTGCCAAGCTGTAACTTCAGCAATGTTACAAGAACACAGATGAAGGAAATTCCTGACCCACATGCTCCTTAGCTATAAATAAGCCCAGTTCAACAGCTTTGCTGTTTCTTTTCTTCTGTGGAGTTCGGTAAACACTTGGATCTGAGGTGACTTTGAGATGCTTCTGGTCGCTCATCCAGCACATCTGCTGGCGTTGTGCCTACAGGCTCTGGGGACAGGTTTTAGCAAGGCTTAACAGGACCTGTCTGTGCCACCTATAAGTAATTATAGCTGGATCTGCAGGTCATCCAGATGTCCCAATAGCTTATTTACAGACATGGATGCTTGGCTGTTTTCTGCTTGAAACTGCATCAGGCATCTGTGACTGTAAATCTGGCAGCTGGACACTTGACTAATAAATAACTGTCCCACAGGTAATTGCAGGTCTGAACCTGTGGCTGATTGCTGAGCTGAGGGGAGTGCTGGGATTTATTGCAGAGGAGAGCCAGGATGGTGTGATGGGCCTGGCATGTGCCGTGCTGTGGCAGGGGGTGGGTAAGGGACAGGAGCACTGGTGGCTCAGGGATGTGGTCAGGGCCACCACAGGACCTTACACACCAGCTGTATTATACAAGGGGGCTACTTCTGTGTGAATCATGCCAGGAAATGAGGTAACCTTTTGGTCTGGTTTCTCCTCTTTGAGAGGTGCAAACGTGTTTTGGAGGAAGATTGAGTTTGGGTTTTTTTTTTTAAGCTGTATTTTAGAGTGAGAAGGACTGACCCTTTGTGAAAGCACACCTTCAAAGTGTGGCTTGAAGATGTTTGGAGGAGAGGTGGTCAAACTATATGTGTTCTCACAGGCTATTTATTGTCAGGTTGTGGAGAAATATGATATGACTTTTATGTAAAGCATAAATTCTGCTGTAAATATGGAAACACTGACCACAAAATGCGTGTTTTAATAAACTCTGTGTGTTCTGGATGTGTTTTTTTTTTACCAGCCATGGAGTCTGATTCTGCTATTCCAGTGGACAGGTAAGGTTTATTCCCTTGGCAGCAGGACTGTGACCTGGTGCTGGATGTCTCAGCCCCAGCTGCCCTAACCAGGGGAGGGATCTGGAGAAGAGCTGTCTCTGTTGGGATGTGATGCTTTTGTTCCCTTTCTTTCCTCCCTGCCTTCTCCTGTGTCCCAGGGCAGCCCACGTGGCAGGGCTGGGTGTCTCCAAGGGTCAGAGCCACAGCGACGTGCACGGCAAATAAAGTGTCTTGTGCAAGACGGTGCTCGAGGGAGCTGTGAGGGAGCAGCTCCTGGAGTTCCTTGTTCCTTTTGAAGGCAGCTGCAGACAAGGAGAGCTGGAAGGTGGGTGCATGTTGCTGCCAGTGCTCCTGGTGAGCTGTGTCCAGTGCTGGGGTCTGTGGTGTGGGGATGAGAGCAGGGGGACATGGCCCTTGCTGCTGGGTGCTCACCCAGGAACCTCCCAGCCCTGGCCAAGGCTGAGAAGTTGTTTCTGCCTTTGGACTCCCTGCTGTCTGGGTGTTCAGCGAGATCAGAACCAGTGGAATTTAAGGCTTTGAAGGGAAAAGAAAAGGTAAACTTTGACAGCAAAGGGAGAAGTGACTCCCAGTGCTGGTGCTTTCAGATCAGCCCTGCAGAAGGTGCAGGACTCCATGTGCATGTCAGGGATGGATCCAGCCTTGGCCACTGCAAGTGGTTAGATCCTGGAGGAAGGGGGTAAAAATAAACCCCTTCCTTATTGCCTTGGGGATGCAAAGTTTTTGCTAACCCGTTATTAGAGTGGCTTTTTGAGCAAAGTAAGAGGGCAGAAATTGGTGAAAGATGAGTTTCATGATCACCTTCAAACAAACTCTGCAGCTCCCTTTGACGGACTCCAGAGCAGCACTTTTGGTCTCCTGCTCCCTGAGCACGAGAAGAGGCAAGTGGCTGTGAGAGTGTTAAAATGTGGCTACTTCTGCCCATTTTCCATCAAAGCAGTAGCTGTGGCACAGCCCCCAAAGCAGGGAAATAGCCACCGTCTTTGTTTTTCCCTGGAGAAGAGGGCTGGGAGGGGACCAGGAGCAGACACGGGCTGTCTGGGAAGCACTCCAGGTGCCATCCCCTCGTGTGGCAGGACCTGAGCCCATCTGGGGTCAGGGCTGTGCCTGTCCCGGGGTGGGCAGTGACCCTTCACCGAGGTTTGCTGGGGACTCGGGAGTCGCTGGGCTGCTCAGGGTGGCTGCGACCTCCAGCCGGGCTCTGCCCTGGGGGTTGTCCGGGGTCCCTCCGGCCACCGAGGAGGTGGCGGGTGCGGGGAGAGGGGAACGCGTGGGTAGGGGAATGGAGCATCTCCGAGCAGCACATTCCCCTCCTTCCCTTTGGTCCCCAGGCACAGAGCTGCTGTTAACTCCCCTGCAGCGCTCAGGGCATCCAGGATGCTCGGGGGACGGGTATGTGTGCGCCTTCCCCGAGCACAGCCGGGGCCGCGCTGCCCCCGCCGGGGTGCTGCCCAGCCAGCTCTCCTGCCTGCCTGCCCGGGCAGGAGTGCGGGCAGCTCCCCTTGCCCTGGCTTGGCTCTGCAGCCCAGCGCGTGTGTGAAAAGCCTGAGCGCTCCGGAGGCGGCCCGGGACGCTCCCGGGGCCAGGGATGCTCCTCTGCCAGCCCCGCTAGCCCGGCCGAGGCAGCAGCGCGGTGTGAAGGCTTCGGGGGACCCCAGGACAGTGAGTGGGCAGCGGTGGACTCGCGGCAGTGGCACTGCTGCCCCAGGGGGGTGAGGAAAGGGAGGGGTGGGAAGGAGAGACAAAGAAAGGGAGGGGTAGTCAGGGAAGGGAAGGGAGGGGTGGGGTAGGCGAGGAAAGGGAAGGGAGGAGGAGGCAGGGAAAACAAGGCATGGAGAGGGACGGATAGGCAAGACAGGGGGTAATAAAGGCAAGGAAGGGGCAGGCAGGGCAAGACGAGTAAAGGTAAGTCATGGGGAGGGGTAGGCAAGGCAAGGAAAGGAATGGTAAGGAAACCAAGGCAAGGGAGGGGTAGTCAGGTCAAGGGTAGGAAAAAAGAGGGGTACACCTGGTTGGCAAGGCAAGGAATGGAAAGGGGAGGGATGCCCCCTGGAATCTCAGGGGTAGGCAAGGCAAGGGCAGACTAGGGCGTGCAAGGGACTGGAGGGGTAGGCAAGGCAAGGCAATGAATGGAGAGGCAAGTCACAGCAAGGCAAGAGTGGAATGAAAGGGACGACAAAGCGAGGGATGAGATGTTTCTCTGGCAATGGATGAGGAGCCTGAATGATGAGGAGAGCGTCTTTCATGGGCCACAGGCAGATGTGGAATCTCAGGGGGAGCAAAATGCCCTGCAGGACTCTCACTGCAGCATCAGCCATGGCTGGTGGGAGGAAACGTGGTGTGGGCACATTTGACCCTCTCTTCCCGTGCTGCGCTGTGTCTCTGTGCTCAAACCATGTGACGTGTCCCACATGTCTTGTGCCTGTTCTCTGCTCTTGCAGGTCCCTGTGGTATGCTCACAGTGATGATGACAGCAAAGAGTAATGGCCTGCAGAGCTCACCAGCCAACCACCCCCCCGGCCCACCCCCCCGAACCCCAGCAGAGGGGGACGTGGGGGGGACAGGGCTCAGCACCAGGAGGTCAGGCTGGTCCCTGCTCTGGTTGAGGGAGGCAGTGGTGGGACAAGGGAGGGGAAGGCCAGCTTGGTGTGTCTGCTGAGACCTGGCACGGGCAGGGCTGTGATGCCCAAACCCTGTTGCCAGCTCCCTCCAGTTCACCTGGCTGTGGCAGATGGCACAGTGTGGACGTGACCCCTCCCTTTTCCCTGCTGCAGGACCTGCTCAACCCAGGATGACACCTCCTCGGAGCTGTGGAGAGGAGCTCTCCTGGAAGGGGAGGAGCAGACAGCTGCCTCTGCTTTCCGAGGCCGGGGAGCCTTGGCCAGGTACCCGTGTGTGCCACTGGCCCGGGGTGAGCCCGAGCCTTTTGTGCCTGGCTTTCACACTGGGGCCTTGCAGGGGGTCGGGATCCCCTCCTGCTGTGTGGCATTCAGGGATGCAGGGACCAGCAGCTGTGAATGGTGCCACACTGGCCGTGGAGGGGGTTGTGGTATGGGACAGCTACACCCCCACTGGGGCCCCAGGAGGGTTCAGGGGCTCCTCTCCCTTGCAGGCAGCCTCCCTCTGCCCCAGTCACCCACAGATTCCTCATATTCATGTGGGAATGGCAGCAGGATTGGGGGAGAAGCTGTGGAACTCTACCAGGGTGGTCCCTCTTGCTCGTATACTTTTGGTCCCCCATCATCACTACAGGGGGAAAAAAGAAAATTGTGGGCTTGAGAGGGAGCTGTGAGAGTTTTCTTCTCAGCTGTAGCCCCCACCCCGATGGCTCTCAAGCTTTTGCCTTCTCCTTGCTCCACACACAACTCCTGACTCTGCCTCTCTCCCCTGCCCAGGATAGTCCGGCTGGTGCTGGTGCTGAGGGACTGGGCCAACAAGAGCCTGCACGAGGAGCAGCAGATGCCAGACCCCTTCCTGGAGCGCTTCCAGGGCCCCGAGCTCCCCACAGTGGCTGCAGGAGCTGGAGACGAGCCAGAGGACGAGGAGACTGAGAAGCTAAACAAGAAGTAGGGTCCCTTTCCTGTGTTCCCAGCCCTCCTTGGCCGGGGCAGCTTCCATGGTGCTCAGGGGCTCCCAGTGGAGGTGGCTGATGGAGGTGGATGGGGATGGGAAAGGGGGAGGTGGGAGGCAGGGGTGGGGAGGGTCCTTCCTGCCCTTTCCAGCCCCTGTCTTGGCGGCCAGCCTGGCTTTGCCGGGCTGTTCTGCTGGCACACAGGACCTGGTGGTCTGTCCCCGTGGGAAGGACCTGCCGTGTGGGGTCTTCTGTCTGCTGGTCCATGGCCTGGCAGCAAACACACCTGGCATGGCTTGTGACAGGTAGCTGACCTCCCCAGCTCCAGAGCAGTTCCACACTAGGGTTGTGTTTGGACACTTGTGCCTGTGGGGAGCTGGACACCAGCCCAGGGATGCGGGGTCTCCACCCAGGAGCCACAGCACGTGGGATTTGCCAGTCTCGTTCATCACCTGCACGACAAAAGGAGATGAAGGGAATATGTTTGCTGCCCATGCCCCTTCCCCCCCCACCCCTAAGAACAGCTTTGTGAAAAGGCTCTTTCAAATCCAGCCTTTTCATCTCCTCAGTTCACACTCCTGGTGAAAAGCAATAACCTGGCTTTTCTTCTGCTGACTAATTAGAGGGCAAAGCTCATGGGCTACTCTGGACCCTACCATTATACATGGTAATTACAACACCAAGAAATAATTGTTTTCTGCAGGAGAAAAATATCTGAGCCTTGTATCTGGGTCTTTACTAGTAATGGCAGAAAAAAGAATGTTCTGCCCTGTGAGGTTAAGGGGACTTTGTTAATAACCAGGAGGAGCTGAAGCGTGAAAGGGCTGCTCAGTGCCAGTGAGTCCTGGGGATGAGATGGGAACTTCTGCAGTTTTCTAGGTCTTCAGCTCCAGAAGTAAGAAGAGCTCCAGATCTGGTGACCCCCAATGTGAGCTGCTGTTCGTGGCTGTAGCAGGCTGCAGGCCTGAGTGCAAAGCCTTTGGGAAGAGGCAGATGATTATTCCCTCTTCCTGGGTTAACCCTGAGCCCTGTTTTTCCAGCCCTGGCTCTGCTGTCAGCATAATGTCAGTGACTCTGGCCACTTGTCATGGGTGATTTAAAGCTGAGATTACATCAGCACTGTTACTGAGGTTATGAGTGTTGTGGGTGCTGCAGCTGTCCGGGCTGGCTGCAGGTGACTCTGTGCTTCCCCTGTCGCAGTGCTGCATGTCCCAGGGAGCAGAGTCCCTTTCTCAAAACCCCAAATATTTCAGTCACACTTTCTTGGCAAAAAATAAGCACTTTTAATGGGGAGGCTGGACCACCTGCCTGTCTGTGGCTGTATGGAGGCTGGCTGTGAAGGACCACTGCTGGTCCCTGTGCTCCAGGCACTCTGGGTGCTGCTGGGGAAGGAGACTTCAAGGCAGAGGTTTTGCCTTTGAAGCTGTCAGAAGCCATGGGGTGTGCACGGGGAATCTGTTGCCAAGTGGGCTGTTTTTTTTCTATCACTGGAGGGAGTTTTATGTGTTCAAAAGCTGGAAGGGAGGGCAGGAGGGAGTGGGACAGGGTGTTTTGCCCTACCAGGCTGCAGCAGCTAAGCCTATCAGCCCAGCCACAGAGTTTCTCTTCCCCAGCTTCTCCAGTGAGATCTGGCGACTGGAGCACACACATCTTATCTCCAAGCCCCAAGACGAGCAGGATCAAACACTTGGGAGCAGTTCAAAGGCTGGAGCCAGGGCTGTGCAGACTGCAGGCACGGTGGTGGCAGCCTCACCATGCCAGCTGCCCCCGGGGCTGCTGCTCTGGGCCTTGGGCATCCCCTCCTGCTGCTGCCACTGATCTGCAGCACGCTTTCCTTACTGCTCTAATTAATCTTCTTTTAAGATCTGCCTGGCACCAGTTGATACCTCATCTGGGAGAGGCAATGTCATGTCACAAGAAGTTTTCTGATCAGCCTCTTGCGTACATCTGTTGCTGGCTCTGCCACTGGGGTTCTGTGTCATGTAGGATGCCTGCTTTGCCTTACAGTTTCCTCTTCTGGTACATTATTGAGTCCAGATTTAGGGATAAAGGAGCTTAAACAGTGTTGGACACTTTTGTTCAGCACTGCTGGGATCGGTTTTAGCTTATAGACTGGCATTCAAGCTGCAGCAATGTTTGAGCCAGTGTAGTGCAAAGGACGAAGGATGTGGCTCAGATGGTTCCCTCCAACCCTGTTTTCTATGTTTAGCCTTTTATTCATACATTGCCAGCTCTGGCCTCTCTCTGCTTCCAGGAGGAAATGGCATTTCTTTGTGGTGGACCCTGCTGGGGACTGGTATTACCGCTGGCTGGCTGTGATTGCAGTTCCTGTCCTCTATAACTGGTGCTTGCTCGTAGCCAGGTGAGCTGGGGGTCCCGCTCTTCCTAAGCCTCCTGTTCCACCTGGCTGTAGTGGCTCAACCAGGATCAGACAGCTGACACTGGTGGTGCTGGGGCTGGTGGAAACCAAAAGGAAAGGGACACTCCGCTATCACTGCGAGTTCTGCGGTGCAAAGTCAGAGCCTCCCTCCTCTGGCCCTGGTTGGAAAGGACCATGATTTCAGGGTAAAGCTACAAGTGGCATCTGGGAGGTGGTTTCAAGACATTTCTGTACCTACATCAAGGGAGGGCAGATTTTTCAGAGGAGGCAGTTTTAATTTCTAGAAGAGGGGTGGCCAGTGGCCAAGCTCTGTTGCAGAATCAGCCTGTATTCAGCTGTAATACTTAGAGATAACGTGGAGATTTCTTGGTCTGGCACCCTGTTTTATGACCTTCCTCCAGGGCTTGCTTCACTGACCTGCAAGAGACCTATGTTGTCCTCTGGCTGGTGTTAGATTACATCTCAGATGCTCTCTATGTCGGGGACACAGTGATCCGCCTGCACACAGGTAAGCACAGGTAACTCACGGCGTCCTGGCTGGTGAGTGCTTTGCTTTAATCCCTTGAAAGTGGAGATGGGCTGCAAGGGAGAGGCCTAATCTGCAGTTCTGTTAGAGGAAGGGTTTTGTCTACCTTGGCACTTGCTAGTACGAAGCAGTCTCCAGAGAAAGAATCTAATTAAAAGATCTGAGAAATGGAGTAAGTTTCAGAATGAAAGATTAATCATCCCAGCTTTCAGCTTCACCTTTGAATAATTGTACAAAATTACCTGCATTACTATTAGTATTCAGGCATAGTTGGAAGGTCTGTGTCTCTGATTTTGCATCAGTTCAGCTAATGAATTATCTACGGGGAAAAACGGTAGAATTTAATGTTCTCGGAATGCTGCTGTTGGCTGTACGTTTTCTGTCGGAACTGCAATAATTCATGATCTGCAGGACAGAAGTCTTTGTGTCCCCATTTTTTCATGGCAACAGACTAAATCCCTGAGGGATATCTTTAGGTGGCTTTTGACAGATGAAGGGCTTTGGTGATAACAAAAGCGTGTAAACTGAGCAGAGCAGGTGGAACTGGTAATATTTGGATGACCCTGTGTATTTATGCACACAACAGCACAGCATACCATAAACTGTTGCTCAAGTGCTTACAAAACACACAGAAGAGCCAAACATAAGCCAAGGTAATCGTATCACTTGCTTCTCTTCAGGGTTTTTGGAACAGGGCCTCCTGGTTAAGGACCTGAAGAAGTTACGGGATAACTACATCCACACCCTCCAGTTCAAGCTGGACGTTGTGTCCATCCTGCCCACAGACCTGGCATACTTTGCAGTGGGATGGCACTGCCCTGAATTACGTTTCAACAGGCTGCTGCACTTCTCCCGTATGTTTGAGTTCTTTGATAGGACTGAGACCAGAACCAGCCACCCCAACATCTTCCGCATCAGCAACTTGGTTCTTTACATCCTGGTCATCATCCACTGGAATGCATGCATTTATTATGCCATCTCCAAGGCCATAGGCTTTGGAGAGGACACCTGGGTCTACCCCAATGTCACAGACCCTGAATACGGGCATCTGAGCCGGGGGTATGTCTACTGTCTGTACTGGTCTACGTTGACTTTGACCACCATCGGAGAGACCCCTCCCCCTGTGCGGGATGAAGAGTACCTCTTCGTGATCTTCGACTTCCTCATCGGGGTCCTCATCTTTGCCACCATCGTGGGGAATGTGGGATCCATGATATCCAACATGAATGCCACCAGGGCAGAGTTCCAGGCAAAAATTGATGCCATCAAGCACTACATGCAGTTCCGCAAGGTGAGCAAGGACTTGGAAACCAAAGTCATCAAGTGGTTTGACTACCTGTGGACCAACCAGAAGGCAGTGGACGAACGGGAAGTCCTCAAGAATCTGCCTGATAAGTTAAGGGCAGAGATTGCCATCAACGTTCACCTGGAGACGCTGAAGAAGGTGAGGATTTTCCAGGACTGTGAGGCAGGACTGCTGGTGGAGCTGGTGCTGAAGCTTCACCCTCAGGTGTTCAGCCCGGGGGATTACGTTTGCCGGAAGGGGGACATTGGGAAAGAGATGTACATCATCAAGGAGGGGAAGCTGGCTGTGGTGGGGGATGATGGAACGACACAGTATGCTCTGCTCACTGCAGGAGGCTGCTTTGGTGAGATCAGCATCCTCAACATCAAAGGGAGCAAAATGGGCAACAGGCGCACGGCCAACATCCGTAGCTTGGGCTACTCTGATCTCTTCTGCCTGTCAAAGGAAGATCTTATGGAAGCAGTCACAGAGTATCCTGATGCCAGAAAGGTTTTGGAGGAACGTGGCCGGGAGATACTGATCAAGGAAGGGCTGCTGGATGAGTCAGCTGCAGAGGAAAGCACAGAAGGGAAGAGCATGGAGGAGAAGCTGGACAGGGTGGCCTCAAACCTGGACACACTGCACACCCGCTTTGGCCGGCTCCTGACAGAGTACAATGACGCCCAGATGAAGC
The DNA here is from genome assembly GCA_036023395.1 of Myiotriccus ornatus. NCBI lineage: Eukaryota > Metazoa > Chordata > Aves > Passeriformes > Tyrannidae > Myiotriccus > Myiotriccus ornatus. The sequence continues at coordinate 16,231,108 of JAYRBT010000156.1, forward strand.
TCAAGCAGCGCATCAGTGCTCTGGAGTCCAAGATGAGGCAGCAGGAACTGGAGGACTTCTCTGATAGCTCAGACAGTTTGCTTGAGGATGAGGAGAAAGCTTCAGCTGGTGGGAGGCACTGAGGGGGAGCAGGGGTGAGCTGGATGATGTTTGCCCTGCACTGAGACAGTGTTTGCTGTTTCACAAGGCAGATCCTGTGGCTGCCTTGCCAAGGACTTCTCTCAGGTCCTTAGTGTTGCTGCTGCCACTGCCTTGATGGCAGCTCCTGAGATGGCTCCAAATCAGGGGATTGTCTGTGCTCTTCCTCTGTCCTGTCCCTTTTCTCGTTGCCTTGATCTGAGACCTTGGACTTGGGTCACTAAAAAAGGAGAATGGTTAATGCCACAGCTGACATTTCCTTCCAGCTCCTGCAAAAGGTCTGTGCCCATCACACCTCCTTCCTCGTGTTTGCCTTAATAGAGGGTGGGACACGTAGCTGGCAGGGAGGGGTTTCTGGATGAGAGGATTTCTGCGTTACTGTCACTGCCCAGATCATCACCACCCATGCTGAGGCTGGACGCTGAGCTGGCAGGGCCTGCAGCTGCTGCCTCCTGATACAGAAGGAAGACAAGGACTGTCTTTCCCCTCTATCTGATGACAGCCAGATGTGCCAGGAAGGGTTTGACTGAAATGTTTTTAAGGAACAAAGCCGTGGCAGGAGCCAACTGTGCCCGTATTTGCTTTGCTGTGGGTAGCTCAGAGAGAGCACAGAACACATTTATTTTCTTAGGCAGGAGGTTTTCTTGTACTCAGTGGGAGTTTTGGGGCTTTGCACGCCAGTTGCCTCCAGGAGGCAAAATGAGTGGCAGAGCCAGGGGGACACGTGTGAGGGTGGAAACGTGTCACCACTGTGTGTGCCAGCAAAGCCCCTCCTGCAGCCCTGTGGGCTCCACGGGGTGAGTAGCTTGATGGTGAGGGGTGCAGTGCAGGAACAGCCCCCAAAACCTGCAAGCAGCAGCAACTTCAGCACAAGCAGCAGTGCCACCCATGCCTCAGGGTACTGTGCAGCTGCTGGGATGGAGGATGCAACCTCTTTTCTTGCTGCCGAGCCATTTGTTGGCATGTGGGCCACCCGTGTGGCTTCTGTGGGGTGGCCTAGGGCTGGTTTCCACCAGGAGAATGTTTGGTGGAGAAGGGAATTCATGTGCTGGGTCAAATCGAGCTGAGGGTTTGGCTAAAATAATGAGATGACACACAGGGAAGCGTCAACTCAGAAAGCTGGAAAACAGGTTATTTCCTTTGTCCTTTCTTTTGCCTCCAATGTGAGACTGCCTCCCTTCATTTCATATGAACATTTTCCATTTAAAAAGAATGGCCTTGCTTTTTGGGATTGGTGGGGTAGGAACAGTTACGTTATCAATATTAGAATTTGAGGTAAGGTAAGAAGGTGTTTTTCTGTCATCTCTAAATTAAATTGTAGATTTTCTGGGTTTGGTGTTTGGTTTTTTTTTCTTTTTTTTTTTTTTTTTTTTTTTTTTACATTTATTACCAAACCGCTTTTCATTGAAGCCGGGGTG
>JAYRBT010000156.1:16233249-16282030 GCA_036023395.1 Myiotriccus ornatus
GTGCGGGACCCTCCGGATGGGATCCCCTGTGCGGGACCCTCGGGGTGTGCGGGACCCTCGGGGTGTGCGGGACCCTCGGGGTGTGCGGGACCCTCCGGGTGTGTGGGACCCGGTGGGTTCCTCCGTGCGGGACCCTCCGGACGAGACCCCCTGTGAGGAGTCCTCCCTGTGGGTGGGGGGGGACTCTCTGTGCGTGACCCTCTGGGTGGGCGAGGGACTCTCCGTGCGGGACCCTCTGTGCGCCCGGGGGGACCTCTCAGAGTGAGGGCGGCGGGGTCGCAGCCTTCGGCAACACGACCCCAGGTTTTTCCCGAAGCCTCTTCCACCCGGCCCCGCTCCGTGGGCTTTGCCTCATTTGCGGGGCTGGCCGGGGGACAGCGGATCCTGTGCTCCTGCCCTGGTCGGGAGCTGCTGGCAGCTCTGGGCTGTCTGGCTTATTCCTGCGGACGGGGAGAAAAAAGAATCAAGCCTCCTCCCTCCCCCTCGGCTTTAATCCGAGATAATAATGCACTCGGGAAATTTTAAGCCTTCAGACAAATGACCCCAGGGGATGGCTTTGTGAATTCAGAGCAGATCCTGCTTGTTTCCTCAAGGCGGCAAGCCAGGAAATCGTGGATTGATGAACCGCTTGACAGGCCTGCTAATGAAATTAGCAGCAGCTCCGTGATTTTTTCAGTGAGCGGGACAGGCAGATGTTGGAGGGAAGCACACAATGGCACAGCTGCACTTGCAGGCTGCCTGAATTCCCGGCAGAGCGGACACGGGGCCCAGCAGATACAGCTTTGGCTGCTGCCCATTTCACAGGTGGCTTTACCTTTCCCTGCTAAGGCTCTCCTGGAGATGGGGAGCAGAGGGTTGCCAAAGGCTGCTCCTCGGGGCTGGCCTCCAGAAGGAAAACCCAAGGGTGCCCCCTGTAAGGGTCTGCTCAGTGCCCTGCAGTGACTTGCCCACGCACCACAATGCACTGAACTGCTTTGTCCTTATGTTATTAATTGTTTCCTTCTTTTAGATCTCTCCCATTGCCAAAAATAATCCCCTGTACAACAGAAGCTTTCTCAGCTGTGGGTTGTGGATGGGAGGCGTCAAATTTGGAGCAAACGTATTGAAATTCAGACAGGTCATACCAGGGGGAAATGTGTGTGCTCCACCAGGCAGCCACCCACCCACCTAGAGCCCTTGAAGCCCCCTGACTTCTGCAGCATATGCTTTCTGCTACCAAAGGGTGCATCTTCAGGCCTCTCCTGCTTCTACCAGAGCTGCAGGAAAGGAGCTGGGATGCTCAGGTGAATCAGCCATAAATGCATTGTGTGATACTGGGCTTCTCTTGCCTCTGAGCATCGTTTCTAGGAATGAAATAATCATCCCTGGATGATACCCAGAAGAAGCTCTCTCATCGACCTCTGGGAAGTGCAAGTACCCATTTCACGGCTGGGGAAAATGGATAGCACTCACCAGGACACAGCAGTGGTAACTCCTGCCTCCCAGAAGCCTGGTTTTTGTTTTTCTCAAGATGTTCATGAACAGGCCATTTTGGTGGTAGTTAGCAAGCCCCAAAATAACCCCTTCTTAGGCTGTGGACAGCAGGGCTGGACACTGCAGCATGGGACATCACCTGGCTTTGCCCATTCTCCAGAGAGAAGCTAGGCCAGCAAGCTGCAAGCAAGGTTTGTGTGAGGTTGGACCAGAGGATTTTGGGATTTCAGAGTGGCTTTGAGCCCTCGGTCTGGCATGAAGCCTGAAGTCCTGCAGCACAGCAGGCTCAGCCAGGTGAGATCTGCTGTGGTGTGTGCAGTGCAGGGGGAAAGGTGTGAAGCCCAGGGGCTCTGGGGGTGGGTGGCCCATGACTCACCAGGAGCCCAGATGCCTGTGGTTCTGGTGTGTGCCGTGGCAGGATCAGCAGCACAGCTGCTCTTGGTGCTGCTGGTCTGCCCCACGGTGCTGTGCCTCTGTGATAGTTGCTCTGCTCTGCTGAGGTGGGGTCTGGCTGTCCAGTCTTGCTCTGTCTCGTGTCTCTCCTATGGACTAGCTGGACTGGAGTCTCCTGAAAATCAGGAAAGTTTGGATGCCTCCAAACTCCAGGCTCTCCAGCATGGGCCTCTTTGAGAACTCCCTAGATGGCTTTTCCTCCCCCAGCTCCTGCCTCCTCTGCACCCAGGGGAACTGAGGACTGCAAGTGGTGCTGGTGCTGCCATCCCTGGAGTGAGGCACTGCATGCAGAGGGCTGCTGCAAGCGAGATTCCACCCGTTCTCCAGGGGCTGGGATGTGGAGGTGGTGTAGAAGGTCACCAGCCTCCCATGCAGCTGTTTCCTGGAGGGGGAATGGCTTGCTCACGCTCATTTGGATTCAACAGCTCTGAAATCAAAGCACTGCCTGCTTCTCCTGCAGGTGTGAGTGGGGCTCCAAAGAAAAGGCTCTGTGCTCAGCTTGTTCTCATGGTCCACGGGTGACGGTGGATGTGCCGTGTCCTGGGGCTGCTCCTGGGAAAGGGCTGCAGCCCCTGCCCACCCACACAGCAGCTACTGCCAGAGGGGGTGTGGTGGGGCTGGGCAACGTGTGTTTTCTTTGCAGCACCTGATGAGCAGCTGAGGACCTTTTACGAGGTGTGATCTGCCCTTTGGAGGGGAAGGCTGGTGCTGAGCACCCAGCACACCATCCAGGCTGGTGGGTGTTGGGTCCCAGTTTTGTCCTGTGCAGCCAAAGCCCTCTATCACCCTGTCTTTGTGTGGGGCCTCAGCGTGGTGTGGGGGCCGTATCACCATCCCCATGAGCACATTTCCCATCCAGGAGGGGCAGAACCAAAGTGGATGAATGCACCCCTCTTGTGGGTGGCAGGAGGCTGCAGACCTGCACATCATGCAGGTCCAGGTCAGACCGTCTGTGAACTCCCCTTCTTTCCTCGTGCTGCCTTCTCTTTGGTTAAACAGGCAGAAGTACCCAATCCAAAGTACCTGGGTTCCTGAATCCAAGCCTATGTTGCCATGACAGCAGCTCAGGGTGATGGTGAGCAGGAGGTGAAGCCATCTCCAGCATCTCCCTTGGAGGGCTGGATGGAAGATCCTGGGTGCCTTCCCAAGAGCCTTTCTCCCCCCCTGCGCTGGTGGTCTGTGGGGGAAAGGCTCAAGCTGAGATGGTGAGCTGGTGAGAGCCCAGCAGACTCTTCCCACTGCTGGGAGAGCAGAGTTCAGACAAGCTGTGCCTGGGCAGCCCAGGGGGTGGGAGCCAGGTAGGGTTGCAGGTCTGAGCTGGTTCCTCCAGGCAGCTGGTTTGGAGTGAGAGCCTGCAGAGCCAGGGTCTGCAAGGAGGGGTGTTTGTAGACTGCAGGTCTTCTTCCCTCTCCTTCCTCTGTGACTTCAGTCATCCTTGTACCCTCCCTGCCCCAAGTGACACGTTTCTGCTGGAACTGTTCCTAAACATTGCCTTTTGGTCTCGGCCACGTGTCACATTACATCTTCTGGACTAGAGATGGAGGGGAAATACAGTAGAGGATTTAGGTTTATCCCTCTTGCAGCCAGATAAAGTCTGTCACAGAGAGTGAATCCTTCTGCCTGCTTGCCTGGATGGATTACCTGCAGTTGTAGCAGGACCTTTGATCCCCTCCAGTGCTGTGATCCCTGTGTGTAGTGTGGGATGGTGGCAGGGATGTGCTGGTGAAATGGCCACTGGCCCTCTCTGTGCCTGGCTGTGCTTTAGGAAGAACTGCCTGCTTGGCAAGGCAGGATGGCCTGAAGAGCTTGGGCAGAGCAGGCTGCTCTGGGGAAAACAGGATACGCTGGAAGAAGTGACAAAAAGGAGCCCAATTGTGTGTCTGAAGTCCCCCCTGGAGCTCAGGAGAAGCCCTGATAACACACCAGGCAGTGAGTGAAGATCCCCCCATGAGGTGGGTGCAAACCTTGCTGAGGAAGCTGACAGGGCAGTTTTGAAGGTAAGAAATTTTGAAGGTACTCTGGCACTTCCCTGTGAGGGTTTTGGAGCATGAGTAATTTCCTGCAGGTTCCTCCTTGCTTCTGAGTCCTCAGAAGGGGATGCTGCACTTGGGTACCCTGTTCCCTTCGCACTCTAGGTCGTGGTGTTGTTTGCTTGGTGTGTGAGGTCAGAGGGATGAGGAACAAGCTTTCAGGCACAGTTTCTGGCCCTTTGAGGACAGCTGTTGGTAGCTCTACAAGACAGAGGGGTGGGGAGACGGTGGCATGGGGAGTGCAGAGCAAGAGAGTGGCGGTTTCTCCCCTCGTGTGTGGCTGTGGGTGCTCCTGAGTCTATTCACAGCCCTGTCTACATGCTCTTCACTTGGCTCATCTCTTGAGACACAAAGTTTCTACCCTTGTTGAGAAGTGAGGATACGGCTGCCGCCATCCCCTCCAGACAGACCCACACTGGCCAGGCAGAGGCAACTCCAGCTCCTTTCTTGTCGTGAGCATCTTCCTCGCCTATCTAGAATCACAGAATGGCCTGGGTTGGAAGGCACCTTAAAGATTTAGTTCTAACCCCCTGCCATGCACAGGGATGCCTGTCACTAGGCCAGGTTGCTCAGAGCTTCATCCCCAATGGCCTTGAACACTTCCAGGGATGGGGCATCCACAACTCCTGTGGTGCCAGTGCCTCACCACCCTCACAGGAAAAATTTCTCCCTAATATCTAATCTAAACCTGCTGTCTTTCAGTTTGAATACATTCCCATGAACGGTGTGTCTCTGCTGAGAGAAAGCTGGCCATGGCAGAGAGCTGAGACCCTGCTGGTGGCCTCCATCTCCCATCCCCATGGACAGACAGAGATAGACGCCTACTTTGGCTTTACAAACCGTCTCGTAGCAGGGAGGGTTCGGTGGCGTGTGCAGAGCAGATGAGCTGGAATTTGTCTGGATTTGCTGGCCCCAGGCACCCTCTGAGTCCTGAGTGTACCTGAGTCACAAAGACAGCATCTCCTGTGTGTGTTTGCGTGTGGCTTTGCAGATGTGAAGGTCAGAGGGCTCTGCGAGCGGTAACCTTTGAGTGCGCCGTGCCACGGCTGCAGAAACACATCCCTACTGTGCTTTTTCCCCTTTTCAGGGGCTTTGTATGCTTACCATCAGCTAGTCTTAAAAATAAAAGGGGCATGTCGAACGAGGGCTCACATGGAGCTGATGTAATGGGAATCTTGGAGATTTTTCTGGTGAAGGAAAGAACCGGTGTCTTAGGGACAGTGTGTGGTACAAGCAGGGTGGTTAGAGCAGCTGTTATTTGCTGCAGACACCTGCCTGCAGCACTGCAGTCTTGCTGTCCCCTGTTCTTCTTCCAGGCTCCTCATCCCCCTTTCCCCCTGTGACTCGGTCCGGGTAGTCTTGAATGCCACAGGAATCAATACTTTTAATTAGCTGCCATTTCTCATTTCTGCTTTATTGCTTGGGTAAGCAAATTAAAAGTGAGCCTGTTGTGGGGAAATGTTACCCTGAGTGGGCTGTAAGGACAGGCTGTTTCTTGCCCCTGGGAGGACTGAGATGCTGCCAGACACAGGGGTAGGGACTGAGAGGGAGTTGCAGGGGGAACACACAAAGGAGACGGAGAACAGCTTGGCTTATTCGGGGTGCTGGGGTAAGCTGGGCAAAGTGTCCCTTTTTAAGATGAGGGATCTGGGGGCTATCCAGCTCTCTGCCAGGAGGTCAAACTCCTCTGCATCCCTCCACCTGGTTTTCGTGGTGGGCAAAGCCTCTGGACTGAGAAAGTGTAGCTGCCACAGGCACACAGAGGGGTTTTGCCAGGGCTGAGCAGCCCCACACTGGGGCAGAATTTGGGGGGCTGTCAGGCCCAGCCAAGTCTTCAGAATGGTGTCTGTTCTATCTGCCCCCAGAAGCATCCTGGGGGAGGCTGCAGGAGGTGAAGCAAACAGGACTAGACCCTCTTGCTCGAGGTTGGTGTGGGGCTGAGCTCTTGCTTGAGGGCAGATATCCTGGGCGCTCTCTCAGCCCCACAGCATTCTTCCAGCCCTGCTCAGACCCACGTTAGCGTTGTGGGCAGATGCAGGTGGAGAGCTGAGAGGTGCTAGCCCTGACTAGGTCTCTGTGAAAGGGGAGGTGTTGAGCTATCAGGGGATGGCAGTTCCCCCTATCCCATCCACCCTACGAGGCAGGGCAGGACAGAGATGTGTTAGCTGAGCTGGAGGGTGTTACCTACCAAAAACCAAATACACCTTCTTGTGCCAAGCCCCAAAACGTATTGTTTGCCTAATTAAAAATTTTAACAATATAACCAAAAATGCAATGAACAGTTGTTTTTATTATTAGTTCAGTTAAAACGCTGCTAACACTGACAGCCCATCGATTGTGCAATCAATACCTAACAAATGCCATCAGCTGCTGCAGTTAAAGCTGCTCTGCAAGTCAGAGCCCGTATTCCCCCTGGTGCTGGGCTCCCCTGGGGTGCCTCGGGTGCAGGCAGTGTGGGTGAGGAGCTCTTTGCCAGGAGCGCTGAGCTCCTCACCATGGGGGTTTCCTCCTCTTGGAGTCCACCTGGGGCTGTTTTTGTGCATTTTCCAACAGGCTTTACACTTACCTCTTTCTTCACTCGTCTGTGAGGTCACACTGCATCTGACCTGACTAAACCTGTTACCTTGCACATCCACGTGACAGCTCCTAGTCTGATGCTTCTGCTACCCCCGAGAGGGGTTTTGCTCAGCTCCCAGGTTTGCATTGCCATCCACGAGATGTGTGTTTGTGGGGGGGTCCCATATCACCTGTGCCCGAAGCTTCAGGGCTCGGGCTCACAGTGCTGCCTATGCAGCTTATTCTGGGGCCTTTGGTGGTTCACCCTCCCTCAGCTTTTAAATCACTTATCTGTACCACAACTATGAACAGCTACGTGATGCTACACTGCACAGTGGGCCTTCCTTGCTCCCTGGCGCTCCCTTCTCCCTCCTACCTGGCCTTTAAGCCATAGGTGAGGGTCCCAGGGTGGTGTCCTGAGCAGGTCTCCCCAGGTCACCCCGGCATCCATAATGACTCTGGCAGATGTGGCTCATGCCTGCCTTCCAGCCCCCTCTATGGAAGGCAAGTGTAAATGATTATTCTTAATATCGTGTGCTGATACAAGCTCTTCTTACAAGTCTCTTCCAGGGAATCTTACTCCCGTTCAACCCCCTGTGATCCCTGCATATCTCCCCGTTATCTGGACACTCCTGAATTTGGGACTGTATCCTGCTGCCTGGATAATGTCTGCTTTGAGATTTCCTTCGTCTCCCTGGCAGCAACACGGATTGGGAAGAGCTCTCCTGTGCCACGTTCCCCCCTTGTGCTGGTGCTCCCTGGTTTCTGGTGGTGTGCTGGCCTTGGAGGGAAAACTCCATTAGGAAAACAGAAAATGTTGAATGTAAAACCTTGAGGCAAAACGTGGTCTGACAGATCCCTCGGCTTGTCAGAGCCTCTGACTGATGGGCGCCAGTGGGCTGCTGTCTTTAAGAATGACCTTTAGTGAAAGACAAATTGAGAGAAAATGTCTCATGAAAAAAAAAAAACCACCAACCAAACCAGCAGTTTATGGAAATCTTTCTACTGCAGAGCAATGGCAAAGGTTCCCTGTAAGTTGGCCTTGGCTTGATTACTTTCTGTCAGACGCAAAGGGCGTCGCTGGTGCTTTCTCAGGCTGATGGACCTGTGTGCAGGGAGCAGGTGGATGTTACGCCTTTTCCGTTCTCCAGCCTCAGTCGCAGCTGGAATGCAGGGGAGGGGGCTATCGTGTCAGCTGGAGGGCTCTGAGCTAATCTCAGCACCTCCAAAGGTCCTGATGGAGCAAATGTCAAAGCCTGGGGCCTCCCATCCCCACAGTGCTTCACTGCCTGCTTAAACCCCATGCCCTTCCTTTCCAGCTCGTTCTCTCTTTTTGGAGTGTCTTGGCTTTGTGCTGCAGATCTTCAAAGAGCCAATGAATTGTATTGATGTTGCTAATGTTCTCTGTAAATTCAGAGAAATTACCAGATGAATATTTGATGAGCCTAATTAAGGCTGATTAACTTCCCTCCCTTCCCTTCCCCTCCTCTTCCTTCTGCAGTGTGGATGAGCATTTGGGTCCCTAAAAACATCCCCGAAGGATGTCCCCATGTCTTCTGGTGGTCACAAACCAGCCATGGCCCATGTTGGAACATCTTTTCGACCAAACAAGCCAGCCTGAGAAGTCCCTGAAACCACAGGTTGGTGGAGGCTTGGAGCCTGGGGCGAGTGTCTCTGCCTCCTTCCTCTGTTCCTATTCTCATTCCAGTTTTCTCCTGGGGCCTGTTATAAAGCCACAGATTTCTGTGCTCCTGGTTCTGCACGTGTGAGATTTAAGGCTGCTGCAGCAGTTGGGTCAGACAAGCACTGGCACTTTTGGGGAGTCCTGGAAGGATTTCCCCACCCTGAGGGGGCTGTGTTTGTACAGGAAAGCTGGAGGTTACTTGTGACAACGTTGGCATTTAGCACAATCTGAGCTTGGAGAGCAGGAGAGGGAAGAGCTGCTGGGACCATTCCAGTGAAGGTGAGATGTCTGGGAAAGTGAGACTCATGTCCTGAGGCTGTAGAGCTCTTCCACTCCAGCACACAGCAGCACTGGAAGTGCCAATAAGCTTACAGTGGGAAAAGTGCGACAGTAGCTGCTTGGTGGCCGATGAGGGAGGAGGAGAACCTACACTCGAACGTGGCAGGATCTGGCTCCTCTTGGCCAGCTCTGCTGATGGAGATGGAGATATGAGAAGAGAAAATCTGGTGAGAGCCTGACTCCTGCTGGAGGTGCTGGAAGTGCCCATTGCTGTGTAGCCTGCTGAAGCCTGGATGGAACATCCCTCTGCTGGTTTTTTCCTCGTCTCTCTCATTCGTGACAGAAGGGCAAACCGTGGTTTTTGTATCAGTGTCTTGCTTGTTGGTTGCCCAATCAGGGGCATTGTGGTAGCTCAGGCAGAGAAATGGAGAATTTCTGTCCCTGAGCTGCTTTGGGCCATGAGGTTTAGCCCCAGGATTTCTACTGCACGACTCCTTTGTGACTCAGGACGCATCTGCAGTGTTCTATCCTCCTGGATACCATCCTGTAGGACAGTGTTCAGTGGAAACCCCTAAATTTTCCCAGAAATAATTGCCATGATGTTTATCTGCCCCCATTCCACAGAGGGCTGTCAGGTTTGGCAGTTCCCTCAGTCATATTTTCACGGAGCTGCATGTTCCCCCTTCACCTTCATCAGTGCTCCTGGGAGCAGACAGGAGCACTCCTTGACAGGTTGAGGATTTGGGGATTCCCTGGGATTTTCTGAGTCTCAGTTTCACTCAGAAGAAGTGCTGGCCTTTCTTCTGGCTTTCCAGATGAGCCCACGCTCTGCATATGTACCTGCCTAGCTTTGCCTGCAGGGCAGGCTGCTTTACAGTTACGACCCATCCTCAGGGAAGCTGTTAGAGAACACAAGGGACTCCTGCTGAGGATCCAGCCCTACCTTCTGCCCAGGGTCTGGGTTCCATCCCCACCTTGCTCACCACACATAGCTGTGGTGACTGTTGGCGAGTCTGAGCCTGTGTTGTGCTCCCAGCCCGGTTCCTCAGCAGAGGGTAAGAGATTCCAGCTGCCAACCTTCGTGACAGATGGATGTCCCAGCGGTTTTGTGTGTCACTCTCGATACGCCCTGTGCACAGTAGACACGGGCTGGGTGATGTGCAGAGAAGGGGCCTCCAGCGTGCCTTGGTCCCACAGAAAATCAGGAAAATCTGGGCCAGATGCTTTGTGAGGGTTTCAGCCCTGCCCAGCCCTGGAGAGGAGTGGGGGGGGGCAATCTGGGCACCCGTCAGCTTAAACCCTCTGAGAGTGGCTGTCTGCTGCGTAGGGAGGGACTTTATTTGCCTGCTCTGAGACAGAAAATCCTTCTCCTTCACCTTGTTGTGCCTGCCACAGCATGGCACACATTAAGGATAATGAGTTAAGGAGCCATAGTAAGTGATAGGGCTTTGTTCTTGGCCTCTCTTTTCCCCAGTTCACCTTTAGAGACAGGAAAGGGGAAAACAAAACAAGGGCACACCTTCATCCTCCCTCTTTTCTCGGTCTTTTCCCCCCCCCCCACCTCCATTCATCTGCCTTTCCCTGTTCCTTGCTCTGCCCTGATCCAGCAGCCGGCGTGGCGAGCTGACGCCGCTGACACAGGCGCCCTTATCTGCAAGGGTATGGCTGGTGTTTTGGATTCAGAGGCAGCATTAGGATCGAGGTTGTGACTAATCTCCTGCGATAAGGTGTGTCACAGCAGGAGCTGCAGGGCAGAAGGTCCGGCATCACAGCTCCGGTGGCTGCTGCCCGATTTGTATTTAACTCCCTCCCAGGTGCAGCCGAGGGGGTGCTCCAGCCCTGCCAAAGGGGGTTTCTTCTCGACAGAAGGCAGGCTGCTCATCTCCCAGCCCCTGTGCTGTTCCCTGCCTGGTGTCCCTCCTCACCAGGGAAGGGGAAACGCGGGAAAAAGGGGCTGACGTGAGCTACACATCGTAAAACAGGACAGGTGTGCTGCAGTAAATCGAGTGACAGGCAGAAATAAGCACAAAAGAATTAGATGGATAGATAGGAATGAGGGATCAATAAACCGAGACTAAAGATAGCAAGGGAGATGCACTGAGGGCTGTTGACAGAGAAAGAGATGTTGCAGCCAGAAAGGTCCTCGAATAAGAGAAACGTCAAATGAGAGAGACGAAGCTTGGGGAAGGGTCATGTTAAGTGCACTTTCACTGCTGGGCCGGGATTAGCCCAGGCAATACCTGTTTAATGCTGCTTTTTTCCTCTCCTTGTTTTAAACGCCCTGAGTGGTGGGATGGGAGCAGCTCCACTAGCCCCAGTCACAACTGCTGGGTTCAGACCTCCATGTTAGAGGCAGATCATTGCATGTTTCGAAATAAGCCTTTGTCAGGCGCCAGCTGAGCCAGGGAAAGGCTGCTTGGAGAAATGTCACGGAGCATAACTGCTGCTCTCCAGCTCTCCTGATCAAATCTATGTGCTCCATACCCACATTCCACATTTAAATCCAACTTAGCCCTCATTGAGACCAGATTTTTTTGGAAAAGGAAAAAGGTGTAGAACGAGCAGCACTGGGGTGTGGAAGTACAAGGTGTCCTGGAGGACACAGCCTGACAGAGGGATGTTAATGGGAGGGGATTTTGGGTAAGGAGTAACAGCTTCCAGGTGTTGATCCCTGGCAGGTTGACTTGTTGCTTTAAGCCTGGATTTGGCTGTTTTGTTTTGTTTTTCACCAGTTTAACGACCAGTGAGCTTGTTACAGAGTTCCTGAGGCACTCTGTAATACCTGTCCTTAAGGGATCCTGTTCCTCAGGTTCCCAGCAAAGCCCTCTGCCTAAAAGCCTTCTGAGTCTGAGAAAGCCTCATGCTCTGAAACTGCTTTACTTCTTCAGGGCTGGTGTGAGAAGGGAGCAGAACAGTTCAGCAGCTTCGTAGCAGCTGTTAATTTCCTCTTGTTTTATTAACTAGGCAAGCTACTCCCCCTCTCCCTCCTTCTCTCTGGGCATTTGACTAAACCCTGCAAAACTACTGAAGGCAGTGGAAAGTCCACCCCTTCTCTTTATGGTCCTGGGAGGCTCAGGAAGAGTGGGCATCCTCCTCCAGGGGCTGGGTTAGGGGCATCTTCTCTGGCTCTGCAGGCTCCTTTCTCAGTCATCTTCTCCACAACAGAAGACTCGGAGCCTCCAGTCCTGGAGCCCAACTGCTGGACAAGTGACTGGACATGGATGGGGACAAATGACAGTGTGCTGTGCTCTGCAGGGGAGGGATTCACTCCATCTCCCTGTAGCTGGCTGGGAGGGTGAGAAATGGTGAAGTGACCAGCACTGGTGCTGCTCCAAGAGCACCCGAGTCCCCTGTGACAAGGGATGGGGGAACAGGGTACCAAAATCGTCTGCCATGGAGTGTTTACGGAGATGCTTGGGGGAGATAAAGGGAGGTGCCTGTGTGTCCTTAGCTGCCAAAGCTTGGAAAGTTTGGGGAAGCCTGCAGTTCTTGTTGTCCACTGGAGGCTTGGGCACCTTCCCAGAACATGCCTGTGTCTCATGGTCACCGCCCTGGGGCCCTGCACCCCAGCTGGTACCTCTGCAAACCCAACAGGGCTGAAAAGCAAGGAGGGTTGGGGGGGGTTCATCCTCTCCAAACCTGACCTGAAAATAGAGAGGGCCAGACATGAACCCAGAGCCTGAGGGGACTGATTTATCCGGGGATGGCTCACAGACCACCTCCAGGAAGGTGTCTCCGTTCGGTGGGAAGAGCAGGGGACGGGATGTGCTGTGAGAGGGGAGTGAGCCTGTGCCGCTGGGAGCTGCCTCCCTCCCCAGCCACCCGCGGGCACAGCCCTTCCCTGGGGAAGTGTCCGTGCTCGGAGCGCTTTGTTCAACAGCCCGGCGGTGATCAGCGTGATGGAGCCATTTATCAGCCCCAATGCATATTTAATGCCGGGATGGTGAGCAGAGGTGGAGCGGTGTTTGCAGACAGGCGAGCTGGGGAGCTCTGCCGTGGCCGTTAACGGTCCTGCATTAATTATGATAGGATAAATAATTCACAGGGCTAATAACAAAGGCTTGTTTTTAACTGTTATGGAAATCTCAGCTTGCTCCTGGGAGGGGGGTATGAGAAAGCAATGTCTGGCTCTGCTTCTGAGCCAAGAGAAGAGCAGAGCACAGGGGATGTGCTGAGGATGCTCTGCTGGCTGGTGACATCTGGGGGGATCTGTACCCCTTGCTGTCCCACCCACAACCCAGGGACATCTTGGCTCTTCCCAGCACCTGTCAGTGTGTATGGAAAGCCTGGGGGGAGGTGAGGGCAGGAGGCATCAGCTTCTCCTGTGGGTCCAGGCATGTTTTCCTGCTGCTCATGCTGGGGAGCAGGATGGCAGTCAGCTCCTTCCCCAGCACTCCCCGCTCAGGCCCTGCACTGCACATCTCTGCCTCTCAGAGATGCTCCTCCATAACCCTGCTCCCGCCCTCCCATCCAGCCCCATCTCCCATTTGGTGCCAAAAGTTGTCTAATTCTGCCTCCCTATTTAACCTTGTCAGGCAGGAAGCGTGTGGATGGACCCTGGACTCTGCAAGGGCATCACTACTACATCAATCCTCCTCTGGGAGAGGCAGGTCCTGCTTGGCACCTACCTGGCAGCTTTGGAGTTTGTCCCACCTGGATCTCTTCTGTCTTTCCTTCAGGCCCTTCATTCCCCCCTTCCTCCTCCCTGTAACTTGCTCTTTTACTTCCCCAGACATTAATATGGATGTTTTCTTGTGCTGCTATTGTCCTTCAGCTTAAATAGCTTTCCCCCCCTCCCTGGTGTTTGGCCTCCAGATGTATTTATAGAGAAAAAAAATCACATCACTGCCAGTTTGCTTTATCAAGGCTGAGCAAGGCTCTGTTCTTCTACACTGCTTTTATAGCATGTGTCCTCTGTTCACCAGCTCACTCAGGTGTCCTTCTCTGCTCTTTTTAACCTTCTTGAATGTGGATCCCTTCTGATGAGTGACTCTGGGCAAAGAAGTTCACTTTTCCTGCCTTGGCTTCCCTAACTGTAGAGAGGAGACAGTGACCCCATCCTGTGGGGTGAGTTAGGTGCTATAGGAGCTATAGGAGCTTTCTCCTTCCCAGCCTGGGTTTTTTAGGGGGGCTCATTTCAATACCCTGTGAATTTACATCTCAACAGAAGCATAAACAGAAGAGATATAGGACATCAGTCCTGTCCCAGATGATTGCAGGCAGCTCAGAGTAGCTGAGCAATCCAAATGAGCATCCAGAGTGGGCTGCAGGGTGATAACTCACCCCCACATCACCAAACATATCCTGACAGGAACCTAAAACCGAGGGGAAAAGTCATGAAAAAATGTTTTCCAGGGATAACAACATCAGCTGGGAACTTGTGTGGTGCCACCATCTGTTGATGCTGAAGGATTTTCTTGAGGGTCTAACCAGTGCCCCCTTGACTGCTGGGAATGGCATTGTAACATCTCCCCTGGACCTGCATTTCTCTCTTCTGGGATCCCATCACACTCATAGTTTATCGAGGCTGTTTAACTTTTGGCTGGTTTTGAGTTCTCCCACTCCCTGCATGTTCCTGCTTTGGTCACCTTGTCCCACAGAGCACCAGCACTAAGACCAGAGAGATGAGACTACTTTATTCCCTTTGCCTTCCTCTTTCAAGGCAGTTGTCACATTAACCTCAGAGGATAAACACACAATGTATTTTACCCCTTATTCTTTTGTGTCTGTGCTGTTGATCCTCCTTTCTTTCTACTCCTGCTTTGCAGCCCTTTCTGCTGGGATGGCACAACGAACAGAGTGCAGCTACAAATGGATAAATAAACTTCCTTGGACTGTCCCATCCAAGACAGGAGACATTTCAGAGGAGTCCAGGACAGCCTGAAGCACCGACTCTGTTGACACAGAAGAATGCAGCAGATTTCACCTGGAAAGTGGCTGTTTCAAGAGAGGAGGGCAGCACAGCTCAGAAGTGCTTATGTCTGGAGAGTGGCTGTTTACACAGGGGAATAGCGAGCTCACCTTGCTGTTAGAGCACAAAACAAATGTTTGCCCAGGTAAGTGCAGATCCCAAGCTTGGGTTTTGCCTTGGGTGTGTAGCTTTGGAGCACGCACACAGGGAGGCACTGTCTGAGCGAGCCTTGCAGGTTAGAATTGTCTTGCTCTGGATGTCTGGAGGCAAACCAGCAGCTCCTCGACCACTCCTGGTCTCTTCCCGGGCACCTGCTATGCTGACGGAGCGGGGTGAAGGACTGGCTCTGGTCAGCTGCAGTCACAACCAAAGCAGGGCTGAGGCTGGCAGGACTCAATCTCATTTATCAAGATTTAAAGCCATACAGTACACCCCGGTGAATAATTTCTTTTAACACCTTTATTAGACAAATTCTCTTTCCCTCTCTTATACTTGTTCCGAGAGGACACGGGTAAGAAAGCCGCTGACTGATTTCCTCTCCTCTCCATTTTAATCAAATGAATACATTCTCACACCATCGAATTCCTACCTCATTTTCCCAAGTCCTTGGAGGACGTTTTGGGGCTGGCACTTGGGCTAAATCACAGTGCTCCCCTTTCACCTGTGGGAGGTGGCAGCTCAGTCCTCTTTGTACTCAGCAATGGTACGACAAGGCCACGGGGTCTCTGATGGTTAAAGAAGATACTCCCCCTTCTTCCCTCTGTGCTCCTACATCACAGTGCAGCTCCTGCACCGGCCATGGCAGAGAACAGCTCGGGGCTGAGAGCTTCTCTCATGGCACAGGGTGGGGAGGAAAAGAGAGAGAGACTGGAAAATGGGAAGGCTTGTGACTCGTGGTGGGCTGGCAGATGTGTGGGGTAAGCACAGGACCCACAGCCGTGTGGATGCACCCCAGGCAGATGCTCTACTGATGATGAAAGGACTCCTGTTGGGAGTGTTGTGACAGGGTGCATTGGAGCCATTGTTTGAATTTCAGAGCGAGCATTAGTTTTCAGAGATTAAATATTAGGAAAAAATTTCTGTACTGTGATGATGACGAGACACTAGAACAAGTTGCCCAGAGAAGTTGTGGATGCCCTAACCCTGGAAGTGTTCAAGGCCAGGATGGATGAGGCTTGGAGCAACCTGGTCCAATGGAAGGTGACCCTGCCCATGGCAGAGGGCTTGAATGAGATCATCTTTAAGGCCCTTTCCAACCCAAACCACTGTGTGATTCATTCTATGATTTTAGGCTGTTAACAGGAAAGGAATCAGAGTCAGCTCTTTTCTATCATGGGAGATAACAGCAACAAAAGGTATCACACAGCTCCACGAGAGCTGGGTGGTGCTGCAAGGCAGCCTGGCATCTCCTTGGTCCTAAATGTGGCAATTGCTTCCAGCAGCTGAAAGCCCCTCTCCACTCTGCCAGAAGCCTCTCCCCTTCGTGGCAGTGCCAGGGAGGCATGTGGGTGTTGGCAGGCAGAGGAGCAGTGCAGAGCTGGGGGGTTCTGCCCCAGCCACCAGGTCAGTGTGTGTGGGCTTTTGTTGTGGCACACATCGGTTACTGCGGGGATCAGCCGGTTGCCAGACGGCTGTGAGGAGGGCTGCTGTTGTGGTTCCCGTGCTGGAGCCTGTGGGCTGGAGAGGAGGAGGCAAACCAAAATATTTATACCGTAAAATGTGCACTTTTTTTTTTCGAGCTGAAGCTTGGGCAGCATCCCAGCCCCTCCATATGGACTTGTAGACATTGCTTACCTGATTTCTTTCGCTCTCGGGGAGAGCGTGTTGTGGCTGCTTGGTTGCAGAGGGGGAGGAAGGCAGCTCCCATGGCATCCATCTGCAGGTATGGCTGCTCCTCCCCTGTCCCCTCGTGCCCCAGTGTCCCTGGCTGGAGCCTGGGGCTTCCTTCCTTGCTGTTGGTGCCGGCCTGTGGGAGGTGGGCAGTGAACCACCTCCCCAGGCTCGGGGAGAGGCTCCTGAGTTTGCTGTTTCTGGCTGAGTTCACGCTCCCCAAGTCCTTGCCATGGAAGTCCTACCCACTGGGCATGTCTGCTGGTCCACCAGCAGCGCAAGGACCTCGAGGGCTGGTGGGGTGGAGGGGAGGACACGTGCAGGGTGCAGGTAAAGCAGTGTGTGTGTGTGCACTCCTGCTCAGCGGGACCTGTGTAATGCAGAGAGAGGTGAGTAGCTCAGAGAGTGGGCAGAGGTTTTGCACACCTTGTCCTGGGCGAGGAAAGGACCTTCTCAGGATCTGACCCTCTCCAGCCCTGGGGTGTTGCCGTGGGGCTGTGTCCTCTTTCCCGTGACTGGGACAAGGGGCACAGCAGCAGCTGGGCTGGAAATGCAGTGTCCTTTATCAAAGCTGTGTGGGTCTGCTGCTGTGTGCCACTGCACAGAACCAGCACGATACTCTCGGTCCCTGAGCCTTTTGGTACATCCTGCCTGTGGGCTGGAGGGCAGGCAGGAGGCAGTCCCTGTCCCAGGGAGCAGCAGCCAGCGTGGGGGGGCTCATTTTGGGATTGCGCTGCGGAACGGCGGTGTTAAATCTTCCAGCCTGTCCCCTGGAGATGGTCCCTCTCATCCTCTCCCTGACAAGATTTAAGATGGTCACGGATAACTGGCTTTCATTATCGCTGTGCTCATAAATCCTTCTGTTATCCTCTTTCGGGCGGGTTCCTGCCGTCACCCGCGCAGTGGCCTCTCTCTGGCTCCACCACGGGGTAACCTCCCCCTGCTCCCCTCGTCCTGTGGTCCCTGCACATTCCTGCTTCCCCCCACTTCCACCTGCCATTAACTGTTGTGCACTTCATATCTTGTCCCTCCTGCCCATTTCTCCTGCAACAGGGTCAAACTCTTTAGGGCTGGCTGGGTAATTGTCCCTGTTGTTGCTCATATGGTTTTCCATTGCTCTTCCACCCTTCTGTCTAACATCCAACACCAAAGAATTCCCTGATCTCACAGTTCCCATCCTTCTGGGGCTGTTTAGCCAGGCAGGGCATGATTCAGCCCTTCATCACACCTTGAGGTTTTTGATGACATCTGTTACTTTATTTTAATTCCCAACTCAGTTTTGACATGTTTTTGGCTCTGGCTGCCCAGTGGTATTGATTGGACTTTTTATGGAGGGAGTGTTCTTTCTGTCTTTAGTTCTCATGCAAGACACATTTCTGTGATGCAAGAGCTATACAATTAAAACAAAGAGGGAAAGAAAGAAGGAAGGAAGGAAAGGAGGAAAGAAAAGAAGAAAGAAAGAAAGAAGAAAAGAAAGAAAGAGAGGCCTCTTCACATACACCAGACCTTATGTCCTGCTCCTCTAATTGCCTGTGAGCAGAGATAGTAAATGAAAATTCTTCAAGGCTTCTTATTTCATTTTTAAGAGCATTGCTTTTTGCAGACCTCTGGCCCCAAACACAGGCTGATAAAGGTTTCTTTTGGGTATATAGAGAAGATCATAATGGTTTCATCATCCCTTGAGAGCATGGTAACCCCAGTCCTTTCTTTTCTCTAGGAAGGGGAATGGTATGGATTAGTGACAGGAGTTTTACTGCCACAGGGGCTGGCTGTGTGCAAAGAGTATTACAGATTTGTGTAGGGGAAGACTCCGATTTCAGTTTCTAAACCTTGGGATTTAAAGGTGGCAGTAAAACCCCTGCAACCCTTCCAACAGCCACCTTTGGCAGAGCAGCTCTGATCATGGGGCTGATGCATCTCGGCTACTGCTTGGCCTTGTGAGGAGGAGGGGAGGGTGCTGGGGGGGGCTTCCCTCTTGGGACACTCTGGAGAAAGTGTAGGGTGGTGGAACCCCTCACCTCTGATATGCCTGTGGAGCTTGTCCCCCGCAGAGCACCTGGGCCACCAGTTTGCAGCCAGTTTTAATGGTTAGCTCTGAGGGTGGGATGGGGATGTGCAGGGCTGCCTGGCCGTGGCTGACCCCCTGAGTGCTCCTCCAGACAAGGATCTGCCAGATTTAAAAGAGGGGGTGAAGGAGGCCCTGAAGGGGTCAAATTGAAAGACAGCACAGTAGAAAAAGCCAGAAAGTACCCACAGCTTTGTGGTGGCAGCCAAGGCTCTATTGGCACTGGCTGATAGCTACAGACCACAGTGGGGCCCCAGAGCTTGGGGGTCACTGGGGTGAAACAGCCCCAAGTCGAGGAGAGACCGGTGGGGGAAATGTAGAGAGCTATGACCAATAGTTTGGGATGCTGCCCTGGGAGCAAGGCCAGTCCTGGCAGAAAGTGTGGGGCCACTGGTGCCCCAAATGCAGCTGAGGATGGGAGCCAATGAAGGGAAGAGCTGCTGAGCATCAGATTCGGTGCAACCAGGTGAGGAAATTCCAGGAGCGGCTGTGGGGCAGACACCTCTACCTGGCCTTGATGGGAAACTCAGAGTCTCATCCACTTGGCTCACGGCTCTCCTGCCAAAATATTTGCGTCTGGGGGATGGACAAGTGCCAGCCGAATTCAGGTTGGCCTGAAGAGCTCTCTGTAGTGGCCAAACAGCCACAGGACATGGAGCTGGGCCTGCTCACCATCTGTCTGAGGCAGTGGCAGGGCTGTGATGCCGGAGCCGAGGGGAGCTGAGCGCTGTGCCTGCCCTGGGGCGGCCGGGGCGGAGTCCCCAAGGGGGGTGTCCCACCCCAGTCGGCTGTGCCGGACCCCCAGGCAGCAGGGAGGCCCCATCCACGCCTGCAGCACAGGCAGAGGCAGCACCATCTGGCACTGCTGCCTCCCTCGGCCGTCGCCAGCTGAGCGGGGGGCTGGCTGGGATGCCAGGCTGAAAACGGAGTCCTGCACTCCGTGGGCGCCAGTTTGGAAGGAAAGCACCGATCCTGGGCCAGTTTTCTGGTCCATTTGGTTTCTCTGTGGCTTGATGGGGACATTAAATGGCAGGCATCACATGCCAAGCTTGGGCATCTCACCCCTGTGTGGAGAGGCCCGTGACGAGCAGTTCTCATGGATAACCATTGGCAGAGCTGACTGTAGCTGTAGAGAGGAGTCTCCCTGCAGTGAAAACCAGTGTTCCCCGCAGGAGCTCACTGTCCAGTCCTTCCCCAGTCCTGGCCTGGGTTGTTTGGGCTTGAGACAGAGGATTTGACTTGTGGACTTGCTTCTGCAGACAGACTCTGCCTTGCTGAGCTCCAGGTGGGCCATCCCCTTTGGCTGCACACCCTCAGGGTGATGGTGAGTATCCCAGGGACAGCAGAGCAAGGACTGCAAGTCTCTGGTCTGCCCAAGTCCAGCCCCAAGATCTCTCTGCTCCCAGCAAACCGATTTTAAACAAGGTATGTTTTCCCTCTACACTTGCCTATTCATTGTCTGGATTTCAAGTAAGATCACTTCAGGTTTTAAGCAGAATTTTGTAAGTTAATCTCACAAACAAAATTGCCAGAGAAAGCCTTGTTTCTGCAAGGCTGTACCTTGCACTTGTTAGAAGGTGAGTGGCAGCAGCTGTCACTGAATAATCATTCTCATTAACTCGTCTTTGTACCTTTCTTTTGCCTGATGAAATCCTCTCTCTAAAACACAGCCTTGAGGGCTGCTCAAAAACAAAGCAGACAAGCAAGGAGAGACAGAACCAGTGAGGCTGGAAACTCATCCTCCTCCTCATCCCACAGAGACAATTTAGAGGGAGAACATGCCTCAGTTCCTGATCCTTGCTGGGTCCAGGAGGACAGACCATGCCACCTGCACAAGGTCCTGGGGCATGGCTGAGGTCACCGCTTTTCCCATCCCTTCATCCTTCCTCCCGTGCCAGTGAGTCCAGCAGGGAACTTGTTACCAATGCCCCTGTGCTGGCCTGCTTCCAAAAACTGCCCATGTCACCTGGGGCTGCTTTTCTAAGACAGCTCTTGTAAATCAATCCATTTTCAGGCTATGCTGTTTTGTGATGCTTTTTGCAATCCCGTAACCCAAAGCCACGGGAAGGGCACTCTTAGTCTCTGGTCCCAGCTGTGGGTCAGCAGGTCGGGGTTGTAGCCTTGTTTATGATATTGGTGTCAGTGGCACAAATGATGTGGGATCCCAAGGCCCACTGACTCCTTCTGCAGCCTGCAGAGACCAGCTGCTTGGCCATGCTTGGAGATGCCACCAAGAGGGTAAGCGTGAGAAAATAACTGCAAGTCAAGGGTTTCAAGCTCCAACCTCAAAGTTAGCTCCTGAATCCAGGTTTTAGTATACCCACTGTGGCTCTGGGGTCTGTCAGGCATCTGGAGCTCGCACAGACTGGCTGGGACCTCTCCCTGCCCCCGTGTCCTGACTTCATAACAGCCCTTCTTTGCCTCCTGCCATCCCCAAACCCTGCCCTGAGCTGCTCCAGCATTTGAAGGAGGGAACTGCATGTGGTCTGCTTCCATCTCTGTTTGCAAACAGAGAAATACCCAAAGAATCAGATGCAGGGGGAGATCAGGGCAGGAAGGAGCAGCCCTTCCTCTGAGGAAGGCGCCAGGAGGTAACAGAGGGGCCCCAGGGTGTGCAGGGAAGGTGGGGCAGTGGGTATTTCTGGCTGTGAGCCAGGTGGGATGTGTGTGGGTGTCAGAGGGATCCCCGTGAGATCTGTGACAGCAGCTGTGAGGTGTCTCTGGCTGTGCCCCTCGGCCAGCTCTCAGCCTTTCAGAGGAGCAGGATCCCTGGGAGCCCATGGTGAGATGAGGAGCTCTCTGCCTCCTCCTGCTCTTCCCAGAGCATTTCTCTGGGACACTGACCGGTTCTGGCTGTTATTTGACCAATGGCCTCGTGCTGACAAGGAGCATACGGCCATGGAGGGAGCAGAGGGGGATGCCATAGATTATCCTTAATTGACTAGAACAGACGAGGCTGACCTTCAGAGAACAAGGCCATGAATCTTCACACAATGGAGTGAGTGCCATGTGGATTTACTGTCCTCTGGCTTTAAAGCTCCACCAACCCTCTCCTCCTCATGCAAGAGAAGCAGAAGGGCCAGGAGGATCTGCTGGGCAAAGCCCTGATTTACAGGTTTTCTCCCAGCCACAAGTCATGAGCTTATATGACCTTTCAGACATGTTTTCCCTTGCAAGCTAATGGACAAGAGGGGGACCAGACAGACATGGAGCAGCAATGGATGGAGGGACACAGCTTTCACCAGTGTTTTCTGCAACCTTCTCTGGAGAAAGGCAATCTCCTCTGTAAGACCAGGAGCATCACTGAAGAGCTCCAGAGGAACCTGTTGTTTTTCTTGGTATTAGTGCCTTTATAATTCAGCTTCAGTGAAGACAATATACCTTCCAAAAAGGCACAACAAGCTGAACAGGAAGATCTGTGAAGCCTTGAGTTGTTTAGGGGAAAGTACCCTACAAACCTCACAGTGCCATCACTGAGGCAGCAGGGACCAGCTGAGCTGAAGGTAAGTGCCACCTCCAGAGTGACCTGAAGGATTCTAAGTCTCCTGCTGGCTTTGAAACAGGGTACTGTCCATTCCAGGACAGAGGGAGATGGCAAACCTTCTGCTTTTCCCTCTGCTCAATCAAACCTCACCTTCAGTGTGTCTGGGAGGGAAGGGCAAAGCTGGCTGTTGCTGCGGCCTCAGAGCTGTATGAAGAGGGATGAGCACTCAGATGTGATGGTAGGGCCTTTCTGTGTGGTTTCCACTTCTGCAGTGCCAGTAGTCACCGAGCATGCATTGGTGATTTGGGAGGAGTCCTACCGGGTGCTTGGTCACTCTGGATCAGCAGGGCTGTGTTGATGTGTACCAACTGCAGCCTGGCCCCTCCTGCAGAGTCTTGATTGTGCCCAGTACCAGCTAAGAACCAAAAGAAGATACAAGTGAAAAAAGAGAAGAAAAAAACCAACCAACAAGGAAGCTTTCCTGTCTGAGAGCAGCTCTGTGACTATCAGCCAGTTTCTTCATGGGTGAAGCCAGAAGCACAGCAAGGGTTTGCTTGACTAGCTCAGCATTTCCAGGGAAGAGCCAGGGTGTTTGCATCTCTTAAGACCTGGGAAAGGCATGTCTGGGGCCTGGACATCTTAAAAGGCTGACAGGGCCAGGACAGCAAGTGGAAAGGGGGAAAATGTGTTGACAAGGGACAGACGAGTATCTTGGCTGCAGTTTGAGCATGATAGTCTCTCCAGGAGCTGTGTGTGCATGTAGCTTCCTCATTCCTGTACTGCTGTGTCTTGATGTTCATCTTTCCTCTCTGCTGTTCCTTGGGGCAGGGACAGATTCCTTGGAATCAGAGAGAGAACCGCTGGCTGCGCTGCTTGGTTTGTCAGTGCCCTGACAAAACACATCTCCTGAGGAGGGAAGGCAAAATTTCCAGAGCACTGCTGGCTTTGCTCATAGGCAGGACAAGCTTCTGCCTGCCAGCTCCATCATTTGCCATTTGCAGAGGACTGGAGAGGGAGAGGAGATGGGGAGTGACATGTCGACCCTCTGGGTGGTGAGTATCTGTGCAGACAAAGCACCAGGAGAGAGCCGAGGAAATCCTGGGGCATCTGCAATGATGGAGAGTCTTCTTATGGCAGGAGGTCCCCTCCCAACTCTCTCAGCCCAACCTTGGGCTGCTCCACAAGTTGCCTCAAGACACATGTGGAAATGTTAGGGGGTGATTTTAGTGGCCCCTGGAGCTGTGTTTCAGCTGATGTGCCCTGATGTCCCCTGTGGACTGCCTGCTCACTCCCACGTTTCCCAGGAGCCCATTTCCACTGCAGCTCAGCGGTGCCCAAAGCTACCCCGTTTGTTAGCTGCACAGCCCTTTCCCATCATCTTTGCCACAGCAGGCTCGTCGCTGGGCTGCCTTCCTGCCCTTACGAGTCCCTTCCTGAGCAGATCCTCCTCCCTCACTCAGCATCCATCACGGACCTTCCCATCCCGCCCTGGGTGGATGTGATTCCGCACGGGTGGGGCTGCGGCTCCAACCGCCGGTACCCCAACACCTCTCCCTCCCTGAGCAGAGGGGCTCATCTGAATGGTGGGTGTTGAAGCATCTGACCATGTGAACAGAGGGATGTCGGAGTGCCATTCCCCTCAGTGGGGCAGGGTGGGCTTTGATCATGACTAATTTGGCTACGCAGTCCCACCGAGTGTGTGCAGGTTAAAAGCCAGAGCCTTTGATGCAGGGGGGTGGGACAGGGCAGGGGGGGACAGGGTGGGACTCCCTGCAAGGCTGCCTGCCCTCCTGGCTGGGTTGGTATCGTGCCAGAGGGGTGCTTAGGAGAAGCAGGGCTGGCAAGGGATGGGCAAGGAGCAGCAAAGTAACACAGTGCCTTGGGGTAACACATAATCTCTGCACTGCTTTCTTTCGTGGGATGCAAAGATGCTTTTGGGTACTGTTGTGCAGACTTGTGTTTGCTCTGTATCCTCTCTAGAAAAAAACCCAAAACTGTGCAGTGGATCTGGAGCAGCTGGACTGAATAGATTCATCTAACAGAGCTTCCATCTTGTGGCTCCTTCTTAGAGATCAGGTTGGTACCAAGAGATGAGGGCAGGAAATAGCCCGTCCTACATTAGGAGTATCTACACACAGGTACTGGAAAATTGTTCCCCTGCACTGGCTGTACAGCCTGGATCCCCTTCAGGTGCAAGGGGAGCTGTGGCAACTGGCTTGTCCAGAGTCACCTCTGTGTAGGTACCTGTCATTAGGGGAGCTGGGTCCCTCCTCCTGTGCTTGGTCTGCAGTGGAAGAGCAGCTTCTGTGTAGATGTGGGCACGGAGTCCAAACCCAGAGCTGCCACTGCTGTGGTTGTGTACTTTGAAAACGTATTCTGTGGTCACAGAGGTGCTCACCAGATCTCAGGCTGCAGAGCAAGTGGGAGAGGTCTTGAGGAGGCAACTAAACACCCAGAACTGGTAGAGCAGACAGAACAACAGGAGCTTTGCAGTCAGACATGAGGCTTTCACTGCTGCAGCCCTAGCTGGGACACCAGTGTGGTGGGCTTGGTCTGGTGTGTCTGGGGAAGCTGCCCTAGGACAGGACTATCCTTCCTTAACCATGTTTTGATGTAAGTAGATCCAGCTTCTGGAAAACTGTATGTTCTGCACCAAGAAAGAGCACTAAGGACTTTTTCCTTGGTCCTAGACAGAAATGGATGCAAAACCTACAGGGTTCAGTCTCTTGCACTGCGTTAGGGTGGAGCAAAGGGGGAGAGAAGTGTATCTGTTACAGGGTTACACAGCCTTTCCCTGGCTGGATGACACGGTCCCTGCCTTATCAGGCACCTGGTGTAACAGCTGGCAGTGTCCGTGGAAGGCAAGTTGCCTGGCAGTGCAGACATCAGAGAAAGAGAATCTGCAGGAAGGTGAGTGAAAGGATCAGCCCTTCTAGGGACGAACCCTGGATCCCAGGGTTCCAGCTCCATACGGATACAGGCACCTGAGTCGCTGGGAGTGCCTGCATGGGTACCTTTCTATCACACTCTTGTAATCTCTTTATTGTGATCCTGCAGCACCTGGTGCTCAGGGGGACTGCTGGCCCCAGGCAGGCAGGGATGCAGAGGCTTCTGGCATCTGAGCACAGGATTCAGACTCAGGAACTAACTGCCTCTTTTCTCCTGCTGTCACATCTCTCTCAGGTCCTGCTTCTGCTGCCAGGCACAGCTCTGCTTTTGCGAACTGATTTAATGCCACTGTACCTGGGGCTCTGGAGGAAAAAAAAAAAGGCACCTGCAGATCATCTCAGTGGAGCTGGATTCCCAGGATGGGCAGCTCCAAGGACTGCAGCAGAGGCGGGAGCAGGCTTGGACCCATGTGGTGGAGCTGCTCTGCGTCAGACAGGTAGAGAGCAGCTCTGTGGTGTTTGCTTTTCGTGTGTGTCTTGGGGATCTGACACCACCCACACACGCTCAGCGACTGCCTGCAAGTGGGATGAGCAAAAGACACCTTCTCCAGAGGCACTGGAGCAGTGGTGGGAGCAGAGCTTGGGAGCATCGTGGGGATGGGAGGGAACCAAGAGTGGCAGCTGCAGGGAGCTCTCCCAGGGAGTGGAGTGATGGGATCCATCTGAGTAACGTGAACCCTGCTCTGTTTAGACGTCATTCCAGATCCTGCCTGTCCTCAAATCCTGGGCTTAATCTTCCTTGGCAGCACGCTTCTGAAGTCCAGTGTGTGTCACCAGGCCCCCTGTCCCATCACCCCTGCTGTGCTGCACCCTGAATTGTGCACAGAGGATGATCACAAGCCCCTTAATGAGAAGGGAGAGTGTCATACTAAAAAGATTTGTCCAAGAGAAACAGGTCTTGGATCCTTCTGCGAATTATTCCCCTTCCAGTATTTTCAGCAGTGGCTGCTGCTTATGCTTTTTTTTCCCAGGCTTTCCACAGGTTTATACAAACTTCATATTATAAATATGAATTGGGGACTCCTGGGTTAAATCCTTCAAGTGGTTGTTATTTTACTTCTTCCACCTAGGATTTTTGAAAGAATGCAGTACTTAGCATACGTTTAAATTACAACAAAATGCAGGAAACATTGCAATCTTTCCTACCTCTATTTCATTAACCTCTTTGCTCTCTGAAGGACTGGCAGCCTCACAAGAAAGCAGATTTTCCCAATACAGGGTACTGTTGTCATGCCTGTCAGGAAGTCACACCAAAATTCAGAGTCGACTGCCTGTCTCTACTTTTAATGTCCTAAATATTTATATACTACTATTATTATTGTTAATGTTATTATTGGTGGGCCTGGGCACCTTTTCATTAATTTCTTCCGCTTTTAATTGACAATTTCTGCTTAAGACGACCAACCACAGCTGCTGTGCCCTGATGAATTTGGGAGGATCGAGCTTTGTAGCAGAGTTAAAGGGAAATACTTGATAAACCAAGCTATTCTGGGAGCAGCAGAACGTGTGCAGCCCACGGGGCTTCTCCAGGGTCTGCAAGGGGTTCATGCCCAGGCTCTGAGGTTGCTCTGAGGTGGGAAAGTGCAGAGTTTGGTCTCTCCTACTTCTGCCCACTGCTCTGTGTTCATCACACACATGTGGGACGGCTCTGCTGCCACCTCTCCCAGGGGTTCACCCACACACAGCTTGGCACGGACTCTCCGAGACACAGGAAAGGATGGAGGAGCAGGGGGAGGTGAGAGGAGGGGAGGCTGAGAAGTTTTCCCGTTTGGAAAATGATTTTAAAGCTAAAAAAATGGAAAACTAAAGTCCCCGCAGTGGGAAACCCCTTGGAGGATATCAGAAAATGAGGCTCAGTGGTTTCTTTGGATCCTGTGGAATTTAACACAGATTTGTCATCTAGCTGTCAAACCCACTAGAAATGTCTCACTCTCTATTAATACTTTCATAGATTTTAGACATTTTCCAGCTCAAAAGACCGTTCTGTTCATCTCTTCTTGCATAAAGTGGTTTATTCCTGTATTAAGCCCCTCCAGCCTGGCCACACAGAAGCTTATCTTTCCAAAAGATCTCCACTGAGATTTAAACACTTCCAGGCACAGAGAATCCATCATGTACTTGGTGAATTCTTGCAGAGGCTAATTGCTCTCACAATTAGCTGTGTCTTTCTGAACACACCAAGCCTTCCAGCCGCCACCTTTGATCCTGCAGGCAGGGATTCAGTCAGGTTAAAGAGCTCTTAATCACGAGGTTCCCCATCTAGGGACTTGTTCACTTCAGCAGCTTTTAGTCTGTGGTCTGTTGACCCCTGGGACTTTTCTCAAAGGAACCTGGGAGCAGCTGGCATGTCAGGAAGCTTCAATCAATTGTACACGGGTCACCACCAGAAAAATAGCAGAGGTCCTCTGAAGGGAAAGAGCAGAAACTGTTGATTTGTGGGTCTTTGGAGAATTAGAAACGGGATACAGTTGTTGCAGTTGTCTGCACGACGTGTGGCAAGGTGTGGGAGAAGTGGAGAGCTGCTGGTGGAGGGGACACAGCGCTGGAGTGTTCCTCCTTGCTGTTTTCCAGAGAATCAGATGCAGAGTGTTGTGCCAAAGCTCATAATTAAGAGCCAATAAAACCTTCCCCTGGCTGCTGCGGCTTCTCCGTGGGGCTTGTTACGGCTGCATCCCAAGAAGCTGATTTAGAAGTGTTATTGGGACGGGGATGTTTTTATGAGGTGCTGCTTTCACACTCCACTGCTTGGAAAGCCCGAGCTGCCTTAATTAAAGACCTGGAGGGACACAGCTACAGCTACTGGGCTGAGCAGGGATACCTCTGCAGCATCCCTGACCTGGCTCCCAGAGTGGGATGAATGCTGGTCCAGGCCCCCCTGTGTGCCCAGCCCTGCCCTGAGGGGCCC
This sequence comes from Myiotriccus ornatus, assembly GCA_036023395.1. Classification (NCBI taxonomy): domain Eukaryota; kingdom Metazoa; phylum Chordata; class Aves; order Passeriformes; family Tyrannidae; genus Myiotriccus; species Myiotriccus ornatus. The sequence continues at coordinate 16,260,868 of JAYRBT010000156.1, forward strand.
AAGGACAGGGCTGGCACTTGCAGAGGGGAAGAAGAAAACATCTGTAGTGCAGGAATATCTTTCAGGCCTCGTCTTCTCAAAGCCCCTGGAGCATTGTGCTGGTTCTCCCTGGGGATAATCTGTCATGAGACAAATCTCCCTCCTGCACTGGCCTGTACTGCACAGCAATTGTCCTTGGAGACTAAGTAGTTTGGAAGAATGACTCCAGCAGAAGTGAGACCCAGCAGCAAATGAATGCAGCTCTGTGCTGGAGTGGAACTGCTCAGCCTTTTGAGTTGATGTAGCAGCTGTATTTTCTGCAAATTAAAACATATCCCACTGTCTGCTGTACCTCTATCTGTTCTGCCAGTGGAATGCTCTGATCCACAAAAATCCGGGCATGGCCTCTGCTTAATACACATTAACTAAATCTGTTAATTTAGTTAAATTTCTTGAGACAAGCAGCCCAGATAGACATGTTCAATGAACAGCTGATGACAGAAATTTGTACTTTTCAAAAAGAGCAGCAAACTTAATCTGTCCTTTCTGATGGAGAACCTCATGAATTGCACAATCTCCAAATGCTCTTTAATTATTAACCCTAATTACTGGAGCTAGTTACACACAAATTTGCATTTCCGGGGGGAGAGTAGGAAATCCAGATATTTAAATAAGTATATAGATCTGTCAATTTTATTAGACCCTACTCCCTGCCAAAAAGAATCTGTGTGATCTGGAAGGTAGGAAGTCCAAGAGCCCTCATATGTGTGATGTATCCTGGTTTCTAACCACCAAGCAGGTACGAGCTGCAGAGCTTGAATTCAATAATGAAGCATCTTCTTTTAGTTTATTAAGAGCAGGTTAGAGGTGATGTGATAATGGTCTGGAAGTTCCCATGTCCAGGAGCAGCTTCTGAGAGGCTCTTTAATCTCTCAGACAAGAGCGTTGTGAGACTGAGGAGTCAGCCAGGAAAAAGGTTAAAGGTATGGCATGCAATATGAGTTTAATTATCCAGAGGAACAGTTCCCCAAGGGTGATGTGTGCTGCTTTCAACCGGAATTGTTTTGGAAAAGTGACGCAGAACCGCTGCTGGGGTCCTGCAGGGAGCCCCAGGAAGCAGCTCCCTCTGCTTGCCCCCAGTGAGCCATCAGGGCAGAGCAGAGCGATTATCTGGGAGCTCATCTCAATTCCCAGGCTTCCAGGTGGGATTGGCTCCTTGTATATCTGCCCCAGGGTTTTGGACAATAGCTTTATTTTCAGCTGGCTGGTTGATGTGTGGTTCACAACAGTTCCTGGGAATTTATGATAGCCTGGGAAGAGCTGGTGAGTCAGGAGGCAGCCAGTCATTAATTCCCAGTAATGCCTCAGACTGAGTTCATTACTGTTATCAGAAGATGAAATGATGTGAAAAGTAGATTTATTTATTTTTCTGGGGCTGATGCAGTTTGCTCTTGGAAGACACTGTGCTCTGGGGAGAGGCAGTGCCAGTGCATTGGCAAGTGAGGAGCCCGAATCCTCTTGCAGCAGTTTGTTCACCGCAGAAATGTTTGCTGTGTGTTTGAAACAAGAGGTTGTATCAAGGTCACTCCGCTGAGATTCAGCTTCGCAGTCTCCGGGAAAGGAGAGCTCTTGCTCTCTGTGTCCTCGGAGATCTTTTTTTACTCCCCTCCACACTTAAGGGGCAGGTCTCACAAGCTCTCGCTGGAAGAATAAAAGGTTTTCAGAACGGGCACTCTTTACGAAGTGTCCTGCTAAAAAGGGCTGCTCTCAATCAGAAACAGTATCTGTCCCAGAAACTACCTCTGTGTTTCTCACACCCGCTCTGCGGGTCCAGCCCTCGCCTCTGCCCCTCTGCCAGGAGGGCAGTTTGGTGGTTGCAGGGATGATTCGGGTCTGTTCTTCCTACACCCAACACTCAGGGGGGCTGTGGAGGAAATGGAGAACTACCCATTTGCAAAGCATTTAGCAGTTAACATTAAAATTAATCTGGCAGTTGCCATGAACCTTCAGGGGCTGTCCTCACTGAGTTCTTCCCTTCTCTTTTTTAATGTCACATGGATGGGGAGACCAGCGTCGTGTCCCATTGTCCTCCCAACCCACGCAGGACTGGCAACACCATTTAATTCCTCTGCTGTGTGTGCTGTCCCACTGGGCTCAGGAGGTCAATCTTGGGTTGAATTCCATTCCATTCCAGCAACTTAATGCAGGCAGAGAGTGTCATGGCCACCCTCCCGTTCCTGGTTAATGCTCTGTTGATGCCATAAGCAGGGAAGCAGCCCAGGATGGACTGAGCCCTGGAGGGCAGTGGTGTCATTCTGACGGGAATGGGGGATCTGGATTAATTCAAACACTGCCAGCACTGAAGGAGACACTAAAGCACCCATCCAGGCTGGAGGCTGAGCAAATAGAGACGCTGATTGCTGGAAAGTTTTATGAGGATAATAAACAACATCATAATAAATGGCCATGAATATTTCATGGCGGGTGTAGTGCTGATATGATGTACCAGGGAGGACTGATGGGGTTTTTCAGCATTCGGATGCAAATGGGGAATGTGTTCTATATTTTGCAGGTTTCTCCCCAGACGTGCTGTGTTTTCTAAAAATCAGATTGACTGGGAGCGTTTGATACGAGAAACAACTTGAGGGCTGTGTTTAGAGCCAAAGAAAAGCACAGGCAGTATCAGAGGATTGTCGGAGCTAAAGACGAAAAAATCCCACGCAGATCAAGCAGCCCATTTCCCCAAACGTCGGGGGAAGGTAGGTGGGAGTTACCAAAGGGAAATCATGCACTGTGCTATCCTTGGAACTGGGATAGCAGCAGCCCCTCTGCCCCAAGGACAGTGCAGTCACTGGTACTCAGCAGAGCAGCTCTCTGTTTTTGCTGTATTTCTGGGCTTGGATGATCCAGGACCTTGTTACTCACAACCTTTCCAAGGGCTTGCTCCATCTTCCTGAGCCCTGAAACTAAGATTACTCCCAGCCACCCTGGTCAGGACCCAGCATCCACACACAGATGTGGAAGCTGATCACGACAGAACTTCTACAGAGCCCTGTTTTCACCAACACGTGGATGAATAAACAGGTCCCAGCCCTATGCAGAGCAAACCTCTGCTGATGTGCTTGGCCAGCTGGCATCCCAGTTGAGCTGGGCCCATCAAATGCAAAGTGCCTTTTCAGAAATGAAAAAAAAAAAAAAGGAAGGAAAAACTGGAAAAAAATAGAAAAAAAATGCACTTGCTTTTAAAGTCTGCACCTGAGCGATGCTGTGAGCTAGTTTTCCCCAAAATGGGTGTTGTCAGTTGATGAAAACTTTTCCATTAAGATGTTAAGCTCACTTACGGGATCAGAAGTATTTCTTCTTGGAGAGTGCTGATAAGATTGTGCCCTGATCAGCCAAAATGGGGCTGATTTGAATGTGCTTTACTACAAAGCAGTCATTACATTTCTCTTTAGGATTCCAGCGAACATTTCCTCCATATTTCGTCTGTGCTGAACTGGCTTTGCAAGGACCCCTCCAGGCATTTGCTTAGGAACTGGTGAAATTACCCTGCCTAATGGCCTCCAGAAGTTGAGTTACCCAGGCGTAAACTGTGCCACGGAGATCCCAGGAGCTGCGTGAAGCAAACGGCGCATTGGCTTCTGTGCCAGTCTCAAGGTAGCAGCTGAAGCATAAACTGGGGTTGGAAAAGGGCTTGATACGCTCACCCTCTCTGTTGTTTTGTTTTGGGCTCTTCTGGACCGTTAATTTGTCGCTGCTTACCCTGGAAAAAGCGTGGATGGCAGAAACAGCATTTGCCTGTTTGTTTCATCTGCTCTGCTGACCCCTCGGGTCGGGAGGGCCGGGGTTGCCACCAGCAAGTCCCATCCCGAGTGACCAAGTGCAGTCGTTGGGGACCAGCAGCGTGTGCAAGTGTGGAAAACCCTCCTGCCACCTCTTAGAGTGCAGCACCCTGTGGCAGAAGAGCCTCAGGCTTCTTGCCTGCTACAGACGGGAGCGAACTGGCACTGCAGCCAGGAGGGATGAACCCCAGTTAACTGCTCTGTGCCGTGTCTCCTTGTGGGAAAACTGGTGGGGTTGAATCCACAAATACCGACCCTACAAATGCCTGTCAGCTGGACAGACAGGTTTTGTCTGTGGCTCTCCTCCTCCAAGCCCCTGCAGGAGGGTGAGCTTTCTTTGGGGTGAGGATGTACTCAGGTTTCCTATTTCAAGGTTGAGTTTAGCTGCCATGAAGTGTAAGGATGATGACAGCCTGTATCGGCTTCAGAATAGCTGGTGGAGATCCACGTAGTATTATCTACAGAATTTGAATCAAATCAGACAAAAGATTTCTCAATTAAATTCCCCCAAGTACTGAGTGATAAGAGGCTCATGGGAGTACTCACATGTTCTGTTTGCCACTTGGAAACACAATGGGGAAGAGAAAGAGGTAACCAACAGTTGGAAACAGGCTGCAAAGCAGCTGCAGAGAAATCATCAGTGTAAATGTTGGGGTCCAGCATGGGTGCCACTCCCTCCACCCTCACGGGGCTTCTCTCATTTCCTCCTGAGCACCCAGGCTAGGGGATCCTGGCTCTGCAGGGGCTTTTTGGACCCGTTGAGAACTCCAGGACATTAAGTGTGAATTAAGGATGTTATGAATATCCACAGCTTCACATCTGAGGGCTTCTTGATGTAAGGTGTCTGCACTGGAAGGTTTGGGGCCCACCCTGGTGCTCCTGGTGGGGCACAGCAGAGATCCTCTGGGGAACCTGCAGGGATTTAATCCCTCCCACAGTGATGAAATGTGGGCTCAGAGGGTGACAGCTCTCCCACACAGGATGGGGACAAGGTGCAGAAGAGGCAGGTTATGGGTGGAGGAAGAGGGACGGATTGCAGGGAGTGCTTTGCCTCTCCCTGGAGGAATGTGGGTGCCACAATTCCCCTTGGCTGGTGGCTTTGCAGCCCCTCACCTGCAGGGTGTTGGGTGATGTCAGTGCTCTTGGGGAGGAGGTGTGCGGTCTCACTGCTGAGGGCTCTTTTATTTTTCAAGCTGTCAGGTAGCTGAGTAGATTTGGCAAGTGCTATCACACTTGGGAGAGGAGGAAGCGTGATAAAGCGTCATTAGAACAAGGTCTGGCTGATTGGGAGCTCCATCACCCAACATATGTATCTTGCCGCTGCATTGGTTTACTCAAATAACCCTGAGTTATTGCAGACCTCTGAGATTTACTCTCCTTATGTTCACTGTGACTATCTGTGAGAGCAGACATTTTTTTACTTGTCCTTTGTTAAGCTCTAATTAAGTGCTTCTCTTCTAAAAGCACTTTTAGATAAAATAACGAGCAGAAAAGCAGCCACGGGTTTGGAGCTTTATGAAGCTGTTTACACTTCTGGACCCTTCTTCCCCTCTCTCCCTCATCCCATTTCTCCTGCTTCCCTTGCAGTTTATGGCCCTGAGCTGGGAAATCACATCCGAGCCCATGCCTCGCTCTGCACATAATCAGTGGTGTGATCCTGTGGAATGAACGTGTGTGATGGGAATGCCTTTAGCAAAGCACACTCCTGCTCCCCCCCCACCCCAGCGTGAATCCCCCAGGCTGATGAGCCCTCAGCTCAGAGGTTTATTATTTATCCTGGTGAGCTGTATTCGAGCCTGAGCACCTGGCTTCCTGCGTGCCCCTGAATTACTGCACCAAAGCTGTGCGTAAGGACCCGAGTTTCAGCACTGACTGATATGAATAGGTCTGCCTGCAGCTAAAAATAGAAAGCACGGGGCAGGCTTCCAGGCAGAGCTGTAGTAACTTCTAATATAAGGTGGCTCAGCAGCAGTTCCTATGGCAAAGCTTCCTCCCATGCAGTGGGGAAGGCTGTGGGATGTGCTCAAGCCAATATTAGACAACAGAGTTTCCCTTTGGGAACCAACTCCTGAGGTGCAAAGGCCAATACTGAGTTTTAAAGTTTTCTTCTTCCTAGTGTGGGGCTGTCTCCTGCTCTGCAGGAATGACTCCTTGGCTCTGTGCCTCAGTTTCCCCTCTGCAAGGTGCTCTGGTTGCTGTGGGGGATGCATTTTATCTGCAGAGTTTTCTTGCTCTCTCTTCAACAGGAGAGGCTGCAGCACTGGGGAGGACCTGCAGTCCCCAGCCTGCTCCCCTGTGAGCCTGTTCTGCTCTGCCTCTTCCCCCTGAGCTCTTACACAGAATGTTTGCTGCTTCTCCCTCTCCCAGGCCCCGCAGGAAGATGCTCTTTCCCAGCACCCCTGGCTGTGCTGCCCGGGCAGTGCTCTCTGGCCTCGCTGGCAGTGGGGAGTTTCCTTCCTCGCAGGACCAGATGTGTCTGCTGGAACTCTGTAAACCCCCCTGCATCACGGGGAAGTTATTTCTCCCTTCATTAGGGCTTATCTGCTGTGAAAATCTGCTCCCTCTCCCCGACTCCCCCAGAGTCCTCGTGCCATCAGTCATGACAATGGCTCAGCCCAGCCGTGCTCATCGCGGTGAGCGGCTCGTTGTCCCCCGTGCTGGACCATATGGCCTCCTGCCTGAACGCTGCCCCACACACAGGCTTCTGCTGCAGGAGCAGCTGTGGAAAGGCTTAGTGGATCTGCCCAGGGTCAGCCAAGTGTAATATCCATAAGGAAAAGCACTAGGCCACTGCGTGGCAAGAGGAGGCAGCGGGAGCGTGGGGCCGGATCTCCGGAGCATCACAGGCTCCGGCGCCGTCCTCCTCCTCACCCGGGAGCAACAGTGCAGAAATGCAGCTGCCCCCGGGGTGGAGGGCAGCAGCAGGACAGCAAGACAGGGCTCAGGGAGAGCTTAGGGAGGTCTTGGCTCCTGCTGGGCTCAGCTGCGTGTTTGTGACAAAATGAACGTGCTGTGATCTTTTCATCCTCGGCAGAACACTGCTCCTGCATCCGCCTGAGCGGCCTCGGGCTGGGGGGATTGGCTCCCTGGAGTGAAGGTGGCTGTCAGGTGGGAGATTTCCTGGGCTTATTGCAGTGACCACAGGGCTGGGACCTTCACCTGCGAGGGTGCTTAGTTCCTGTATCAGCATGAGGGTGAGTGTGAGTGAGACCTGCCCAAATCACTGGGTCTGGCAGTGTCCGTAGGGCATGTCTGGATGCTGCTAGAGATCAGGAATGCTATAGAGTGAGTGGTCCTCGATTTGCTGTGCTAATGGCTGCAGGACTGGGGTATGAGGGATGCACTCTTCCTGTTTAACTGAACTTTGGGCCAGGCAGGTGCTCAGCAACTCACCCTGACCAACACTAATCCCGCTGTGTGTGGCTACCAGTGAGAACTGAGCACCAACCCCCCAAAAAACACAGTTTGGCTGGAGTCTGGGCTGATAAGAGGCTGAGAGATCCCTTACCTGACACCAGACATCCATGGGTTGGTAACTGACATTTTTTGCATGCATTTAACATTTAACGTTTAACATTTAAGATATGTCTAATAACCTCAGCAGTAATCTTTGCATCCCATACTAACTTTAAGTGAGTAAATAGTAGGGCATTGACAGCCAATTCATATTGGCTTAATAAATATTTTACATACCTAAATCTGCTGTCTAGAACTCAATAAACTCAGTTCAGATCCACCTGAGTGATCTCTCTGACTTTTCTCCTGTGACAAAATTGGTGCAGTTGGTAGGGTGGCAGATTCAATTACTTACTATTTATGGAGGCATGGAATTAGACCTTCTCCAAGATTTTCTGAGGATTGAGTGTTCAAAAATTGGTGCAATTGGTGTAAGACAGAGGAACGCTTAAACTTCGAGAGAGGGAAACTGAAATATGGTAAAGAAAAGGGAATAATATGCAAGATGTTGTAAATGTGTTTGGAAGCAGCGTGTCATTGTAAGGAATACAAAGAAAAGGAAATGAGAATGTTGCAAGATGAGGTTGAACAAGGAAAGCAACAAGAAATGCTGTTGTATCTCTGTGAATAGATCAACTGCAGAAACATGTTCTAGTCACTCATTAGAAGGGGTAACCAGTTTGCAGTCTCCCTGCCAAGACTTAATTCCCTTTCCAGGAACCAAACTCGATTATACCAAAACACCAAAAAACCAACAGCACCAAAACACCCGCCCTGGAGATGAGGTCAAAAAACCTCAGGATGAACACTTCTTTTTCTTGCAGAAATATTCATCTCCAACATGAACCAGATCTAGATTATACATCAACAAGCCTGATGCATGGGGTGGAGACCTGCAGGTCTTTTATTTGTACAGATCAATATGGTAATGATTGTAATCACATTTAAGCCTGAGTGCATTACAAGCACTAACAAAGCAAGCTATGATAGTACAAATTTAGGAATCCACCCATTAACACGAATTTGGCAGAGGGAAATGTAATCATAATATGTGAAAGACAACCCCCAAACAATGAAGGGGCAATCTACTTATTTAGTTTCAGTTTGAAAAGGGGCATAGATCTAACTGGGCTGATAGCTGTTCAATGAGTGTTACATTAGAAGAACATATGGAAAGAGAAATAGTGTGCACCTGGAGATATAATTTAGCTATTTATCCTGGAGATATAATTGAATTGAAACTAGGATGGTTTATATTTTACAGCAAAAGCTACCTTAACCCCCACCATGCATGCTACTACCTCTCAGACCCCCATAAGACTGTTGAAACATTATCCCCCCCGATTTCTGAAGTTGGGTTCTCCCTATGTTATTAAATATACAGACCAGCAACAAGCACTGCTTAATCCATCACAGTGCCTCAGGCAAGTAGAACTATCACTGCAGGTTAATATCTCTGCATTTAAACCTACCTGCTTACCCTTCCCAAACACATCTGCCCGGGGCTGTTCACGAGGCTGCAGGGTGAGCCCTCCCATCTCAGAAACCAGCGAGGACAGACGTGACTGGCACCCTGGGCACAGGATTAGGAGCCTTAAACACCATGGAAGCTGAAGTTTTGGCCAAAAAAATTCTGCTTGGCAACAAGTGATTTGTATAAACAAGAACACTCGTTACAATCTTCTTTGTTGGCATTAGGAACCAGCCAGTGGTTCTTAGCTGATATATTCTCTAAATGGCAAAGATTTAGGCAAAAGGGCCCCCACCTAATTGTAGATGCACTTGGCATCACCCAGAAAAATGTTTCCATCAGTTTTAGCTGTATCTAGCTCAGTTAGGGGTGCAATCCACTACAGCAACAGTGAAAAGGGAAGCTGGGGAGGGCACCTGACCCACAGAGATTCAAAAGGGAACTTGGGAAAATGTGACTTAAATCAAAGAATATTTCCAATCTTGGTGGTATCTAGTAAACCTCACTTATGACCCCACAAGCAGTAAAGCCACAGCTTTTGTTTTAGCCACGTGCAGTGCTTAACAGCTGGACTTGATGATCTCAGAGGTCTTTCCCAACCTAAGTGATTCTGTTTATCCAGCCATTGAGCTGGGATCAAATCACCATGGAACTGTACTCCATCCTTTAGGCATGGAGTATGGGCCCAGCAAAACGGGAACAAATGGCAAACTGTCACTGCTGACACATGTGCTGTGTGGAAACAACAAGGATTTATTTGTGAATGTAATACTGTTGAGACCCAAGACATTTGTCTTGACACTGAACAAAATGTTTGTCATTTTAAAATACATCCCAGTGAGACCTCTGAGACTGTACTTGTGTGTGTTGGGAACGGATGTGTTTGCATGAGAGTCCTTTGTGATTCTCTGTTTATAGACACCACCACTGCATATATACCCAAGCCCTCCAATCGATGTATTTGTAATTTTGCTAAAATTATGAGATGCACCTTTAACTACTGAGCTCCTTTCACAACCCACTGTGTCCCAGACAGAGTGAAGAAAGATGAAAAATATCACTGGTGAGAAAATCTGCTTGGATAGTCACCAACAGCATCTGGAGCTTTGAATTTGATGTTACACCTAATTGTAGCCTTGTTAATCATTGTAGTTTTGTGTTCATTGTTATACCTTTGTTTATATGTCACATTACAGTGCTTATATCAATGTATAATAGCTATGAGTGAACATGTGGGTATTAAAGGATCAGCAGAGATGACATTATCTTATTTACCAGCCTATTACCTACTCAATAAATTAACTTCCAGCTCAGATCTGCCTGAGCGATCTCTGACTCTTTTCCAGCAACACCGTGGTTGACACGCGATGAGTTGAAGGTGCACTGTGAGATTGTAAATAACTTTTTTCTCCTGTTCCGCTCCAATTTTTTCCCTTGCTGAGATCCTGCATCCTCTGTTGGTTCATCACACTTTCCAGTTTCCCCATGAGTGGCATGGGGTGGATTTGTGTTCTGGGTCAGTTAGTTCCCCAGTCCCACCCAGCTGAGAGGGGACACTAAGAGGTTTCCAGCGCTAAACCAGAGCAGGATCTGGCATTACACTCATTCTGCCTGGTGTCTTCAAGGGCTGGAATAGGTGGAAAAGGAGGAATGGGCTGTGAGATGGAGAGACACTTAGAGATGGGATGGAGGTAAAGATGCTGTGGTTGCTGTGGTTGCTCTGGCTTGCAGCTGGGTTAGGATATTGTGCTGGTGATGCAGAGATCAAAACCAGCCCAAATTCACCTGGGTGTCCCATCGAGGTGGCCCGGGCAGACTGGGCATGCTGCAGGAGGTGCTGCACCTCTGTGTCTATATCCAAACTTCCAGGAACTCTTTACAGAGGAACAAACCTGATCCCACTAAAATTAACAGATTTTGAGTCCCCCAGTCCTTCTGGTGTCTTTGCAGACGTCTGCCTGTATGGTCACTTCAAAGAAGAGCTGCTTATACTGAGGCTTAAAGGTGGCATCTAAGAGATGGTCATGAAGTGTCCAGGGAGGAAATCAGGTTTTAAACAGCTGCAAAGATGACCAAGGGCTGGGAGCCGAGCCCTGCTGCCTGTGTGTATAGATCAGCATCGAATTAGACAGAGCCCTGGCTTGTTTGCCTCTCTGAGCTGATGATACCCGATGAGTACTTGGCCCACTGCATCATCTGGAGAAAAACAGCTGAACAAATGGAGATGTGCAGGTGATCGGCGGTTCAGGGACTTGTTTTCTGTCTTGTGGTTTTTGGCAGGTTTTTTTGTTTTGTTTTTCACTGCTGAGCTCTGGGGAGATTTGGATGTTTGACTCTCCCCAGCCTGCTGGCCTTGGCAAGGAGGCTTCAGCTTCTCAGCACTCAATAAGGGAACGGAGCGGGTGTGAGTGTTTCAGGCTGCTTGGATGCAGGGCTGATTTATTACTCAATAGAGGCCATTGAGGAGCTGGAAATTGGATGTGATTTGTACTCAGGGCCGGTGCTGGCTTGCTGGGATGAATTCTGTTCAAGGCATCACCTGTGAGTGCAGCCTGTCCCCCCCGCCCCTCCTTCCCTTCCAGAGTGAGGGGGGTTTTACACAGAAACCTCCTCCTCCTCCCCCTGCCCACTGCAGGCCTGTCAGACAGTGGGATCCCCTCTGCAGATCCCCACATTTTCTTCCCCCTGCCCACACAGGATTAGCCAGCCCAGATATAATCTCTTCATCCCTTCTGAACTGCTGAGAAATCCTGTGCCAGCTGTTTTTGAGCAAAAAAAAAAAAAACAACCACCAAACAAACCTCTTTGTTAATTCACAAAACTTGGAGGGGGGTGAGGGGAATGTGGGGTGTGGAGAAGCTAGGGAGAATAATTGGGCAATTCCCGGCATCCTCGATGGCAGCTCTTAAGCAATTACGGGGACTCAGCAACACCCTTATCACAGCACGTTCTGGGAGATTAACCGTCTGCTCAGCTGGCAATTAGAGCTGGGTAAATGGGAAGCTGCCACTTAGCTTTGACTTTGTGGCGGCTGCTTTCACTTCTCCGAGTCAGGCTCCAGGCACTGAAGGGAGGGGTGTGAGTATCTGTGGGGAGGATTAAGTGTGAGCTGCCTTTGCCGTGCTGGGAGAGAGGTTTGTGGACAGGGTGGCTGGAAGGGGGTAAAAGGTGTTCTCTGTGTTCTTTTTTTTGGTGCCTCCCTGCTTTTTCTGTCAACCTGGAAAGCAAGGGCTGCTCCTGGTCCTGTGTTTCATTCTGCTCTAACTTTCCCTGCATCTTTCTTTGTGACTTTGCAAAACTTTGGTTGCTGATGCCATCTGTGAAAGCACCAGTGCTGTGTGTTCATGTGCTGGCTTCATCTGCACAGGGAAAACGCTCAGCTGAGACACAGCTTTGACTTTCTGTCTGGGCCATGGACCTCCTGTCAGGTCAGTAGGGTGCACTTCATGGTTTCTTTGCCACTGAAGAGGTTTATGATATCCCTGCATCTCGTGCTGTGGTGCATCAGGGGACCTGAATGATAAAAATGATAAAAATTCCTTTAACTTCAGTTGCTTTGGTGATTGCTGGTGTATTATTTTCAGTTGCTGGCCTAACTGAGAGTGTGGCAAGCCCTCATCTCTGGCCTCCCCAGACCTCTATGGGGTTTAGCACTGTACTAAAGCAGTACAGAGACTCTTGCCCAGCTCCCTTGTGGGGTTGAGAGTCTCAAATAATGTCAATGTAGGGAAAACGCTGGAGTAAAGAGGCAAAGACAAGTCCCTGCTGCTCTGCTTCAGCCCTGTCTGCATCCCACAAGGATACAGAGGCGTGGCATGGCCCGGGGTTGATGAGCTGCAAGCGTGGTGGACTGCAGATGGAACAGCCGCCCTTGTCCCACGAAACACGTCCCCAGCTCGTGGGGAAAGCTGTGCACCCACCTGCTTTTCCTTGGCTGCAAACCATCTGACATAAAGGGGGCTGGCAGCTGCCAGCCATGGCTGGGTGCTGGCCCCCTGAGTGCTCAGGACTCACCGTGGGAGTGGGTGCCACGAGGTGCCCCTGTCCGTGGGCTCAGCAGGAACCGCGCACTTTGGAATTGGTTTCAGGTTTTGTTTTTTTTTTCTCTTGCCAATTTATATTATGAGTTTTCTAGGCCAGTTGTCCTCCTTTATTATCCTCACGCTACCTACTTATCTCATCTGCCCCCTCTTCCTCCCGCTCCCCTCCCCCCGGTTGCCTGTCCATTGCTGAGCTCTTGCCCGCCAGCAAAAACAACCCACAGTGGTGGAGCGTGACAGATCCTGCTGGAGACACATCAGGCCCGACAGCCGAGGCCGAGTCAGCAAAGCTGGTCCCTCTTGCTGTCCCCCAGCATCCATCCCACGTGTGGGAGGGAATGTCCAAGGTGCCCTGTGACCACGAGCACCTCGATCCCTTCTGCCGTCCTGCCCGAGCTGCTCCTGCTCTGCCAGGACAAGCCGTGCCTGGAGACTGCAGGGAGGAAGGCAGTTGCCATCTCCTCTAGCTGTGTGGTGTTCTCAGCTCCTTCTCTACCCCTCCTCTCACCCACACTCCCCCTGCCAGCCTCAGGGTGACAGATAGAGGGGCAGATCCAGGGTGGTGCTGGCCAGACGCTCACAGGCTGCAGATCATCCTTCCTGGAAGTCCTTGATTATGGTCTCGGGGCCTCCAGACATGGCCTTGGTGGTGACAGTACAACCTGTTTGCACAAAACTTTAATAATATTAATAGTAAACCCAGCAGTAGTAATATTCTGCAGTTTTATCTTCTGTTCTGGGCATCATGTTTTCAGAGAGACCAGCTGGAGGGGTGAGATTGAGGAGAGGAAATAGTTTGTCTGACCCAAAGTGGTTGTGGATCCAAGGCAGAGTCCAGGAGCTGATCATCTGGCCAACCAACCAATCAGAAAAACAATAGGAAAAGATCAATCCCCTGTAGCTGCAGGTGCTGTAAACACAGCCTTTGCAGCACTCTGCTTTAACTTACCCCTTGCTTCTACCTTTGCTGACCTCCAGCCACCGTGCCCAGCCAGGGACTGAACAGCAGGGACCCTGGAGTCAGAGGAGGATGGTGGGAGTGGGTGTAGGAAACCCTGCACCAAAATATCCTGTGTTTAGTTCTGCTCTTATCCCACACCCCAGCTCTATCCCACAGCAGAGATCTCATCTGAAATCAGAGATGCTGAACAGAAATAGTCTGGTGCTTCAGAGATGTTCTTTCAGAGCCTAGAGAGGAGATTAACCCTTCACTGCCCACAGCTGTAGGACACAGATGTGGCTCAGCCTGGCCCTTTTCAGACGCATGTTGTGCCAGTGTTAGAGCTTTTGGGAAGCTTCAGGCCGTGTATTGTCTGCCAAGAGAAACCTCAGCAGGTGGAGGATCCCAGGGAAGGGCCAGAGGGCTGACTCAGGTAAACCTTGTGCTTTACCAGCTGATTTACAAGCTCCAGCCCTCTGGGGCAAGGCTGTGCAAAGCCATAGCTGTCCCTCCAGATGTTCAGAACATCATCAACCCCTCTGGCAAGAGCAGCAGGAACGAAATTGAGATTGAACTGAACTTTCCCAGTCACACCGACTCCTTCTTCATCATTCTGGCACTGCCAAACTTTGTCAGGAACCTCCTGACAAGCTTTTTGGGGTAAAAGCAGGAAAAAGCAAGTAGTCAAATTTCTTTTAACTTCTGGAAGCAACAGGAAGGTGGCAGAGCCCTTGATGTCTTGTTCAGCTCAGCAGACAGAGCTGTTCCAAATGGCTCTGACTCAGCACAGCTGGAGCTCTGTATGAGCCACATCTGTGGTATTCAGTGGCCCCTTGATGGAGAGCATAAAGGGCTGTGTGCAGTGTCCCACCTGCCTGGAGTCTTAGAGGAGTAGATGAGGCTTAATCAGCATGAATCCCATTGAAAGAAAAAAAAAAATCAAAGCTGTTTGGCAAAGACCTTGCCTGGTGGTGTGAAAATGCAGGTGCCTGCCTTGGATGGGCAGGGAGGGTGGGGGAACTCTGGAAGCATTTGGAGATATCAATTGTCCATCAGTAAAAGGACAGACAGAGCCAAAAAGAGCTGAAGGGGAAGTTGACCTCATTCTGCTGTACTTAAATTTGCAGGGCTGCTGGAATTAGAGATGTGGTAACTGTTCTCCTACCTCCCAAACTAGAATTAAATTTGGGGTCTGGAGGTTCCCCTGGGAAAGAGACCTGAAGAGGGATTTTTGACAAGGAATGACCTTGAGCTGAAGGAGTATAGATGTAGATTAGATTTTAGGAAGAAATTCTTCCCTGTGAGGGTGGGCAGGCCCTGGCACAGGTTGCCCAGAGAAGCTGTGGCTGCCCCATCCCTGGAAGTGTCCAAGGCCAGGCTGGATGGGGCTTGGAGCAACCTGGATTAGTGAAAGATGTCCCTGCCCATGGTGGGGGGTTGGACCTAGAGGAGCTTTATGGCCCCTTCCAACCCAAACCATTCAGTGATTCTGTAAATCTTCAGGTTAAAGTGTGTAAGTGCAGTGAACCATTCCACTGGGCAAACTGCCAGTGTCCTGTGGGGTCTGCTTTTATCTGGGATGCTACACAGGAAAGGCAAAAGCTCAGGGGGAAAAAAGTCAATGAGAAGTGTCTCATGCAATACAGAAGGCAGGAGCTGGATCTTTCTGTTGATGGAGGAAAGTGCCTCCATCTGTGTTCTCAGGGCCTAGTTCCATCCCCAGAAAGGCTGAGTGCACCAGGCAGACATCATTTTGCAGGAGGTCCCTTGCACAAGATGGGCTGGGGCAGTTGTTGTTTTTAGGACAGCCAAACTTTTGCAGAGAGAGATGGCAGGTTGTATTTTAGCAAGGTGCTGCAGAGGCTGTGGGTGACTGCACTGCTTGATGCTGTTGTGCTGGGCTCAGGGTTGGAAAGGGCTGGTAACCTTTAGGAGGATTAGAGAGAACATGGAAAGGAAAACCCTGAGTTTGGATTAAAGACGTTTTAAAGTCTCTTGTATCAGCAAGCTCTTTTCTCTGGGAGAGATTAGGAGTGCTGTTTCTCTCGACTGTTCTGTTAATCTGGTCTCCATGGAAACAGGATGATGTTAGTGGTGACACACTCCCCTAAATGGCTTCTCAGCAGCCGTGTGAAGGGGAGAGACTGGCTTTAGTTTGTCACCCAGGTCTGGTTAGCTTGTCCCCAGTCAGTCCCTGACAGCTGCTGCCGGGGGATTTTTGCTGCTCATTCTGTGCTGGTGGAGGCTGCACCAGTGCCCCTGTGCTGCCGAAATTTTTGCTGAAGAGTTCACAGACTCAAGCCTTCTTGTGCCCCTTGGCCAGCCCAGAAAAAGCCCCATATTTTCACACAATCCTGGTTTTAACTGGTGCTCCTGAACAGGCTGTTCTGCAAATGCCTCCCCCTCGCTCCTGCACCCCCCAGGGTGACCCGGGTACCTCCTTATCATGAGACCAATAATCAGGAGGTCTCTGGGGTCTGCTGCAGTGACCACTCGTGGACTCATATTGCCTATGGGCAAGGCACTGAGCAAGAAGTCAGGAAACCTGCCTTGTCTTAAAGCAAATGCAGCCTTGCAACACCCAGCCAGCAGTGAACACCCGGGCAGACCTCGGGCAGCTTTGCTCTGTGCCTGTCTGCACTGGGGACCGGAGAAGTGCCTGTCCCAGGGATCTGCCTTGAAATATCAACTGGAGGTGCTCATGTGGCCATCCAGGCTGAGGGTGAAACGGTGGGTGGCTTGTAAACGTTCCCTGCATCTTTCTAAATCCCTTTTCATCCTGAGTCACACGCAGAAGAGCGAGTAGGCAGAGGGAGAGGGGTGGCAGGGCTGCATGAATTTGGATATGCACATCAGCTATCAAACACAGTGCAAAATTGCTGTGAAAGCAATGAAAAAAAGATAAATTTCATGTCACAGTCTTCAGATGATGAGCTACTGCTGTTACAGCTTTCTGTGTTAGTGGAGTTAAAGTGGGACTTGGTTGTTGAGATTAGCAAGGAGTTTTCTGCACCTCTTATCTGCTCTTCCTAACTCTGCTCTCTTTTCCTCCCCACTGCTCCAGAGTTGCATTTCCCAGTGGATCTCAGCCAGTTGTGTGGGACTGCTGCCGCCTCTAGTCCTTTCAGATTAGTCATAGGTTGGCTAAAAAAAGTTGAGCTCAACCCCAAATCAGACCTCAGAATCTCCAGAGAGATCCAAGCTTCCCTTGCAGAGCAGCTCACTGACTTCCTGGGTCCATCTGGAACTGCACTGGAACAAGTGCTGGAGTGTTCCCTGTAAATCCCTTTGCTTTTTCAGCCCATGTGAAAGTTTTCACAGAAAGCATGTCTAGTCCAAACAGCCACTTCAGATTTAATGTATGAGAGTGAAGACTTCAATAAATAACCAGCCACAGCAGCACAGTGTCACTAACACCAAGGACCCTGTGAAAGAAGGGTCCAGCCCTGGTCTGGCTGTGAGTGAGAGACAGGGCTCTGCACATCTGCCCAGGTGGACCTTTCCCAGCTAGAGAGCCCTGTGAAAGGGTCTTGCAGCCTTATGCATCATTTAAAGAGTCATTCTCTTCTGGAAAGCAGGCAGCAGCTCCTGTGTGGACTATACCAGCAGCTGTAATTCATGCCAGTTTATAAATAAGATGCTTTTCTTTGACTGTCAGGTCCCAGCGACATCTACAAGGCAAGCTGTGATCTCCATGGCCTGTGAATCACTGCTGATAAAGGAGATCCTGCAGGCTGATTCCTGCTCTTGTCAACTGTACAGCACCACAGTTTGTGGATGCACCCAGAGAGAGCTGACTGGCACTACTGCAAGAGAAATGATCTCTCCCTTCTGCAGCACAGCCCGGGTGGAATCACCTGGGAGGGATGCTCTTACGGACAGAACAAGGTGGTACAGTTCACCTTTGCTCTCCCTGAAAGGAATTCCTACCTCCCTGGCCCAGCCTGGGGAAGGTTCAGCCTTTTCCTTCCTCTTCCTTCAGGTTCTCCCAGCACAACAGCCAGGCCAAGTCTGTTTTCTCCCTCAGAACTGGTCACTGTCTGGCCCACGTGCAATAGTCTACAGCCATAAGGGGAAAATTTTGGCTGATTTTTCGGTCTCAGCATCTACTTCTGCTTCTCCCTCTGGAGTGTCAGCACTTTGGCCTCCATCTCCTGCTCGGTTCAGAACCCAGGTGAGCCTTGGCTTACTCCGTGCATCGGTGTCCTCTTTACTGTGGTAATAAGAGCACTGCCCTTTGTCAAAGAGAAGATGGTACCAAAAACTGTGGGGCTTAGTAATGGGAATGAGCTGTGTCTTGGAGGGTGAGAGCATTTGTTGGGAAGAGCACTCGGGTGATCCTGGGGTCGGTCAGGTGTCGGGTCCTCTGCCTGCCTCCGTTACATCCGTCTGGCCCAGCTGAGGGTGTGTTATTTCCTCGCTCTGCATCTCCCTTCCAGCCAGGATAACAACACCTTGTGGGGGTGACAGGGGATGTTCACTGGCATTTGTCATCAACTCAACTGCAAGCACCCTGGGGAGCCCTATAAATAAGTGAGGGGATGTGATTCAGCAGCCACTGGAGGAGAAGCAGCTGCCACTGTGTCCATTTCGTGATCACTTCAAAAGCCTAAACTCTTTACTTGGATTGTGCTCTTGCATTAAATTTGCAAGAGCCCCCTCCACAAGTGGAGCAGGGGAAGGCAGCCTGCTGTGCCTCTGGGAAGGACGGGGTGGAAGGAACCACTGTGTGGGCCCTGAGACTGATTGCAGGATCCACCACTGCACCCTCGTTCCTTGTTGATGTGCACCTGCCTTTGTGGTTTTTTCTCCTTCTGTTTGCTGTGGCGGGTTTTCCTGATGTCTCTTATTGCTGGGCAGAGAGAGGCAGTAAAACAAAATGTTTGGGTC
This sequence comes from Myiotriccus ornatus, assembly GCA_036023395.1. Classification (NCBI taxonomy): domain Eukaryota; kingdom Metazoa; phylum Chordata; class Aves; order Passeriformes; family Tyrannidae; genus Myiotriccus; species Myiotriccus ornatus. The sequence goes on from JAYRBT010000156.1 coordinate 16,279,486, forward strand.
AGGCTTGTGGAGAAGCAGCCAGGTGTCTGGATGTGTTATCAAGGCAGCAGATGCTTTTGCATCCACAAACTCGGTGATGGGACTAATATAAGACTGAGTGATCTGAGCAAAAAGCACAACTGTGTACACCTCGAGGCTCTGAGCAGCAAAATTGCAGCTTGGATTTAGGTTTAAATTGCCAAGTTCAGCTTTGCTCATTCAATTCACCCAGTGCTTTGGGACATTATTGACAGTCGTGCTTTTTTAAGGCTGTGTGGGCTGAAGTGAAGGTCCTTTTCTGCATGCACACTGGGGGAAAAAGTGTCTCTGTGTATGGGAACTTCTGACTGTTCTCTGTAACATTTGTGTGGTCTGTCCTCTGCTGAAATAACCTTAGTGAAGGCCTTGGCTTCGTCTCTGGGAGGAGGGATGTCTGTCTGTCCCTTGTGTCAGGGTGTAAACACCCCCACAGTTGGATGGGGTAAAGAGTGCTGAGCAGTTGACCGTTTCCCCACGGATCAAAGTGGGAAGATGTTTTGTGGGAAGGGGAATCAGTTGGTGAACAGTAACCACAAGAGCACGTGTGAGACCTGTGGTGCCCTAGACATCCTAGTGACTCCATGTGGACCCAACAGCAGCAGTGCAGAGCTCCCCTGCTGGCTCAGGACCGCCCAAACATCAGTCCTGTGATGTCTTTGCAGCTTGGTGAATGACAACTCACTCTGTGCCCCGCAGGGGAACACGGGGAAACGGCCACAGAGGCACCACACAGGCTTCTTGCTGAAGCACAGCCAGGGTAGAGGGAAGATCCCTCTGCCAGGTCACTCTGCAGCTCCCACTCTTTCCAGTGAAACCTTGCTCCTGACGGCCACTCAGCCCTTCTGCTTTCCAGTCAACAAATTACAAAAAAAAAATAGGTAAAAAGAGGAGGAGAAAAAGACAGAAAGATGTATTTTTGTGCATTCTCCCTTTCCTTCTTCAGTCCTTTGAGCCATTTTTAACCCAAGCTAATTCAGCTGGAAATATTAATAACCCTATAAGGACGCCACCTCCTTGTAATGAAGTGTAAAGGTCACTTCTGCTCAAATCACACAACTCTTTCATTTTGTTCTCTGCTAGGAACAGCTCCTCTCTTTAATTATTCAGTTTGCTTTTATATTGCAGTTGCTGGTCTCTTGTCTCTAATCTCTGACACTTCCCCATCACACAAGAGCCCAGGAGGCCGGGCAGCGTGGCCTGCTGGCTCACAGAGGGGACCTGGGTGTCGTGAGCAGCAGGCAGGATTTGCCTAGGGGGTGAAGGAGAGGCTGGATGTGGAGAAGAAGAGTTGATTCTAGGATTTCAGAGTTATTTCTTCGATGGTGTGAGTCTCCCGGTGTTTCTGCAGGGTGTGGGCATTGTAAAATACGTCAGTTTTTTTTGTTGAGTTAAATCCTTGCGCATGAGGTGCCACCTGATGGATAGGAGTGGGGCTGGAGGGGACCTTTCATCTGGGATCACCTGGGTGGATGGAGGTGGGAGGCTGTGGCTTGGGAAGTGATCTCTATTGCTGGCTCCTCACTGAGGAATGTAGTTGCTTGCGAGACCCCAAGATGAAGCAAAACCTCTCACATCAGATCAACGTGTTCAATCCTCGGGTGTCTCTTGGCCCGTGATGTCCCCAGACTGGGAGAACAGAGGGAGAAATCCCAGCAGGATGCTGCAAATGTGAGCTCTCCTGGGACAGGCTGTGGGACTCACCAGCATGAGAAAAGGCTGATGGATTTAGGGAAACCCATTCACTTGGGATCAGTCTGGGGTCACATGCAAGTTCTTCCTGGAGAGATGCCCCAGAGAGGGCTGAGGAACAGGGCTAGCAGGAGCACCCCATAGATCCCCATTGCCCCCAGAGAGGCTGTGGTTTAGCAGGACCCTTCCCACTCCATACTGGCACCCAGAGTGTCTTCCCAGGAAAACTGCAGCTTCCAAACCACCTGCTCCCTGCACTGTCCCATGTGAGAGCAGCTCCCATTGCCCTCCACCCTGGCCCTTGTTCACGTGTGGGGAGGGTGGGGGGCCCTGGCTGGGATGGTCATTTCTCCCTGCTGGGGAGAACCATCAGCCTTTGCTGTCCCAAGGGTGCAGTAGGGACTCCAAGAGCACGGGCAGGGAGCCAAGAGACTGCACAGGACTCTGAGAGGTCCTGTCAGATCTTCAGGGGAGGGAAGGGGCTGTTTTCTGTTGGAGCAAATACAGAGAAGGCCATGAAGATGATGAGAGGGCTGGAGCACCTCTCCTGTGAAGACAGGCTGAGAGAGTTGAGATTGTTCAGCCTGGAGAAGAAAAAGCTCCAGAGAGACCTTAGAGCCCCTTCCAGTGCATAAAGTGCTGGAGAGGGACTTTGGACAAGGACATTTAGTAATGGGACAAGGGGTAATGGCTTTAAACTGACAGAAAACAGGTTTAGATCAGACCTTAGGAAGAAAATCTCCCCTGTGAGGGTGGGGAGACCCTGGCACAGGTTGCCCAGAGAAGCTGTGGCTGCCCCATCCCTGGAAGTGTTCAAAGCCAGGCTGGATGGGACTTA